>OU015494.1:91702905-91775405 GCA_907164885.2 Dolomedes plantarius | reverse complement strand
TTCACTTCTCTGTTTCTTGCCTCATCTACACTATATATCTCACCATCTTCTCCAATTAGTTTCTCTTTCTGCACCTATTCTCCAAATCACATGCAATCTCTATCTTGCCGTCAAATGTCACAAGCCTGTGACAATTTAAAGAAATAAATATGATTTACGTCATCCGAAAAACAGTATGTAGAATGTATGTTGTATCCAATTTAAGTATAGTAATTGATATATTTAATTACGCGTTTCAGAAAGATAAAAATTATTTCAACATATTGCTTATTCACAAGTTTCATCTACTTTTGAATAAAAAGACCTAACCCGAGGCATGTCTCCGAGTAGAAAATTCAAAATGTTGCAAGCTGTGTAATATAGCCTGATAGTATAAGAAATGCGATACACTGGATTTTAAAACTTCAAGATCAATAACTAAAAAAACATGGTTTTAGCTTATAGATTTATAGGTTTGACAAAATTTATCATTATCTAGTATTTACATCATTTAAAAGAAGTTTAATTTTAGAAGCAAATTCAATAAACAAGCAAAAAATGTAAAATGATATTGATTACAAGGAATTTATAAATAATATATTTAAAATAGCAGATATAGTTTACTCACTGAATGTTTAAACAAGAGCTTTGAAGATTTCTGGAACATCAGCCACGGGCCATTATTGTAAATAGCCAAAATGGACGGATATACGAGATAACAAAATTATTTCAACAGGACATGCATCTTTAACAATGGCAAAAAAATAGATAAGAAAATGGGTTGCCCAAATGGCTTGATAGTAAACTTATGAAACCATGGCCCCGTTGACCATTTTTTGAGTCCCGACTAAAGCACGGATTTTCATGTAACATAAATTAATAGAGAGTAGCTATGAACTACTATGGCTATGGACTTTTAGATTGGGCGATTCCATAAAAAAAGTATCCAGACAAGTTTATGGTATGGCTGGGTGAAAGTCAGAAGTGTATATACTCGCTGTGGTACGAAGAAATATAAGTCAATGAATGAATGGATAAAATATGTTTCTGTAACGATATCAACAAATTATATCACTGAAGCATAGATGTGGGCAAATTTGTAGCAAATAAGAATTCCTTAAATTACTAGGATAGTATATTTGGTAGAATACCGGTTCTGAAATCAGGGAATTGAGTTTCGAATCTTGGTCCTAGTATGCAGTCGTTCCCGTAATCTCATAAGATGTAACGCAGAAAATGCGTCTCCAGAAAGTACATGAGTGAACAAAATAATGGTTCTTATAAATGGTGAAGACATTTCCCATTTTGGCCCCAAGGGACATAAATGTGAGGCAGCATTATCGTCACTATTGTCATGTAGCCTTTGCGATGGGCCTCATCTTATTAGCATCACCTCTCTTCCAAAAAGCTTACATTCCAGAATCACAAACCTAATAAAAAATAAATTAGAAATCACGGAAATTATATAGGTCTTTAACATGTTTAATTTCTATTTTCTGCACGTCCAACTGTAATATCACATGGAAGCCCCTTATTTTATATATCAACATTTTAATTTCTTTTTATTGGACGAACAATGTATAAAAGAGCTGCTTTGTAATTTTAGTTTTCTTTTCATTATATATATATATATATATATATATATATATATATATATATATATATATATATATATATATATATATATATATATATATATATATATATATATATATATATATATACTGTAATAGCAGTTAGCGTGGTACGAATAAAATTACTTCTGTTTTAAAGAAATGAATTTGATATTTCCTTTTTATGCAGTACTGTTTTATATTTCATTTCTGGAAATTTCATATAATATAGATATAGTTTATTACTCAGTTTTAAACTGATCTACATGAAACCTTTTTTCAAACAATGTTTGCATGAGACAAATAAAATTAATTCAGTGTTTCCTATGAAGCGAGTTAGCCATAATGCTACTCCTAATAAACCATTTATTTTCGACTATGAAAATTCATTTCATATTTCAATTTCTAAACAGGTAAACATCTAAATTCAAGAAAATCTATTTAAAATTAAATTTTATTTAGGCTTCAAAACATAGGCTTTCTTAATTTCTCTTCCCATACAGCTAGAATTATAGCAATCAGAATCAGAATCTGCGGTTTTGAATTCTGTGATAGGCGTGGATGTTTGTAGCTCTTCGGTATCAGCTTCAAGCGGTAGCTCTCGTGTAACGATCCAGACAACCTAGACATCTAAAACTCAAATTAATTTCATAAATTTAGAAAATATTATGATAAAATTTTATGTATTAATATATGTAGGAAATTCTCATGGTCTTTTGCATTTGCTGCATATTAAAGAGTTAAAAATTGGATTTCATTTATGTTTTATTGTAAATATTTCATTTAATGTTTCTATTCCTTGTTTGTTTCGAAAAAGTGCTGTTATTTAAGTTTAACTCTCAATGAATCGAACATGCTTTAAAATATAAAGTAAACATTTTATCTATGAAGCAAAATAAAATTTCTGGTGGTGATTTGAATATAGCTTCATGATTTATACACATAATGACTTCTCAATTTGTAAATCCAAAAATAAGAATACAAATAAAATCCTATATTATAACTAGCTGTGTTAATCTATTTTTTTACAGTAAATGATCAATCACACAGAAATTAATGACTTTTGGGAGATGTTTCTGAAATAAACAGCATTAATATCCGTCCTTTACTTTTTTTTTAATTAAATCTGCTCTCATTTGTTTTAATGCTACTAGCAGTCTTGGTTGTTAAATCATTCAGTGATTAATACAGATTTTGACAGAATATCTGTTTTATTGTTTGTTTTAACATTGATAAAGAAATCTTAAAATCCAGATAGTAGAGGATATGAACTGTGTCGTTTGTGTCTGACAGTTCCTTTATGTTTTAAAATATTAAGATAAAACAAAAAACATCATTCTCCTGTAATAAACCATAAATCTTTTATAATATTTTTTCTCCGTGAAGTACATGATTAGACAGGTCATGACTGTAAGTGAAGTAGGGAGTATTCATTAAGATGAAAAATGCGTTGAAAAATGTTATTTCCCTTTTTCTTCATTCAGCAAAAAGTTAGTTTCAAGAATTTTATCTCCTTTATAAGGGATCTAAAGACACTAATTCTTTAATTAAATACTCTTAAGAGGGTTAAATATTTAACTGTCTCCAATCGAGCTTGTAATATGCAGAAAAAGAAAAATAACATAATTCAAAAACGTTTTATCCTGAAATGGGAAATATGTACCTCATAATAACCATCTATGAATATCCTGTATTCGTGTATAATTGTATACATTCAGGAATACATGGCATTATATATATATATATATATATATATATATATATATATATATATATATATATATATATAACATACAAAACCCAAAAACCTTAAATAATTTCTAAATTCTTTTAAATTCACTTGGGCATAAAGTTAATCGCGCAGTTCAGATTTAAGAACAAAGGATTTGAAAGTAACCTATAAACTAAAGTAGGCAATCAATAGATCATCCCTTAAAATCCCCAATCTCTCGCGCGAAACTTATATAAGATAAAAGATGACATTGGTCCCAGATTCCTGGGTTTAGCCAATAATTGCAGACTAATAGGTCATGTGACAAGGGCTCGTAAAGTCTATAAAAACTCAAACATACTTCCAAGAGCGTATTTTGGCTTGACTCTGTTTCTTGATAAACCGCTGCAATATTTCTAGCAGAATGTAAATAAAATTGTACTTACCGATTTGAAAAGTGAGTTTTTTTTTGGCCACGATTGCTTCCTCCCCTTCCTTGGCATGCTGGTTCAGGTCATTATTCCAACGGTGCCGGGCCCGTTTGTTACATATATATATATATATATATATATATATATATATGTGTGTGTGTGTGTGTGTGTGTGTAAGTAACATACCTGCATATATACAGTTGGCTCTCTGTTTAACGATGTTCTACTTAACGACGATCTCTATTTAAAGACGAAATTTCCCAGTCCCGGCCTCTCCGACGTTATGGGAAATATTATCTTTTCACAAATTCTGTTTAAGGGCGATCTCTACTTAAGGTTGATTTTTCATGGTCCCTTGAAATTCGTTAAAGAGAGAGCCAACTGTATATAGTTATTCACATGTATGTAATAAGATCATTATTGTAAGGGAATTATTTGTTCGGTTTATATCAATGTATTGAAGTAAATATAGTTAAACGCATATTGCAAATGAAGTGTCAAATATCGTATATTTTCTAAAGGTGAAAAATTACAAAGTATCCTAAGGTCGAAAAAAGGATATATCTGAACCTGAACAGCAAAGGAATCACTGGGCTATGAAATTCATTGAATCGTCTCAAAACAAATTGAAATCGTCTCAAAATGACAAGCATTCGAAAATTCTACAAAATATCTGTAACAGTAATATACGTTAAATGATGAATGATGTCTATTGTTTGTACTAAACAATCCAGAAAGTGTCACATTTTACGATAGAGAAGTTGTTTACGGGTAATACATCATTTCTTCTAATTACAGGTAGCACTTAAAAAGGGGTTAGGCTTGCAATCCGCGTGGACTGAAGGAGAAGTGGACAGAGGGGAGACCTATTAATCACAGTACTCCACTAATTGAAAAGATAAGCGAAGGGCTTTTTTCGAAAATCAGAAGAGTGTGAGATACATTGAAACTTATATAATTGTAGATTTATCGAAGATGAAGTCATACTTGGCTTCAATATGAACACTTCTTTACCCCTTTAATGTAACATTCGATGATGGTTTGGGATATAGATCCATATAGGCTTCAGTATGATATTGTCGGTTATAGTACATTTCTGTTTCAAGACTGGATTCAGAGAAAATTCATTTGCATATGTATTTACCACTTAACGGCGAACAGTTTGGCCCACTGCCAAGCACAGCATCTTTTCAAGGAGTTGTATGCAAAATCGGGGAAATAATCGATTGTGCTATTCCAGCCGTTCCCGTGTTCCGAAAAGGGACTTTGAAAATTTTTTCAGCTCGGAAGTGCTAACTTACCAAAGAATGGTCCGATTTGCGATATTTTTGCACCGTTTGAAACGGAATCGTTCGAAAGACACGAAAGTAATCCCATTTCTCTGTAATTAATATAATTACCTCCTGAAAATGACCATTTTTCACGTTTCACAAGAACTAACAAAGGTTTCGCATACATGCATTCTACAGAACTGTTCATTTTCACATTATACCGCGCGTCTTCTTAGTTTTCAAGTTGGTAGTAGTATTATAGAAATAATTTAGATAAATTGTATAGTATAAAATTTTATTTATATATATATATATATATATATATATATATATATATATATATATATATATATATATATATATAGGCTATTCATAAAAATCTTTGCTGATATATGAACTTCTAGTGGCCGTTCCGTCCAACCAATCGAGATGAGATTTCATAATTATTCAGAGGTATGAGCTCAGGATTTTGTGAATGGCAACAAAGAGGCACTCACGGTTACAGTTATAGGTACAGAAACTCGAAATAATGGCAACGCCCACTTTTTCCCCCCTCAAAATGTTCAGTGTATGCGAAAACCGGTTGCAAAAAGCGTTGGAACGGTACGTGTATCACAAAAAACGAACACGTTATGCACGAACAAAAAAAAGCTCTGCGAACGGCCAACAGAAACACGATTGGGGCGCACGGAGGAAATTTGCATATGAGAGAGGCAAGACACCAATCACTGATGACAACACAGATCTGACAAAAGAAAACTTTTATTTGGATTACACATATTCCACATGGGTGCCATCACAGGGCCGTTCGCAGAGCTGTTTTTTGTGCGTGCATAATGCGTCCTTTTTTGTGATAGGCATACCGTTCCAACGCTATTTAGGTTTTCGCATGCTCTGAGTATTTTGCGATGGGAAAAAGTGGGCGTTTCCATTCGAAAATTTCAAGTTTCTATACCTATAACCGTAACCATGAGCGCCACTTTATTGTCGTTCTCAGAATTCCGAGCTCATACCTCTGAATAACTATAACAGAAATCTCATATCGATTGGTTGAACGAAACATCCGCTAGAGGTCCATATATCAGAAAAGTTTTTTATGACCACCCTATATATATATATATATATATATATATATATATATATATATATATATATATATATATATATATATATATATATATATATATATAATATATTATATAATTAAAGTTGTAAAATTTAAATTAAATATTTCAGAGTATTTATATAAATTAGGATAAATTAAAGAATTGTCATATTATGATAACATAGAATTGTCATACTATGTATGGTCCTCCTATGATATCGCAACTACCAGCTAAGATTATTCGGCAGAAAAGTGCAAAAGCTTCTACGGTTCATGTTTCTCAGGAATGTCTTCAAGCAGTTGTCACTATTCCCAGCCTCCTATTCTCGAGGATCTTACACCAGCGAAGCACATGACGGACGTGTTGAACCACGGGCTGCGGACTTTTTCAAAAGACAATTTTCTATCTTTTAAAGTTCAGATAGTATAATTCTTATTTGTAGGATTATTTTGTAAGAAGGAAATTTATAGGGAATAAATACGTGCCACAAGATTTTCTTTTATCATGGAGTATATTTCAAATAAAGAGCAATTCCATTAATTGCATTGTTGAAAATAATACATTTTTAATTCGCATGGAAAGTGAATAGAAAATTAAAAATACTTGGCATATTTTTTAACAAAGATAATATTAATATAAATATCGGTACCATTATATATATGAATCTTGCACTTTGATCTGAAAATGAAATTGTGCAATACCAAAACACGTTTATTTTGTTTGTTTTATTTGGAAGAATTTCTCAAAATGATACGTAATATTTCGCAGAAAACCCGGTTAGTTTTGTATAGGATTTGTGATATTTGTAATTATTTTATATCTTAAATCAATATCAGAGGCAAAGTCACAGGTTTCAGTCTTTTATATCTGGGCAGATTATTTACTTGCTTAGAAATATTTTAATAATGGAATAAAAGATCAAAAACCGCATTTATATTAAAAAAGCGTGTTTTGGGAGGGATGGGGTATGGGCATAAACGTTAGTTAACCCACGATGATAAAAAAAAACCTTTGTCTTTTTACCATCGGTTTATCTCTTTCTATGTTTATAAGGCTCAAATAAACTGACTAATAGAATTCATAGCTTTCATAAACAGTATCAATGTTTTAACACAAAAAGGAACTTATTGAATTTAGGATGATATCAATCAAAGCATTCGGGTATATTTTAAACATTAAAAGCTTTAGCATCATATAATTGCAACTTTTTTCAAATATTGTGAATCTCATCAACATAATCCTAAAAAGGAGATTTTATATATAATTCAAAATTATGTTTCTTAATTTTTGTGTACTCAGTTAGCTTTAACAGAAGAAAAATTATATTTATTATCCATTATCTTTTTATCTCGTACAAATGATTTTCCATAATTTATCTTTGGAAATTATTAACTGCAATTATTAACAGTATTTCCGAGACCCAGGTAGCCTAGTGGTAGCGCGTAGGGAATGCTCGTTCCAATCACGAAGAGCGTCATTAAATACCTCCGTATCTAGGCAGGGACGCGTTAAATCTGTAGACTGGAAAGTCCATATATAATATCACAGAGGGTGGAAACGGTATGACCCCCCCCCAAAAAAAAAAAAACAAAAAAAATAAATAAAACAATGCTGCCACTGGGAATGCTCTGTCAAAACTGGGGTGTCAAAACCTAGCCAAATTGGACTCTGATCCTTGTGTGGTGCCATTGTAAAGCCGCATTTCTCCGCCTGATGCCATCTATGGGCTTGGGTTGGTTTCGTTCTAGTCAGGTGATATAATAATAATAACAATAATAATAATAATAATATTAATAATAATAATAATAATAATAATTCTGACATTTTTTATGTTTGAAACATGGAAATCCAATTAAGCAGTAAATAGAACGTCTAAAAAATAATTTGTCAACAGATATTTTGAACATGGCATTATTCTGAAGCTACCTTCTCTTTCAATGATTTATTAACATCAGAATGAGTGACAAAATATACCATGTTATGATTGGATAATTTAATGGTTAATTTGGGTCCATATAAACATGATAAAAGAATTTTTATAAAACACAGTCATTTATAATATACGGTAAAGGTTGAAAATTTCAAATAGTTTATTGTTTATCTCCGTTTTTTTAAATTATTTTTACTTTTAAGTAAAGATAAAAGTTTGTTAAATCAACACTGATTAGAAAAGGTTTTACTTCATTAGTTTTCTAGAATCAACAAGCTTGATAATAGATTTTTTGGACTTGAATATACTGGTTAATATACTTCCTATTCGAGACAGTTCAAAGGTGTCGAAATTCAGACTTCCTTTAAGAATAACATTGATCCAAGAATCGTATTATATTCCATTAATTAAAATCTCATTCATATATTAATAAAGAAAGTACATTCATTAGTATAAGAATAGATTACTTCAATATTGAATTAAAAATCTTCCATAACCCTTGGATATAATAATTAAATGTAAGAAGTATGTTTTCCTCGGAATCACATACTTTCATTGATTTTACAATCATGTTTAATTAGTGATTTCTTGATATTGAATTTTTACTTTCCTAATAATTGACAACCTTTCATAATTATTCCTTAAAAGATGGATTTCTCATTATGTTAGAATAGCGAACGAAAATCTGCATTTTAGCTTTATAAAATATAAGGATGTACGAGGCAGACATTACAAAATTACAGTGGCCCAAAATCATGAAGTTTCTAACCCTAATGCATGATACACCATTTATAGTAAATATTTCCCAAAAGTAATTACTGGAAGGGAGAAATGATCGAAATGCATTTCCTAATGAAAACAGATGCAAACCATCCAAGCTTAATTACAGTGTTTTAAATATCTTCCTCTGCTGCCTTGTGAAGTTCAATTTTGTTTTACCTTAGTTTAAGGTAATAAATATATATATTAAACACTCAACTCATCACAAACGAGATACACGATGAGGTTTCTTAAACTAAAATCTACTTATTTGCAATAACAATTAGACAGCATAATCACAGTACTCATTGCTAGCAGTCAAAAGGAAAATTAATTCGTTTGTTAACCCTGGTAGTTATCTCGAGCACTCCAGAAGTCCTGCCAGAAATTCAGCCACGCCATTACTTGTAAATCCGCTGCACTAACCTTGCTGTCTTAAATTTCGACTACTTGAAAGAGGATCACGAGGTCGCCGGAACGAAAACTTCCTCCAATACGCCTTCGAAGTGCTTGGCAACGTCTAACTGTTGTACTCGAACTGAAAGACAGACCGATATTTACTTCTTCGACTTTTTTCCATTTGTACCTCATCTCCGTCCGGCCTCGCCTCGTGTCGTCTCTCGTTTGACTGTCGCGCACGTTATTTAAGGTGTTTCCAATCTAGCAGAAAAGATGAAATCTAGCAGAAACGAGAATGCTCATTTGCATTCTCGTTTGTTTCTTCTTTGAACTATTTAACCTAAACGGCTAGTTACTTTAACCGGAGGAAAGTTAATTTGAACTTGATACCTCACAGCCCTATTTTGGGATAGGACGATATGATATGAATGGAGACCATACTGTTTAGTCAGATTTCAGTGACTTTTTCATCGCTGATAATTTTATCTCCCCCCCCCCCCGGAAATTAGGTTTCTACAAAGCGGAGATTTACACAGTATACCATGTTTGTTATTTAAAAAAGTAAGCAATTGGAAAAAATATATAATGTAATTAATTAGGATTTAAATCTTCTAAATCAGCATACGTATTCGAACTCAAGAAACAGTTTTACAGACAAATTCCTCCATTATATTAGTATTACGATAATCTAACGAATGAAGCTAATAAACTTCTACTGCTTAAGCTGGATCGATGATTAAAATAAGACACTATTTCACTCTTTTATGAAGGAATTAAATTACGTTTTAATGGCAAATTTCATAACAATTTTGTTATCAACAATTTTTACCATCTCATTCGAACTACACTCGACTATTTGAGTGGATATAAAATTAGTATAAAGTAGCTTTTTCAGTACTTTTTAAAATAAGTTAATACTTTAAATAAATTCATAGAAATAAGACAAGTTCTGTAAAACTGAACAAAATCAATCCAATTTATGTACGACTGTATTCTCAGGTTAGATAACAATATTTTGACTCATATTGAATGATCGTATATTCATTATCCTATAATCGATTCTAGCCAATAGTTATATGAAGTTTAATTATATATTAATTACAGATATATTTTGATTCATATTAAATACTCGTATGTTCACTGTTCTGTAATCAATTAAACTCAATGAAGTTAAATTTTACTACAAGTACTGTTGTTTATTTTGATGATCTGATTCTTATAAATTAAATAATATAATATGAATGTAAATTTTGTTACTGTTTGTAAACGTTTATTGCCAGTTAAACATGGAAACTTTTTTTAAACCTTCTAATTCAACATTTATGCTATTTATAAGCATACATGTTTTCATAAAAGAAAAAATAATTTTTACGAATCTGTAATATACATAGATTAGCGTTATATCCATAAGCTTTTTTTAAATCAATTTGAAAAGGTTTATAAATTATAGAAAATAATATATAAGTCAAGACAGATACAAGATGTTGTAAGCCATTTACAATGTTCTTCCAAAAAACCAATTTGTCTCCCTTTCTCATCCGAGAAAACTCTCCCGATTGCCTCAAGTGAAAGGATGTAAAAGTAACGAAAGGAATTTTGTTATTCAAAAAAAAGTATTGTCTTAAATAATGGATTGCACTTCTTATTCATCTGACTAACTGAAAACTCTCTTTAGAAAATACTTGAAAGGAAAGAAATATATATTTCTGCACTAGATATATTGTTACTTTTGCAACCTAGGTAATATTTTATTGCAATCCATTTTACTTTATTTCGTATAAGTGATATAAATTTACCATTAAATATACATATGTCTACCTTTTTGGTACAATTCTCAATATATTGCATGATGTCCTAAATTAAACCAAGATGCACGTTTTACACATTATATATGTGGAAATCAAACTAAAAATGTGTGCCCAACAAAGGAGGAATATAAATAAACATATCTTTATTTTAAAACACAGAAAATATTATAGCTTTTTGATATGTTTTTACGTAAACACACATTTTTTTTACTTTTATTTGGTTTTCATTAAAAGAATATTATTGTTCATAGGAACTTTTAAAAAGTTTATTGCAGTTACTCTCCCACACGTTCTCCCAATTTTACGCATATTTTCTTCTCTCATAAACCTTATAGAATATGCAAAACTATTTCACAATTTCAAAAGTCAAAATGGTTACATTAAAATATCTAATACAGTTTGAGCAATACTTATAATCAACGTTTGCGTTGCTTTTATTTGTTGAGACTTTACCAGTTATTTAACGTATATTATGTAGATTAGAGGCATAACTAATTATAAAAAGAAACGAACTGTACGCTGAATAACAAAGCAAGTTTTGGTCTCTGAAATATAGATCTCTCGTTCTTTAGTTGTTTAAGAATAAATTTGATAATTTTGTATATTAAATCACACTAAATACCAATTTCGAGGATTATTTTTTATAATTTCGTCAACGTATTTTCTTTATTCCAAAATTTCACTTCATAGCATAAGTTTAATATTAAACATCTTTTTTATGGAACTGACATTTTTAATGAATTACAAACAGCAACAGCTAAATTTAATTTTTTGATATTATAACAGTTATATAAAATTTATTTTATTTTCTGTCGTATGTTAATATTATAAATATTAAAATGAAACGTAATATTCGATTACAACAAAATGAAAACTTATAAAGATAATCTCTAATTTACTTAATTTGTTAATTACTAATTCATGTATTTAACTCAATCTATATATATAAAAGAGCTTGTCTGTTTGTTTGTCCGCTATAGATTCATAGACTGTTTCACGAGACCAAATTTGGCACAGTTAATGTTTAGGACCCGAGAAACTTAAATCAGCAAAAACGAAGTTTGGGTCTCAATTAGCTTTTTTTAATTAATTTTTTAATGATTTTTGTGCCCGTAAGAGGTGCGAGGTATCTCCTGTGGATACAGGCGTTCAGTGAAATACGAACCTATCCCTCTTCCCCCGCACGGGAGAAGAGGGGTGCGCGGGGGGGGGAGAGATTCTTGGTATTAACCTTTGACCTTGCCTTGACAGATAACGCACAGTCCAAACCGTTGGACATAAAGAGCTGAAATTTTGCATGGTGATTCTTCTATAGTGGAGTTTATAGTGGAGGGGTAAACTGAGAAAGATTTTTGAAAAATTCTTCTTCGATTTTTTAAAATTAAATTTTTAAGCTGTTTTTCTAATTTTTTTAAGTTTGCATTTAAAATGATAATCCGAGGGTTATAAAATTTATATCACCAGAAATATCATAAAAATTCCTTTAAAATGAAATCTTTTTCGAATCTTTACCTACCTCCCTATTCTGATTTTTGGTGAATTTTTCAAGATTAATTTTTAGAATGTAATTTATGAAATGCTGATCACGTGGTTTCTTTTCTTTTTGTGATACTTTAAATTAATTTTGCATTACGTGCATAACAACGAAATAAATTGACAAAAGAAATATTAAAATACGGTAAAAGATAAAATTTAACCATTAAACTAACTGAGATGGGAGTTTTTTAAGAATGCAGTTCAAATTAGTATGTTTTAACGCAACTTTCCCGGCTCTGCTTTTAGTCCTTTGTTATTTGCAGTTTTTCTCATCGCTTGAACCGATTTACAATTTACTTTTTCTACGGTTTTTGGCCTTAGGAAAATTAAAAATCGAATTACAATTCGCTTTTTCAACGGTTTTTGGCCTTTGGAAAATTAAAAACCGATACGATTCTTGGCCTGTCGACAATAAAAAACCGAATCACCAAAGTAAGGAAAATAGGCTTTATGTGAAATCGCGCCTTACTTTGAATAAATAAAGGGGATAATGCATCTTGCACTTTACCTTTTGGGTGACGTGGAAAAAAGTGCGTCTCTTGGGTGTTGTGGAAATACACTGAGCTTTTAAGGGAAAAATAAATAATAAAGGCAAATGTAAATTGTAAAACTTATTTCTAATTAAACAGTGGATCAAACAAATCTAATTAAATCTAATTAAACAGTATCTAACAAATATAATTAAGCAGTAAATTTATTCAATCAAAACGTGCGAATCATGCAATACTGTGTTATTAATTCTCAATAAAATCAGACGTATAATCAGACGAAGATCAGCAAGCTCAAAGTTTCTTTCTTATTGTTTGTATACCATTTCAGTAGAAACGCGTTAAGCGCAAGTTGTCGAGCCAGATGAACATGAAGAGCGAGGGGTGCAGCCCAGTATTTTTTGATGGAATGCATCAAAATTTTTATATCTATATATCTACCCGGGCATCGCCGGGCAATAATGCTAGTTTTAAATATATTTCAAGAGACATAAATATTTTCTTAATTATAGGGAACAATAATTTTAACTGTCTGTGAGCACTTGGAAATTCAACTGCTGAGTTAAGAATCTTGAAGTCAGCGCTTTGGAAGAATTGTATGGTTAGTCTGCTTTAATACTATTGGCAAGTATTTTAAATATGCAATACGTACTTTTACAATCATTTTTGTGATATATCTCTACTGTTTTATACATATCCATTTCAATATATTGCCATGTCAGAAATTCCTACCCATATTATACATATTGTACATTATTAAAGATATATAGCAGGAATGGCTAAGATAAACAGAGTTAGGAGTCATTTGGGGATATCTACATATTTACAACAGCCCTAAGCAGAGAAATTTTATATTAGATATAAAATAAATTTAAGCGTTGTTTCTTCTACTGTTTCTATTAAATATATCATTCTCCAAGTTTTAGAATAATTTATATCTCTAAATTTTTAAATAGACTTAATAGCATTAATAATTACTTTTTCTTATAAATTTTTTGGGCCAAATTTTTCTATTCTGCTACATTTTGGATTGTTCCATTTCGTAATAATCCAGTTCCACAAAGACGGTTGTTTATTTTTTATCAACCCGAATATAGATGTAATGATTTAAATCTATAAGTTGTACCAAAAATGGAGGTTATCCAAAACGTCGCAAATTTTAATTTTGGGTATTTTGATTCTGGCACAAGTTGCCAAAATTCCGGTGGAGAGCCTCAAAGGAAGTGATTAAGAGTATATGCAGTGTATTTAGAACTTCCAGACAATATATTTTTTCCTAGATAAGCTTATATGAAAATATATCCCTTTTACAATATAGTATACTCCATCAAAACTGGTAACAGCGTTTAAGGGGATGGTGGACTTTCAAATTGCAAAAACATCGAACAAAAATTGGAATTTTTTTGGTGTATTAATATTTTTTAATTATGTAAACATTGGAATAAAATGCCTTTAAAATATGTAGTAAAAAATAAAATGAAAACTTGGTGACTTTAGAAGAGTAGGTATTCAAGGTAGGTGAAAAAACATATTTTAAATGGTTTTTTCTCCAAATGAGTCATTTCCAGATTTGCAAGTCTTTGAAATGTTCCTTGCTTCATATTTTTTGACGAAATTGCATAACATTTATAATAAAGACTCCTGTAATGCATCAAAATAAAATTATGTATCCATTTAAGGTTTCGACATCATTCAGAGTAACTTAATTTATAGAGTTTATAGTTCACTTCTACCCAGACTGGGGTGTAAATAATTTTAAGTGGCACTCTAAATGAATTGGATACAAACACAGTTTATACATGAAACAATATTTAATTACTCTTTGCATATGTAGGTTTTGCCCTACAACAATATTCATACGTACTACTTGTACGTATATATAAATACAGCTTTCAAGAACAATATATTTTTCAATACTCACGAACATTAAGTCAACCAGCAGTTCTGCCACCTAAACTTTGGGCCCCCTAAACACTAGCGCAGGATAGCACCCGGAGTTGCTAACCTCGTAGCTCCATCTCGCTTATCTATCAACCTTAACAAAAACCTTTTTCGACCTTAAAAAAAACCTTTTTTAATCAAGCTGCTTGTTATTTATACCAAGCGCGTATGCCGAAATTAGCATATCTCAAGCAGCTTCTTTAATTCATTCACTCAAAAGTTCGATTCTTGTGAATCGAATCTTGTGTATACCTTACACTGGCCTCCCTCGAAAAAAAAATTAGGTAACTGAGGTCTGAACGGCTTCAGTTAACTAATTGAAAACGCGTGCTGGTCTGACTTTTTACATAATGGGTGGCAAAGCCAAAAAAAACGCCACTCTCATTTTACAAAACTAACCCCGAAGAGTCCAGGTGACACCATCAAACAGTGGATTTGCAGAGTTGCGGATAGTGGGCTGCCAACTGCGCCCTAGAAAGTCTATTTTAGTTAAAAGTTAATACTTTTTTTTGCACAGCATGACATTTCTTGACTGTTTGTATCTGCTCTTCCCCAATTCATAATGCACATGTGTTATATTTTGTGAAGTTAGTACATTAGTGATTAATTATTATATTATGCAGTATGTATTTTTTTCTATTCCCTACATGTCCCCTTCAAAAATTTATAAAACAACAGTATGCCGTTTTTTTTTCAGTGGCTTACCCCTTTCCCTCAAAATGTTTACACAGCATATACAATGGGGAACTTCAAACCAGTTTGGTTCGATTTTATTAAAGGGTGGGAGTTAGAATAAGAGAATTGATACAAGACTTGTTCATGAAAGCGGCAACTTCCCTGCACCAGTCTGTCCATTCCGTGGAATCTCTCTTGATGGTCGCAGTCCTAGTAAAGGGGGTTCGTCGACCGTGTGGGCATCCTTCGTGCAGCAGGTCGTTGGTTCTGAGGCGCTGGTACGGCTTGACGATGGACAGGAGGTCTCTTGGGAGGAGGCCAAACTTGTTGGGCGGCAGAAATCTTCCGCTTCCTGTACTTATGCAAAGGACCTTTAAAACTGTAATTCATCCTTTTCATAACCTTGTGTACCTTATGTGTGCCACGTTCATCTTTTGATGGAGGTTTTGTAGTGCACACTTTACTTTTCTCCGTACTTTTTAGAGTATAGGCATTAGATTTTAATGCAGATTCTATTTTTTCAAACTTATACGCCGCACCAACGCGTTTAGTTACTGTCTTCATCTCTCCCTTTATGATACGTTTACAATTTAGTTCGCCGCTTGTTTCATGTTTTTCAACAACCTGACTCTGTTTTTCGTATTGGTGCTTATACGACCTATTGTTTACCGACTTAATTACTTCAGTATTAGCAGTTTTAATGCTGGAACCTGAAGGCGTATTTTCTCGTTTTTTATCACCCTTAACCTTAGTCTTATCCTCTTTTGACGGAAAAGTCTCTTTGAAACTTGCGGCATCAGAATCGTTATCATTTAAATTCTTTAACACTGCTAACACCTAAACTTTGGGCCCCCTAAGCACTAGCGCAGGATAGCACCCGGAGTTGCTTACCTCTCGCTTATCTGTCAACCTTAACAAAAACCTTTTTCAACCTTAACAAACCCCCCTTTTTTAATCAAGCTGCTTGGTATTTATACCAAGCGCGTATGCCGAAATTAGCATATCTCAAGCAGCTTCTTTAATTCATTCACTCAAATGTTCGATTTTTGTGAATCGAATCTTGTGTATACCTTACAAAGTTTAACTTAAGTGTAGCATAAAACAAAAATTTCCCGAAAATCCCGAGTACAAGCATAAAAATATGTCGGAAAAATTAACTATTTAACGAAAGCACAAAGTAATACATAACTCTGTTCAAAATATATTTATAAGCAATATAAATGCAAAATTAAGGGGGAAAGTAAAACACTGGATCGCAAGGAACATTTAAAACAAATTAATTTCAATTTTTTTAAATATAATTTTTTTAATATTTATAAAATTTTATAAGGTATTTAATATAGTTATGCTTTGATGGATATATATGCGAAATTTCATATCTCTGAGGTAAAAATTTCAAAAATATCTTTGTAATGTCCACCATCCTCTTAAACTCATAAATACACTGGTGTAAGAAATTGAGAGAATTTGCAGACTTGGTCGATTATCTCTAGAACTACTGTACTGATTTTAATGACATTTGATATGTACATGCATTGATACAATACAAAACAAATAACCATTCAATAATTGTAATACACACGCATGATCATGCGTAACACTCGTTGGAGTCGGAAGGTATGAAACAGTGGTTGCAGAAGGAACAAAATAAAGGGTTAATAGATGGATTAAAGGGGGTATGGTCCCCTCTTACAGATATACAGGTCTCGCAGCGTGATTTCATACTTGAAATAAGGCAGTTTATCATTTCCTGTGGCAATTGGTTCCACTCGTTCAGCAACGCTGTTTTCATTCCCTGAATGGTTCTCGGAGGGGGGTTGCGATTTGCAATTGCACTTCCCAGAGCGTCCCAGACATGCTCTATAGGGTTAAGGTCTGGAGATCTGGCTATCCAATCCATCCGGCGAATATCCTCACTCTTTAGAAATTCGTCGACCAGAAGAGCTCTATGTTGCCTCACGTTATCGTCCATTAAAATGAACTCAGGGCCAACTGCACCCTTGAAAAGGTGAAGATAGGGCTCTAAGACCTCATCCCTATACCACACACCAGTCATAGTGCCTCTTTCAAAAACATGGAGAGGTCTGTGCGGCCATCCAACATGATGCCTTCCCAGACCATTAAACCTCCTCCGCCATAATGGTCGATGTGTCGGACATTGGAGGGTAGGTATCGGGTCCTTGGTTCTCTCCATATGAACGTACGGCGAGAATCGGGGTTTAGGTTGAACCGGGACTCATCAGTGAAGAGAACGGTTGCCCATTGATCCATACTCCAATCTCTACGCTCTCTGCACCATGATAAACGGATTCTCCTATTCGTAGAAGTGAGCGGGACGCAAACAGCAGGTCTTCTTGCGAACAGCCCTCTCTCATGAAGTCTTTTGGAAACAGTCACCCTTGATACACGGATTCCTGTGGCTGCATGCAAGTCACGAGAGAGCTGAGAAGCTGTAGCACTCTTGTTACGCCTCGCTATAATCGACAAATGGTGATCTTCTCTCGCCGTCGTGGCTCTTGGACGACATTGCCCAGGCTTTCTCTCGGTGGATCCGGTATCCTGGAACTGTTTCCATAAGTTACACACGAAGCTGGGCGTTAAATTGAACTCTCTACATATTTGGAATTGAGATTGGCCAGCTTCTAGCCTCCCCAAAATTCGCCACCTCATTCCATCATCTAAACGTTGGTGGTTACTCATTTTTACTGTTACAATTTGAAATTAACCGATTGCTGCAAAATAACACCAGAAAATTCGCCGAGGTGTGCTAACGAACGAAATGCGTCTTAACTTACGCGCGCTTATAAAGCCTGTTTCTCTACTGGCCCCACCTACACACACATGTACGCTAACGTATTTGACGTACAAGATTTGCATTTTTGTCTAGAAGCAGTGGTTTTACATTCAGTTCAGTTCTTTTCATGAAATTCGATAAAATATGCAAATTCTCTTAATTTATTTCACCAGTGTATATCGTTGCATGTTCCACTATCAAATTGCTTGCGAAACTGAAATTTATTTTTCTGCTTTTGAGGTTGCTGAGAACCATTAAATCAGTTTCATTAGACAGAAAAAAATATCTAAAGACTCCGTGAGAAAATTTTCTCATGCTTGGAAATGTTAAAATATTAAAACGCTATAACCGATCTACAACATATATATTAAAAGTTAGTACAAAACATAACGAAACTGTTGAATCATATTTTGACACGCACTCAAATGAATTGGGAAAGAGTGCAACTCATTTAGCACTATTTTACTAATAGATAATAATACTTGTAATACTACGCTCGCCACAGCCTAAAAGTAGCTCCCTTAAATTGGGTACTGAGGATGCTCTGATCATATTACGACATGCGCCGCTGAAAGTCTTTGTGTTTACACCAGTCGTGACTTATAAATTAGGAGTCGGGAAAGTTGTGGTATGTGAGTGGGAGGAGGGTCTGAGCCAAAGAGATCGCCGTTAGAGGCACTCCTTCAAAATTGTGGTGGAAGTATGGGCTACGTTGGTTCACCCATACGGTGCACCCTTTACATTATACCAACAAATCTCACGGTGATTGGTTGAATGTCGAAAGATGAAGAGCTTGCTGCATTTGAATGACAACAATAACTTATAATACCATTCGTAATTTTTTCAGTAATTGGATTTGATGTTTCTAGTCATTGTTCTTTCCCCCTCTAGATGTTTCCATTTACGTTTGATGAAATATTCCTTACACAAATCTAAATTTTAATATATATCATAAAATTGGAAATTTTGATGGGTAATTTCCTTTGGAAAATTAAATATTACGTATTTTTAAAATAGAATATTTTTGGATTTAAAAGTATTGATCTTTAATAGAAAAATTAAATTTATGTCTCATTTCTTTAATCTAAGGCAAGAAAACACATATTATAATTATAATATTAAACCAAATAAAAGTCTCTGTGATGTATATTTATACCATTTTATTAATGGAAACGAGGTTAATAGCTAATACCAAAAGAGAAATGTTCCACTTACACACCAGATTTAAGTAAATACTGCGTATGTGTTCAAACATATCTGAAAATGCACAAAGTATAATTGAATCCTCAATTGAGTTTTGAAGGGACATTAAACAATTATTCAAAATTTTCGGTAATTTACTTTTAGTGGAAATCTTTACTATTACGAAATATCAAATCCACCACCGTGTACACATAATGGCGGCTGGTGCACATAAAATCTGTCGTAGCCCCAATGTCCTCCAAGTTCTCAAATTTACCTCTGGAGGTGCGGGGTTAATTATTCCGGTCTCGTCACTTGACTCGGTTCTAAATTGCAGGACAGTCTTGTAGAGGGTAGTGCTGGCCGCCTATATGGTGCCTATATGGTGGAATGGCCAGCAGTCTTGCGGTGTGAGTTATGGCGGCCGTCAGTATTCTATGATGACCAGACTGGTCTGGTGTCTGCAAGGCGTTGTCTGCCCGATAATTCACATTCGGGCGAATGTCTAGAAACGACAAGTGCTCCCGCGTTTGAGAATAAAATCTATTACAAAATTCTTAAGGAATTTCATGGTCTTATCACATAATTTCATTTATTAAATTAGATTTTGGACTTTGAGAATACAGGTTCATATCAACAACCATTTTTGCGTTAAAAAAATATCATCACTAATGTCGATTTTGTTTCTTTCCTTTTAGTTATCACAAAACGAGAACACACCTTTCATGCAGCAATTTTTTCACTTTTATTGAAAAACACTTACCGTAAAATCTCGAGTATAATACGCACTTTTTTTTCACATTTTAGTCCACAAAAATGAAGGTGCGTATTATACTCGCGTAGTATAATACGCAGTAATGTATCAAACATTAGATAAGCGAACGTACAGTAGCTGTAAGACATTGTCGCAAAACGGGTGTGTGCTCATCTGCACTCCGAGATTCATCCACCCGTTTACTAAGCAGGTATTCCTTTTGAACAAACGGAACTCACAGTTCGTATCTTAAAGTGAGGATGATGTGTATTACGGTGATATATATGACGACGGCAACAATAATTATGACATGGGCGCAACAACAATAGATGAGCTGTATTCTAGTGAAAGTGATTAAGACTGATAATTTGACAGTATTGTTTGTTTTGCATTAACAATTTAAGTTTTTTTTCTACCGAATTTTACGTTTTCGTTTCTTTATATTACAAATTTTATTTATGTTAATAAATATTTGTGCAATTTTTAAATAAAATATTGAAAAGTTATGGGTGCACATTATAGTCGAATTTTAATTGTTTCCGAAAATTTCGCGCAAAATCACGCATGCGTATTATACTCGGGTGTGTATTATAGTCGGGATTTTACGGAAATACATTTTTTGTTGAAAAGAGCTTTAAAAAGTAAAGATTTCTTTACTTACAAGAGCTTTTTATCCTTATTGTTTGTTTATTTTTTTCGGTACATTATCAAATAAATAGGCTTAAAAAGTTGCTCGAATAATGCCTAATATAATTTTTAAATAGAACTATTTTCATACATCTTTTATTTTCTAATTTCAAGGTTTATTAAATACTATATTTTGCAAGCACATGTATTAGTTGTAACATATAAATGAAACCTGATATCGCAATGGATACTACGATTATTATATATAAACGGTAATGTATACTCTTTCCAGAGAATCGCTTTCAGTTTAATTTTCTGCCAGTTTTTTTTTACCTAATTCAGAGTATCCTGATATTACAGCGGAAACATGTTTTCATGTATGCAGCAGTCTAGTGATAATGCCGGTATTTTTGCTTTCTATTCATCCCATAATTGAGTAGTCTTTCCTAACAGAATCATTCTTTATTTATAAGTATTCAATTTAATGAGATACTTAATGCAAGATTTTCTAAATATCTGCATATAAAAATTTTGTTTATCTTCTGTGAATATAATCCATACTTAGTTGCGTAAAAAAAGTTAATTATCTATTACAACCCCGTGCATAAAATTTCCTGCAAATTAATTACTTCGTTTTAACTTGAATATTTTGTTCATTACTTCATTAAAACAGGAAAATATCATGAAATTTTTATCGTTTGGTTGAAAACTTAATCCCTTTAATTAAATTACCATATACTTTAAAGATGATTAAAATTTTTATTATTACGGGTGTATATTTTTACTGTGGTTATGCTTAACAATGGATTATTTTAATGTTAAATTGATTTATTAAATAATATTTCAGAAACTTCTAAATTGTGAAACTTTTCTGTTTCAACTTATCTGATATTTGTCCCTTTGAAGTGTTGAAAACTTCATTCGTGACGTCTTAATTTGTATGAACAACTCTGATGAAGATCTGATGATACTGTGAGTAACAGAGACTTCTCGAAATATTAGGAGGGCGGGAATACAAAATTAAAGATCAAGGTTGGATGAATCTAAATTGATGCAAGTCCTAATAAAATATGAGTAAGGAAATTACATCGTATCGTCTTTCTGTATACTATAAAAATATCAATAACCACTAAGCATTACATATAGAATCTCGCAAATAGTAGTATTAAATTTGTAGGGTCTTCTTCATTCCTTGTTGGTTTTACTGATTATTTTCAACATTAAAGCGCATTTTGGTAACATTTGCTAGAATATAGCTTGTCACATTCAAATTTATTTGGATGCAAAAACATATAAAAAAAATCTGAACACGAATTTCTTCAAGTTAAAATGGAAGGTATGAATATAAACAAACCATTTCTCCCTTATTTTATGCTCTTTATCCATTTGTGGAAGCATATGAATATTAATCTGGAATAGATATGTACTTTGCATTATTACCAATGGATTACTACGTTAGTCAGAATTTCAAATTGAAACTAATAGAGTTTTTACACCTCTACCGTAACTGGGTGTATATAAATTGAAGTGGCATTCTAATGAATTAGAATCAAACACAGTTCTAAAGTAATAACAATGTTTATTTAAACTTGACGCATAAACTTGCTTTTCAAAATAAATACTGCGTACTACTGGTGCGAGCTGTATAAACATTTATGCAAGGAATATTATTTCAGTATAGACACTTTGCAAGGAAATACAATTCGATATACTCACAAATTACTTGAAAGTTAAACCACCGATGCTACTCAGTAAACTTTGGCCCCCGACCACAAATAACCTTCTCCTAACAAGAACTCACGTAGGTTTGAAACAATCTAGCTAATCGCCTCAAGCGGCAACTCGCATAACTCAACTATAACCAAACCAGACCAGACTCTCGACTCACTACTTCCTTCCGTCTCTGTAATCTAGCTGCTTGGTATTTATATCAACGGCCTATGCTGAAATTAGCATATCTTAAGCGGTTTCTTTAAATTTATGCACTTAAAAGTTCGATTATTGTGAATCGAATCTTATGTAAACCTTACAAACTTACCAAAAAATTCCTACCTTTTTAAGCAATTTTAAGGCTTTTCTCCATTGAAATTGTTTTCTGCTTTATTTCGCACAATTGTTAAGGCTGCTATGTACTAACCCCATTGGATTCGCTCACCTCAATGTTAACCTATGGAGAAAATTTGCCCACGGATTGCCGACTTGGATTCAAAGATTTTTTTTTTTGAAATTTTACTCTATCATAGAGAAAGAAATTTTACATTTGTGTACATTTTTCGTTTTTTTTAATGCAATTAATATTTTAAAATTTAAATTATTCGGGGAAAAATCTGGTATAGTGTGTTTTAAACGCTCATAAATTCCTTCGGTGGACGAAATTTATAAAATGAATCCTGTAGCGCTTTGCAGAAAAGTTCAGGCTATCTGACAATACCAATTTTATTTGATTATCAGCATTTATGTACCTGTAAATATTTGACAAAAATGTATTTTAAATAAAACATTTGGGGGGCAGCGCTTAACCCCCTATAGAGAGAGAGCCATTACAATCCCTCAAAGGTCAATCCTAAGAGGGGGTTGAATTCTCGAACTGTCAACTGGACTCCTCCCACCACAAGAGTCTGCAAGAAGAGGAAAAGGGAAATAAGATTTTTTTTCTTAGTACATAGCAGCCTTAAGCTAACACTGTCTAGCTAATTCGCTAAACGATAAAATAATCCTATATTTCTATGATTCTCAAAAAAAAGTAACCCATTTGAATCTTGTATCACAAAAGAACATGAATGCGAATTCTATTATTTTATTCGGTATTTTCTGCCGAATAATATTCCTTATTTTCCTTACTTCTCAAAGTATATAGATCTTTCTTTTGACTTATCAAATTTGCTGTCTGTGCCTGTTGAGTTATCTTTCTCTTGCTGAAAATTTCTGTCTGTCATTAAATTTTCTTTTGCTTTTACTTCTTAAATTATGCGAGTATTACATCCATTATTCTCATCATTTTTCTTCATTAAAATATTCCCAATCACCCCTACAAGCGGACTGTATTATTTTTTTAGCATTTTAAATCACACATTTGCTTGCATTTTAGAATTCCGTTCTATAGCGTCATATGATTCAGATGGAGCATCGGCCGTAATTCTTTATTTTCCATTTTTCTATTAGTGCGGTCATTTTCTGATGCCACGAATTTATTCGAAAGCCACTGGTTTTTATGTTTCTAACTAGAACTTGTAAGGTATACACAAGATTCGATTCACAAGAATCGAACTTTTGAGTGAATTAAAGAAGCTGCTTTAGATATGCTAATTTCGGCATACGCGCTTAGTATAAATACCACGCAGCGTCATTAAGAAAAAAGGGGAGGTTGTTAAGGTTGAAAAAGGTGTTATTCTGCGCTAGTGCTTAGCGGGCCAGAAGTTTACATGGTAGTACTGCTGGTTTGAATTACTGTTCGTGAGTATAAAAATATATTGTTCTTGAAATCTGTGTTTATACATTCCGTACAAGTAGTACGCATGCTTATTTCTGTAAAAGCCAATTATATGTGCAACGAATTCAATAAACATTGTTTCATGTATAAACTGTGTGTGGTTCAAATTCAAATAGAGAGCCACTTCAAATTATATACACCCAAGTCTGGGTAGAAGTGAGAGCATAGATTCTCCATACTGGCGCCCGAAAATATATATACCCTGGTAGTTAGCGTTAAATTTGTAACGAACAACATAATTGAAATTAAAAACTGTGTACTGTGTACTTATATTGATAAAATTGTTGCAAGTACTTATATACTATTTAAAATATGAGTGTTGTAGAACAAAATCCTGCTGGAAATTTTCCTCGGGTAATTATGGTTCAGCATTTTGCGCCATTCGAAGCCACCTTCAATGGCGGCCCCTCAAGCCAATTCCTAAAGAAAATTGAGCATTACTTTCAGCAACAATGCACCCCAGAGGGGAATAAACTTAAAATTGCTCTAGCCGCTTTAAGAGGTAGTGCATTTCAGTGGTACACATGCATGCAAAGCAGTAATCTGATTTTTGACTATTTGTCATTCAAGCAACAGTTTCTTAGTGTTTTTCCAAAGACCTTTAATCAAAGTGAAATTGAAGCGGAAATTTATTCGCTAACGCAACGTGAAGGTCAGTCTGCATTAGATTTTGCTACGGAAAAGATTTCCAAATGTGAGGAATATTTAGAAGGGGTAACGGAAGCGGTAATCTTAAAAATAGTTATCCAACGTTTGAAGCCAAGTGTTCAAGATTTTTTAGATAATCAAACAATTACAAGCAAGGTTACCCTCCTTCAAGCTTTGGCTAAATATGACAATAGGCATTTCTTCGCTACCCCGTACCGTCATTCAGGTACGAGAAGTTTTATACAGCCGCGCCAAAATTTTTCGCGAGTTTCAAACCAGCAGCGTAAGCAGTACCGCAGGCAAAATAATAGAAGCGCACGGCGTTATAATGAAATTAGTGCTCTTAAAGTAAATAATATGGAAGCACCTTACTTGCACTGGCAAGTTGATTCACATGATATGGTTCAACCTGTTGAAACTGTGTGGTCAAATGTATTATTTTGTCCGAGCAGTAATCATTATTTTGAGAATAGTGAAAGTCAGGGTATTTTTGTGGCTTATAAAGAAAGTGAGTCTAGCTGGAATGATGAGGTAATTCCAGTACAAATTTCTGAAAATAGTGCCGATACTAATGCTAGTGGTTTAGAAAATAAATCATCTGACACTTCTATTAATGCTATACCTGATATTTTAGATGATATTCACACATCTGTTAATGAAGGAAATTTAGTAGATTACGAAGTATGCGTTACGGAAGTTAGTGAATACTTATTAGTTGACGACAATAAAAATTCTTTAAACGATAGTAGGAACTCGCTAGGTAATGATGATATTATTTCAAGTTTCCATCCGAATGAGGATGCTGTAGGCCAGGTTGATAATATGGTTTTAAATAAAGTACATGAAAACCAGACTGAGAATCAGGATGAAAAGTTGACACAGAGTTATAATGTAAGTAGTTTAGCTGATGCTTCGGAAGTTATAGACTCAGGTTGCATTAAAACGCACCAGTACGAAAAGCTTAATCTTCCTAAAACTGAAGCAGTGTTAAAGAATTTAAATGATAACGATTCTGATATCGCAAGTTTCAAAGAGACTTTTTCGTCAAAAGAGGATAAAACTAAAGTTAAGGGGGATAAAAAACGTGAAAAAGCGCCTTCAGGTTCCAGCATTAAAACTGCTAATACTGAAGTAATTAAGGCGGTAAACAAGAAGTCGTATAAGCACAAATACGAAAAGCAGAGTCAGGTTGTTGAAAAAAATAGAATCTGCATTAAAATCTAATACCGATACAAGCAAAAGTACGAAGCAATGTAACGTGTGCACTACAAAAACTCTATCAAAGGATGAAAGTGGCACACATAAGGTACACAAGGTTATGAAAAGGATAGATGACAATTTTAAAGCTCCTTTGCATAAGTACAGGAAACGCAAGATATCAGCTGCCCAGCAAGGTTGGCCTCCTCCCAAGAGACCTCCTGTCCATCGTCAAGCCGGACCAGCGCCTCAGGACCTACGACCTGCTGCACGAAGGATGCCCACACGGTCAACGAACCCCTTTACTAGGACTGCGACCATCAAGAGAGGTTCCACGGATTGGACAGACTGGTGCAAGGAAGTTGCTGCATTCATGAGGAACAAGTCTTGTATCAACTTTCTTGTTCTAACTCCCACCCTTTAATAAAACCGAACCAAATTGGTTTGAAATTCCCCAGTGTATATACTGTGTAAACATTTTGAGGGGAAGGGGTGAGCCACTGAAAAAAAATACGGCATACTGTTGTTTTATAAATTTTTGAAGGGGACATGTAGTGACTAGGAAAAAAATACATACTGCACAATATACCAATTAACCACTAATGTACTAACTTCACAAATCATGACACATGTGCATTATAAATTGAGGGAGAGCAGATACAGTCAAGAAATGTCATGCTGTGCAATTGTGTTGTCACTTTTAATTAAAATAGATATTTTAGGGCTCAGTTGGCAGCCCAGTATCCGCAACTCTGCAAATCCACTGTTTGATGGTGTCACCTGGACCCTTCGGGGTTAGTTTTGTAAAATGGTAGTGGCGTTTTTCCTCCACACAACGTGTGGAAGGTTTTTTGACTTTGCCACCCATTATGTAAAAAGTCAGACCAGCACGCGTTTTCAATTAGTTAACTGAAGCCGTTCAGACCTCAGTTACCTAATTTTTTTTTTCGAGGGAGGCCAGTGTAAGGTATACACAAGATTCGATTCACAAGAATCGAACTTTTGAGTGAATTAAAGAAGCTGCTTTAGATATGCTAATTTCGGCATACGCGCTTAGTATAAATACCACGCAGCGTCATTAAGAAAAAAGGGGAGGTTGTTAAGGTTGAAAAAGGTGTTATCCTGCGCTAGTGCTTAGCGGGCCAGAAGTTTACATGGCAGTACTGCTGGTTTGACTTACTGTTCGTGAGTATAAAAATATATTGTTCTTGAAAGCTGTGTTTATACATTCCGTACAAGTAGTACGCATGCTTATTGCTGTAAAGCCAATTATATGTGCAACGAATTCAATAAACATTGTTTCATGTATAAACTGTGTGTGGTTCAAATTCAAATAGAGAGCCACTTCAAATTATATACACCCAAGTCTGGGTAGAAGTGAGCATAGAAACTCTATAAACTCTTTGAAATGACCTTTTCTATTTCTAGCGGTGGGGAAAATTGTATAACTTGGCTAATTTCCGTACAGGCCCTTTTTTAAAGAATTAATCTGTTGTCATAAAAATAGCTTTTATGTAGCCCCTTAGATACTGTCATTGGTAACATTAGACCTTCAGACAGGTGTTGCAATTAAATTTCTAGAGCGATACATATATCATCTGCCCATATGGGCATAACTACATGTACTATATAAGAAAATGAAACAGAGTTACACAAAACTTTATCACATTTTTCTGGAAGCCATATGATCAAAATGAACAAATTATAGTCAATGATAAGTCATAATCACACTATCATTCTTATTTATTTTACTCCATTAAAAACGTTGTCTATTCTAGAACTCAAAAAGCAGGATCCCAATTTGGCTGAAGAGTTACTGTGAAACGTTAAGCTATCCGTAACTACAGCGTGTCCAGCGATAGAGACCCTGATTTCAAAATGAAAAATCTCGAAAACAAAGATCTGTAGAAGAATGCAACAGACGGTATGTTTATCGTGAAAACTGTAAGAATTTAATACATTAATTTTCGAAATAGTTACAAAAGCTGCTAAAAGATGGCGCTGTACACCTTGTATCAGCATGCATAAATAAACCCGTAGCTTTTGCATGCAATCTTTTCAATCACTACATCACAATCTTTTCAAAATGTCCACTATTCGCTGTATGGAGGTAGCGCAATAAAATTTGCCGTCACACCGTGTACTGTCTCAACAGAAATCGATTCAGCTGCCACACAAAACGCCGATTGAAGTTCAACCAGCATGGTAGGATGGTTCCTGTAGACAGTATCTTTTAATGTGCTCCACAAAAAATAGTCACAAGGACTCAGGTCCAGGGAATATGGAGGCCAATCCATTCCTGAGGCTCTGTTGCGAGCCTCCTAACAGCGCCATCTGTTAGCAGCTTTTCTAACTATTTCAAAAATTAGTGTATAAAATTCTTACAGCTTTCACGATAAATATACCGTTTGTTGCATTCTTCGACAGATGTTTGTTTTCGAGATTTTCATTTCGAAATCAGGAACTCCTTTGCTGGACACGCTGTAAGATCATTGTTTTAAATAGTGTATTTAGAACATAGCACATACTTTAATGTGATTGTTTACTGTAATCATAAAATAAATTTCAATCACATATCATAAGCAATTTTAATAAAATTGAACACGTTATATTTATTTGAAGAAGAGTATTAAGTAAATTTTAAAAAAACCTACTTGAGATTGAGATTAAAACAAGTTAAATCTTGGACAATCTAATTTGTTATTACTTATTGAAAATTATATATCTACATAATGAACGTAGGCTATATGCATTAAAAAAATATTTGAAAATATGTTTATCCAAAATTAAATAGAAGACTGTTAGAAAGCAAAATTATACAATAAAGAAAACTCCACCTCAGAATGGTTAGCAAATTTATACCAAAAGATTGATGAGCATGCTAACCTAAGTTCTGAGAGCTTAGTGTTAATATGCAATAGCTAATAAAATTGCATCATAAATTAACGAGGTTTTTCCCCTTGATTAAGATCATATTTCATTATGATGAGACAGAAGTTCTTTTTCTGTCAGTATTCACATAGACAAAATTAATTCTCTCCTTTCCCTTATAACGTTTTCTCCCTCCCACCCACACACACCGTTCGATATGCATCACAAGTTTTTTTCTTTTCTGGCATAGATTTGATTCCTTGTAAAAATAGTTTCGTGGGATTATCCGTACAGCTTTCGTCGTTTCTTTATTTCGGAAATCTGCAATGTGTTTTACTTAATAAGATTCTGTCCCCCTTTCTTGAGCTTTATTTAATGATTGATTTTTCCTTTTATATTTTGACCTTAAATGTAAATTTTGAAATTATTCGTGATTGAATTCGAAATTATTCTGTTATCACACGTCGATGTAACGTCATTCTCCTTCATTATTTTTTTCATATTATCAATATTCTTTCCGCTTAACCCTTTCAATGGCAATTAAATCACCGTTTGCAAGGTGCAGATTTTTTACCGATTTTTTTAAGCTAAAGAATCTTGAAAAGTTTTCCAATTAAAGGTTTAATTTTTTTCCTTATTTAAACTGATAACAGGTGGCAGAGCTAGCCATATTTCTGCTCATTTAAAAGGAATACATTGAATGCAAGTGAAAAAAAGACTTGATTTAGGCGTTTGCACTGTGCAAATGGCGCCCCTCTGAGGGTTAAGAGGCAAGTTTCTAAGGGAATCAAGACAGTAATATTTTGTTTTTCAGGTGTACGGGCTGACTATTACATATGTGAGCCGTATCACGACCTTCCATCCCTAGGCATAAATTAGCTTCCATCTGCGAGAAACCGAGGGTTCCCCACTTTACCTTCTCGTTAAAAGATCTTTGTTCGGGTAACAGTAAGAATACTCTTATGCCACAATATCATGGATAATTTTTTTTTACTCTAATTATAACTCCCAAGCCAGGTATTCTATTTGGAGGACATTTACTTTTCTGGTGGACTTCGTTTTTATTAAACCAACTAATCGTGTCATAATCTTCCTTTATAAGCTTCTTAGTATCTATTTTTCACAAAGGTCTATGTGAAAACTGTCTGCCACATTCTTTTTTCAAAACCAATAGCCCCTGTCTAATGAATTGAATCACACACGGAAACGTTTTTGTTTGTATTTATATCTGCTATTCTATTAAGCGTATAGTAAATTTCATTCATTCTCTAGAAAATAATCAGTTTTCCCATGAGAAGTTATAACCAGCTATAGCCATTATCAAAGTCCGCTGCGAAATGGCGAGGATTAATAGCTTGATAATATGCATTAAGTGGTAAAAAATACGTATTCCTTTCTTTACCACTAAGAAATTATTCTCCTAACTTAATATCATACCCCCAGTTTCTATTTTAAATATACATAAAACATACAGGTCAAGCTCTGACTTTTATTTAATCAATAATGAAATTTTCAAGTATATAATGAGGATTCAGTAATTGTGTCAATTTATCATGGAACTCAAATTTAAACTATTCTAACTTATTTTCTGCAATAAATCTTCTTTAATTTTTCTTTTTGTCCCGAGACTCTAATGAATATTAAAATAAATAGATTTACATAGATTTTATTCAGTGTTTGATTCTGTTTATTTGTTGACTCTACAAGTATATTTACTTTTTAGCTTAAACATAATAAATCTTATTGCCACATATTTGACTGAAAATGTTACACGATATGATAGTAACATTCATTTTCTCTGAGAGCTAATGCTTAATTAAGTATCTCCTCTAGGCTATTTAAAATTGTTTTAAGGATTTCCTTATGAAAATATCTTGAAAGGAATATTAGAAGGTGTCATGCATCCAAACGCTGAATAATCACACTGCGTCGCAAATTATCAAATCCAGGGTTCACACAACAACAAGTTTATTACATTACGATTTTAACACTTGACATTTCTTGATTAAACACATATATGACACGTAACACGCACCTAAAAACATATATCATGCCACGGGCGAAATTCTATAAAGCCCATTTAAATGGCTACTACCCTTCTTAACCAACTTCCGAGGCAGGCTCCACCAGACCTCCTCGCTTCCCCACTGCCTACGCAGGACTGTCTGTTTCTCTACCCTTCTTCTTTACACTTTGAACTCTATGCGCAGGCGCGTCAGCTGATCTGCTAAAAAAACGCCTTACGCAGTACGAATGGCGTCGCCTGACATCACATCCCACATCCAAAATTGAAGATAGGTTTTTTCTTCTATCTACAATATGAAATTTAATTGAGGCGACGTCATAAAATTTTCCTCTCACTCTTACATGATTATACAATGAAGAAATATATATATATACATAAAATACTTAAGTCTATTAGCTCGAACTTCTAACCTTATATCTTGCTCTTACTCTGAAAAATACAAAAATAACATTACAGACTAATACAATTACAATACCAAAATATAATATACCATAGTAATAACAAGAAAATCAAATCAATATAATACTGTTACTAACATAAAGTAAAATAAAAAAATAAACACTAAAAGTTTTTGAGTCCTTGTTTTTCAGTCTGCTTACACTTCTGTAGCAACCGTCTCTAATCTCGATAATGCATCCGCATTATTCAGCTTGGCTCTTGGGCAATGAGTAATAGAAATGTTGTACTTCGGTAAGGCAAGGGCCCATCTTTGCAATTTAGACGATTGTGGGGCATTCTTCGTGATAAAAGTCAATGGATTATAGTCCATTATCAGTTCCACGGGTGATCCGAAGATCCATGTCTCGAATTTCTTCAGGCTCCATAACAGCATAAGCCTCTCTTTCAATAGTTGGCCAAGCCTGCTGTGCTTTGGTCAGTTTCTGGCTCGCATAACTGATTGGATGTATTACTCCTCTTTTCTAAGATAGACACGCCCCGATGCCTGTTGAAGATGGATCTCAATGTATAACAAAAGATTGTCCCATAACTGGGGTATTCAAACTCGGTGCCTCAACAAACCACTTCTTTAATTTGTAGAACGCTTCGTCGTGTTCTTCTGTCCACATCAGCTCTTCTGGTGCTTTCTATTTGGTCAGTTCGGTTAGACAATACGCTGTCTCTACATAATGATAAACGTAATCACGATAATAATTACATAGTCCCAAAAAGGTTTTTAACTACCTTTTTGTGTGAGGTCTGGCCAATTTTTGAATGGCTTCTACTTTCTCTGGATCGGTCTGGTGACTGCCGGATCCAATGATGTGTCCAAGATATTTTATGTGAGATTTCGCAAAAGAGCATTTCTTCAGATTCACTGAAAAGTTCAGTTCTGCCAATTTATTAAATATGTTGTCAAGATGTACTAAATGTTCCTCAAAGTTCTATGAATAAACCGCTATATCATCAATATATGCTCGCGAAAAATCTCTGTACTTCGGAAGTGCCTAGTTCATCACTCGTTGAAATGTAGCTGAGGCATTGCTCAAACCAAATGGCATGACTTTGAATTTATATTGCGCTCTATGTGTTTTAAACCATGCTAAATCTTGACTTTCCCTTTCCAAAGTTATTGCCCAGTATCCCTTGAGCAAATCAATGGTAGAAATCACATTTGCTCTGCCAATGCAAAACAATAGTTCTGTTTGATTTTCGATAGGAAAATCATCTGGTTTCGTGACCGTATTTAATGCTCTAAAATTGACACATAGGCGGAGAGCTCCATCTTTTTTCATAACGCACACTACTGGATACGATATTTCTGCATCACACTCTTCTATAAGTCCTAATGACAAAAGTTCGTCAACTTGTTTATCTACCTGAGACTTTAATGTTTCTGGAATTCTATATATATAAGGTTTCTTTCTTTCTATTTCGATTAGTCGTATCTTGTGTTCTCCTACTTTTGCAATTTGTACTTTATTTAAAAATAATGCTCTATATTTCCTAAACAAATTCTCGATTTCTTTCCTTTGAAATTCATCCAAATGCCTTAAATTCACATCATCTACACTACATAAGTTTGCTTCATCCTTTCTGCTAAGCGTGGGATGGACTTCCCCTAAATCCTGTTCATTTTCAAATATAACCCCCACAGCTTGTACTCTAGATATAAATTTCCTAGTTTTATTTACGTGAACTGTTTTAATGTTCCCATTTGCCAATTTAACTTTATATGAGTCGGTACTACAGCGAGCTACTATTTTTACGGGTCCCATCCATCTAGCATATAATTTATTATTTGAATCTGGAATCAAATGATATACTTAATCCCCTGGTCGAAATTCTATATACACTGCCCGTCGGTTGGCAAATTTTTTGTACTCGCCTTGTTTAACTTCAGCAGCTATTGATGCCTCCTCCGCGGCTTTTTCTAAATTTATTCTTAGCTCCTGAAGATACTTAATTGCGCTCTTACCAATATTAATAGGAAGGGGAATTTCGCCTGCCCACGAAGATTTCAATACCGCCAGTGGTCCTCTGGCTTCTCTCCCATATAGTAATTTAAACGATGGCACGCCGGTAGTGGAATTTGGGATCTCTCTATATGCAAATAACATATATGGAATATGTTTATCCCAATTTTTAGGATCACTTCGTATGATATGGTGTAACATGCGCTTCAAAACTTGATTATACCGTTCCACTAACCCTGAACTTTGTGGATGTCCCGGTGTTGCGAATCTAGGAGTGGCGCCTAACCTTGCATGAAACTCTTGAGTTAAATTTGATATAAAGTTCGTACCTTGGTCGCTTGCAATAACCGTAGGTATCCCCGTTCTCATAAATATTTCTAGCAATGCATCGCAGGTTGCTTTAGCCGTAATTGTTCTCAATGGAACCGCCTCCGACCACATAGAATGTTGATCAACCAAACATAACACATATTTGTGCCTTCGCGCTGATGGAGTTTCTATAGGACCAATTAAATCAACTGTTACTTGCTCAAACGGAAATTGTGGTCTTTGAAGTGGAGTTATAGTTATTCTATCACTTGCCCTATCCCTACTCCGTAACTGACACTCTTAACAAGATCTACAATACTCTTAAATAGCGCGGGACATATTCGGCCAAAAAAATGAGTACCGGATCCTCTCTTTTGTTTTTTCATTTCTAAATTATTAGCAAAAATTGACTCATGCGCTAATTTTAGAATTTGCCCTCTCCTGACCTTTGGAACTACTAGCTGACAAACATTTTCCCCTGAAACCTTTTCTCTGTGATACACTAAAGAATCCACTACGAAATACCCATTTTTTTTTGTTCTGCATCTTTAAAAGCTTCGCGCAATGTCTCACACTTTCTCTGCTCTTTCTTGAAAATACTAGCATCCGACAATTGACCTATATCTGTTTCCCTTTCTGCCTCATTTTCACTTTGAAAGCAGATAACTATCAATTTCTCCTCTCCGCTCTGCACTGTATTTTGTATAAATAAACCCTCACATGTCCCGTCTTCCCGTACTAGTTCAACATTTCCTCCCCCCAAGGTTTCCGTGTGACCAACTTCTTGTTTACAATTCTCCTGCGTAGTTAAATCCATGTGGATTCCCCTTATCGCTCCCCCTTCTTTCTCTAACGCTGACTGAAGCACTTCATAAATCACTGGGGTGATTATACAAGGAACTACAAGTCTATCCGTGATTGAAAATAAGACGTCAACATTACCATGTGAAAAATTGGGAGTATTAAATTTTAATGATATCGGTAACGTTTTTAAATCCTCGACAACTTTGTCTCCAAATGCAGATATCAACTGAATTTTAGAACTATCATCATTTTGAAAATCTTGCGGTATCTGGTTCGAATTAATTATTGGAATTTCCACAGCACTATCAACTACTGCTTTAATTTGCTTCCCCCCTAACCAAATGTAGACGTACTGCAGCGGTTGAGTATCGAATGCGTTACTATCGAAATACGAGGTTTTAACTTTTGCAATTAGTTTATCATCCTCATTGTTTTTCCCTGTCACCGAATCCATTTTCGTTTGATTTTGTGCAGCTCCCGTTTTACTCTTTTCTCTATTATTGGGACAAAATCGCAAATGAACTACGCGTTTACAAAGTTTACATTCTTTTGAATTTGTATTTCTTTCATTATAGTTACTTCTCATATGAGGGGGTAGATATTTCCCACTAATTTGATTCCCAAATCCTGTTTCATTCTGATTACGAAATTTCGTTGGTTTGTCATATAGTTCCGAAAACGATCTACCCTCAGAAGTAAACCAATTGTCACAAAGTTCGGCAATCTCCCTCGGTTTCAGCCAAGTATTCAGCTGCTTAATCCTAATATAACTTCGCGTTTCAGAGTCTAATGTACTCAATAATCTATCACTAACTACCAATTGGTTCAGCGTTTCAATGTTTGTCACCTTCCTTAGTTCGCAATAAAAATCCCAATTTGCCCTTAATCTACTTGCAAATTGTATATGGTCCTCATTTCTCGCTCTTTTCGCCGACAAGAAATGATCTAAACACGCTTCCGGTGTCGGTTGAAATTCTTTTAAGATTATAGCTTTCACTTTCTGATAATCTTTCATATCTTCCGCGTTTACGTAAATTAATAAATGCGACGCTTGTTCCCCCAACAAATTAAATAAAATCTCAACCTTTATGTCTTCTGCGACCTTTTACATTTCGAATTGCTTTTTCGAGAGACGAAAAAATAAATTCTACGACCCTGGTTTAGTCGGCACAGCAAGGGTTAAAGTCCTAACACTCTTCTCGCGCCTCTAACGAATTAGAATTACCGCTTAACGAATTATAATTCCCCCTAAGTCCATCCCCGCCTGTATTCAAACTCCTATCTTCAGCTTGAATTTTAGATATCTCTATAATTTTAGATAACTGTGCTTTAGCTACTTCTAATTTTATTTTTTCAAGTTGGAGCAACGTATCTTGCTCTTCTTTAAATCGTTCCCTTTCAATTTTAAGTAACTCCGCGTCTTTTTTCTCTTTTTCTATTCATTCTCGTTCCCTTTCAATTTTAACAAATTCTGCATCTCTTTTCTCTTTTTCTATGCGTTCATTAACTGTCAATATCAGAAATTCTTTTACGAATTCGAAATCTTCGTATGACTTACTAGCTTCTATAAGAGTTTTTAAATCTACTATTCTGTGGTGTTCGTCCACATTCTGACCTAGTCCTTTGGCAACCAAAACTAAATATACTTTCTTAAAACCTTTATGTTAAACATATTTTATTTATTTTAAATCCTCACTCTCTACAATTTATATACTAGCCATATTCTAATAACAATCTTTACTGAAATATATTTCAACTTCTTAATCACTAAATATTTTCTTTCTACTCTAACATCAACATGTATAAGTAATATTTTTCCATCTTCTTAATTACTAATTTAATCATTCACAAGTTTCACTAAAGAACCAAAGGCTTCCTCACTTTTTAATGCTCTGGTTCTCGAAAGAGAGCGTATCAGGCATCCAAACGCTGAATAATCACACTGCGTTGCAAATTATCAAATCCAGGGTTCACACAACAACAAGTTTATTACATGACGATTTTAACACTTGATATTTCTTGATTAAACACATATATGACACGTAAAACACACCAACAAACATATATCATGCCACGAACGAAATTCTATAAAGCCAATTTAAATGGCTACTACCCTTCTTACCCAACTTCCGAGGCAGGCTCCGCCAGACCTCCTCGCTTCCCCACTGCCTACGCAGGACTGTCTATTTCTCTACCCTACTTCTTTACACTTTAAATTCTATGTGCAGGCGCTTCAGCTGATCTGCTAAAAAAAACGCCTTACGCAATACGAATGGAGTCGCCTGACATCACAGAAGGCAATGTCTTAAGAACAGACACTTCAAATTAAAGAAAACTGTAAGATTATTTTTTCCTTCTTTTAACAACTTGCCTACAGTGAACTTAAAAACTTTATCTTTGGTGATACTTTCAATTACTTGCATCAGTTTTCGTAGTAAATTTTGATCAAAAATAGCATTACGATAAACTTAAAATTTGTATTTTGCATTTTGCATTAAATTTGTATTTTTCAAGACTATTCAAAGGGTTTATTTCAACAAAGTGATCCTAGCAAATCTATTGAGAAACAAACTATATTTAATAGAATTTTTTTCATGCTATTATTATATGTACTTTATATGGTGTACTATTTAAAATAAACTTGTATTAGATTATTTATGGATTATACTGTAGTCGTATGTTAATTTACTCCAAGTTCTCCTTCTGCCAATTTAATAGACAGGAAACTCTACATAGGCATGACTAGACTTAAAATTTGCTTTAAAAATTTAACAAATAAATTGATGAATAAATAAATTTTTATACACACCATTCTCCTGGGTATCGAAGTGAAACTAAGCTAACTGTGCAAAAAGGAACTAACAAAAGAGCTTGAAAATTCTTTTGAAATCGTAATGCAGTCATAATTTTTTATTTTATTTTAATAATTTTAAGCTAATTGAAAATAAAATACACATAGAAAAAAAATTGTTGAATATTTAAAACCATGAAAGAGATAAAATTTATATTTCTTAAGAAAAAGGGTATTAACTAATCTTAATTTTATAACAAGAAATGGAAAGTGAAATAAATACTATAAAAGTGAAATGAACACAACTATGTATATTTTTAATCAAAGGAAAATTTTATGAATATGTTTCACTTAATGAGCCAAACATCAGTTTTATTCAGGGTATCTCATGCTTGGAAATACTACAAAGTCAACTTTATATAAGAAACAATTATTAAAAATGTAAATATCTTACCTTTAACTAGAATAAGTGATAAGTGAAAAATAACTATGAAAGAGGTATGAATAATAAAGTAAAGATATATATATATATATATATATATATATATATATATATATATATATATATATATATATAAATATATATAGATAAATTATTCGTAATATTACAGATATTGCTTTTAAAACACTCATTTGTCCCTTACAATGAATCAACGAAAGATAATTAGTGAGAATTAACTGATAGGGAACATGAGTTGAATCGAGTTGAAAATTTTTAGCCGAATTATCAATGTTTTTCACCCTCGAATACTCTATCTGTAAACTGAAAGTTCGTGTGGGGGACAAGTGTCACCCACTTTTATGTCGGTGTTATTTCCATATGTATTTAACTTTTATGTAACCAAATTATTTCTGTAGTTCTTTAGGAGTATATAATACAAATAAATCACAAATAAATTGTATAAAAGTAAATATTGTTTATTACCAATCAACCATACATTCAAAATTAAAAAAATTAAAACATTCTGCACATACATGTTTCAAATGGTCATTACATACCCACTTTCCGCGTTTCTCACACCATTTTCGCGTTTTTTTGTCTCTCTGTCGTCCATAAGCGTAACAGAGTCAGTGGCACACCCAGGGGGGGGGGGGCGAAGGGGCCCTGCCCCACCCCTAAAGAAATAGAAATTGCATTATGAATATTGAATTTACATTATAAATATTTTTATCCGTTCAACTCCCCCCCCCTCCCCCAAGATTAAATCCTGAGTGCGCCACTGAGCAGCGTCCTGTGGCACCTTTTTTTCCTCTTGAGGTACACTGTTTCAAATACATTCCTTATGGGAGGAAATTTATGAAATTATCGTCGAGATGCCCTGTCCCGAATGTCGTCAAAATGAAGGCACCTGAGAGGAAACGCAAACCTATTTCTGCTCATTGTTAGGTAGCATGATTCTAACCCAATGCCTTTCGAGTTATCCCATAACTTATCGATACTTGTCCTGGAACTTTTATAAGTGCCTATCAAAAGATGAAGACCAAATCAGATCCTGACTTCTACCTCGTTGGTGATTCTGGCATCACGATCCCTTTCAAATTTACATTTGATAGAATCAATGTAAATATTTGTGCAGTCTTCTATTATTTTATAGACGTGTTCGTCAATGAACAAATCTACTACTTTTTCTGAAGAAAAAAAATTTTTTGCAGCTATCCCTTTTGGCCCTGGAAGATGTGTTATAATGTTTTTCTGCCTCGTTCTGACATTTCTGACAAACTTTTTTTATCACATTCAAAAATGTCATTAAAAAAAGTTTGATATAAAGAACCTATTAAATTGACTCTCTCTTATTAGAATTTTAATCATAAATAAAGAAAAGGACCTAAAATCTAAATTTTACGGAGAATAAAATAAATTCACTTTCCTTGTAAACTTACGTAGATGGTCGCGTGGGGGACAGGTGTCAACCAGTGATCTTTGACGCGATTTACTCGAAGAACAATTAAGAGACTAACTAAAGTGAAAGAGAGGGAAAAGAGGGAAGGCTCATTTGAAGGTAGAAGGTAAATGGGAGACTTCCAACCTTTCGATGGCCACCATTAGGGAAGATGAAAGCATGTGGGTGACATATGTCAACCGCGCGATTATTGGAAGATTAAGGGTATGATAATATTTGCCTATTCTTGTATTTACCATGCAGTGTTGCGAAATACATATTTTATTTTATTGCAAAATGCAATATTTATATCAGATCGCTGAGTTATCATATTATTTAAAATTAGATAAATATTTAATCATGATTGGTTTAAAATTTAAATAATTTGATTTCAAAAAGAAATTTACAAGATAACTGTTAGTTTCTCTTACCATAATTAATCTGTACATGTTAGAATTCAGAACAATTTGTATGGTTTATTTTAAAGGACGAAAACATATTAAATGTTTAAAAGAATTTAATTTACAAAACATTAAAATTTTTTCCCTCAACTGTTCTGATATCACTCAAAAAAGCATGTCATTTTTATTGGAATTATACTTATTACATTATTTTATGTTATAAATTGATATATTCCTCTTGTTTTATTCGCACCAACATATAATATTTACATTTAGTTGGAAAACCGGTAGGTTACCACGTATGAACAAACGGAAATCCTGTGTATGTAATCTGCTATGAAAAAGTTTTATATATTATTTTGCTAATAAAAGTCTTAACACTTTCAATATGTTATACCCAAAAATTTAAATCCTCTGTCATATCAGTCTGAACAACTTTTAAATATTTTCATTTTTTTAATATTCATATCACTGGTAATTAAACTTTTCTTTTTCTAAAACTGAATAAACTTACATTAACTCAAGCTGTAAAAAAAATTATTCCCCAACTGCCTTTTCTGCTTTAATCTTCATTGGAACTTGATGCCACGAATTCTCAACTCGTGCCACTGGCAGGTATACTGCTCTGTGTGATTGGTGAAAGAAGTAAATAGATTAGAAATAAAGTTTGATCTTGAGAACTTATGAAGTTTTGTAGTCAAATGTCGGTGAAATTTGACATTCTCACAAAACATCACACCTATATCTTTGTGAGCAAAGCTTTTGATTGACTTCCTTTATAAAATCAAATTATAATTTTTTTCAAGGCGGACCTCATAATTTTTCATTAATTTGAACAAAAGTTGATTTTTAGATTCTGAAAATTTCCGAAAACATATTTATTTTCACAAAATTAGCTTCTATTTCAGTTTTTCTCATTTATTTTTTTATACCTTTAATGGTTAGAATTTAAAGTTTGCTTGAATAATATGTATTTTTATCTTACAAGAAAGGCATAACAGAAAATATGAGCTTTCTCACACAGTAGAAAGAAGTGAAAATAAAAAGAAATATCATATCTAAGGTATTTAATTTCTTTTAAATTTCATGTTATACCGTGAATAACATATAAACAAAAGCTTCGCGAGTACTTTAATTAGACACAAAATATGAAATTCAAATCTGTTTTTTTCTTTAAATGCCACCTAAGAATGTGCGAAACATATTATTTTTATCATAATAGGAGAATTTTCTGAGTTTTTTATTATTATTTTGTCTAAATTCACATTAAGTAAGTAAAATAACAGACGTTCTAGAATACTCAATTTATGTAGAGAAAATGCTTTTTTAAGTAAAAAAATCTGAATATTAAAATACAGCAAGTCGCACCAACATGGAGATATGGTGTCTGCGTTGCTTCATGTTGTTACGTTTAAAAAAAATTGGAGATGGTATCACAGCGGAATGAGGTGTTTTATAAGGTTTTCAGTGTTGTTTTTTCTGTGTTATAGGGATTCTATTTTTTTACACCCAGAAGAAAAACAATTCATCTTTTTTTTAAAAAATCCAAATCTACTGTTTTTTAAGATTTTTTAACACCAAAAATCAATTTCTTTTAATGATAGAAATGTGTATCAATTGTCACATTTAGTATAATGATAAATGAGTTATTTTCAAAGAAAAGAATTGGAAAAAGTACAATAATACAATGAAACTTGTGACTCTTTTTTTATAATCAGCTAATCCATCTCAATCTAGCTTACTGTTAAATTCATCTCAAAAGAATTTTGTTATCTATATCGTTATGATGTCTTGCTGTTGCTCAAAAAAGAAGATTTTTTATATTGATTCTATTCGTTTATTTCGCCTCCGAAAACAGCTTATAAGAGAGCATTCTTATAAAAACTTTAAGGCTGTCTAATTATAAGAGTCTCCAAATTCACACAATTCATTTCTCTGGGAAAAAAAATGATTTCTTATTCGTCTTTTCACATATCTGCTTTATTGTTAGTGTGTGGATACGACATTTGTGTGCTAGGATGTCACTTCCCCTGTGGGTGATCTTCGAGTTTGACTTATCGCTTTCCTGTGAGGAGCTTTATTCAAGAAAAAAAAGTAATCACACTAGGGTATGTTTTCAATGAGGATGGGAACCTTTTATATAGAATTATGCTTTTTATGAGAAATTCTTCTCTAATGTATCAATTCTTTTATAAACAAAATATTGAAGTATGAATATCTATAAATAAATATATAAATTAATTGTTGAAGTAAGGAGAGCCATGAATAAGTTGTTTAAAAATTAATACATTGTAAATACATAAATAGACATTTTATACTTTTTTCTTACTAAAATAAGCTATAAAGTGATACTTCAGAACAATTTTAGTTTTCAAAAGATTATAATAATAGAAAGAATCATCATTTTAATCAAAAACTTGAATTTCTTGAAAGAAATGCTATCTGTTTATTCGTAACTGTGTCGCCATAAACACAAAATATCAGAATTTATAGTTTTAAAAACGATAATTCCATCATAAATTCATCTTAACTTCTGTATCAGTTCATCTGGATTCTTCAAAAATAGAAATTTTGTTACAACAATTTTAAATCTACTCTGAACACTTTTAAATTACAGAAACATTTTTTTGTTTGTTTTCCAACAAGAAGAAAGGCGAAAGAAGAAAACATTTGAAAAACGTTATTCTGAATCGAAGCTGAAAACTTTTTAGCTACATAAACAATAAGTATTTTGATTAAAAGTAGAAAATCAGTTATACTTAATACACACATAATCTTTGAATTCTCAACACATTCCGTATCAATGAGATTAAAGTAAACCATTATTGCAAGTCATTATTGCAAAAATAATGAAAGATTCGCAAAATAATGAAAATAATGAAATCATTATTTTCAAAATCATAAAAATAATAAAATAACGAAAGCCAAAAATAATAAAGAAGGGAATAATGATGCAAAAATAATGAAATTTTCGCAAACAACATAAAGCACCAAGCTTGTCCATGTATTAACGGCTAAAGTCGTTAATGGTAGCAAACGTGTTCTCTATAGTAATCGAATAATTTTTTTTCCGTAAATATTACTTTCACATTAAAGATGCTGCATGAATGACCTACCAGTAATACTGAATCGTGTTTAACAACCAAGAGCGTAAAAGATATTCTCTTGCACAGTAAAAAAAATCGTTTATTCTATGGTCTTTAAATTATGAAGTTAAAAAAAAGAATTTTTGAAATTAAGGGCTGTACCACTGTATTGATCGGTTCCGTGAGATTTATCGCCAAATGTGGCACATAAGTTTCTCGTTATTTGAGATTTCACCGAAGACAATAAATATGGTGATAACTAGCTAAATTGGTGCTTTAGCTGAAATATCCGTAATTATTTGATTAGTCATTGATGGCGTATTTATTTAAATATATCGCCAGAGGTAGTTATTTTAAAATTTGAAATAATTTTGGTTTAAACTCATTTCTAAGCTATCTTCCGTGCCGGATGCCGTATTTTCTTTCACAAAGTAAAACAATTCTTTTCGTGCTTATTTTCATACCGTGTTATTGAACTTTTGAGAGTAAAATTAATGTAGCAAGAGCGAGTTCTAAGGATATCGTAAAAACTGTGTTAGTGGGGGAAAAATATGTTATTAATTAGTGCGGAAAAAAATCGAATGACAATAAGTAGTATGATTTGAAATAAATATTTAATCCCATTGGGAAACTGGATGAAATAAAAATGATATATCCTACTGGTATCAATAGCTATGGGACAAGAGGTGAAAAGGGGGGAGGTGATGTTAAAATATCAGTGAGAAAGGTTTTTGGTTTTGGTGTGAGCATTTTAAGTATGAGTATTGTTCTGCAGATTTCGTATATGTGAGTTGATAAGTATAAGAATTGAAAGATTTTTCATGAATTGATTATAAGTGAGCATACAATTGTACACTGGATGGATTTTTATCGTGAGGTGTGTGTGAAGGAGTGTTTGAAAGCAAATGTGAAATTATGTGGGTGGGATGAGATAGTTGAAATTGATAGAAGTAGGTTTGGGAATAGAATGTTTCCTCTCTGTAAACGAGTGGATTTAGGGACGCCGAAAGCTTGTATGACTGTTCTTTGAAGACATTGAGGCTAGACCGATACAAACATTACGAGTAAGAAGTGATATAAAATTATAAGTGCTTCCGGGGATTACGATCATATCGAACGGTTTGATTTCGTTTGTTGCCTTTCTGAGAAAGCCTTCCAGGTAAATCATAATCCGGGTAAATCATAATCTCGAAAGCAAAAACACTGTGCCAGATCTACACACTAATTCAATTCAGGGTACATCGAGTGCTCTAAAAAGGGACTTGCAAGGTGCGCATCAGTTTAAGAATCAGTTCGAGTCAGACATGCACAACTATAGAAAAACACATGAGAAGCACTGCAACATTAAAGATATGTTTAGTTTTGCTGACATTTTACCGTATTTTCTGTAAAAAAATAATGGTTGATTAACGTCTTTATTTTGCATCTCAATCGCAGTTTGACAAAAGTATCTTAGTTTTAGCTATAATAGTTTCATACCACAGTTTCTTTTAGCTTTTTTTATTGACCTGTTGACAATGCACGCCAAGGAATGACCAAGGAATGTCTGGTCATCATATACTGGTGGTTGCCGGAGTGAAGAATTGGTGAGAAACTGTCGACAGTGTAGGTCCCTACAGTTCAGATTTAGCAAATTCCTTTGTCTATCGTTAATGCATTGTGCATTCCATCAGTTATGCAACTATAACATTTTTAACATTTTATGAGAAATGTATAATGTTGTTGTTAGACATAGATCTTTCATATCAGATGCTAGACATAGATATCAAAACATTTGATTTACTTTTTTCAAAAGATTTTTTATACAATGGGAGCTACACTGCTATCTTCTTTATTCATATGTTTTAAAATTAATTTAAATATTTCAATAAAACATACTCAAAGATCTTAATAAAAACACTTTTATGTATAATTCGTAAATACTAACTGGAAAATAAATTGTTCGAACTATTTTTGTAATCTAATCTTGAGTTGTCTTAGATAGACAAGTACGCGTAGTTAAAAGCATTGAGACCTATCTGTTACATAAAACTGCATTGTTTGAATTATAGTAAAATGATATATTTCGAATACGAATCGTAATGGCATGAATACTTAAAAATAGCATTAGATACGAATAGTTATATGCAACTTCATTAAGGGTGTTCAGAAATAAAAATAACTTTTTTATGGACATGCATATCTTAATGATTTCTTCCCTTCAAATGTGTCTTTAAAAAAATATCATTAAAAATAATACAGATAATAAATACTTCATCAATTCGAAGGTTTTGGCTTAAAAAATCAAAATTTAAAGTCTAAAGCATGTTTAGCTTTCGGAATATTTTTTTAATATATTTTTATTTTTTGTCATAGGAAAGATTTCATAAAATCTGCAAGCTTTATGCAAAAATTTATTTTTAAAAAATTTTAATTCACTGAAAAGTGGAAATGTCATTTTAAGTTTTATTTTAGAGAAATATTTTTCCTAATGTTTGCTCTAAATCAAAAATTTCGATGACCAGGTTGATGATCCTAAACTAGAGACATCCTTTACTAAAGTTACGTACGAATATTGAGGAAAGAAATTTTAGATATTTTCTTTTAAGAAAGGCAAATATGTAAAAATTATATTTTCAAATAGATAGTTCAGGTGATATAATTTTCAAACGAAAGTCTAAATTATTTATATTTAATTAACTCATTGTCTGTAGGACGAATCTTTCTTTAGTTCAGATACGCTTAAATCTAGAGCAAGACTTTTAAAAGCTATCACGAAAATGAATTCTTATTTCGACTTCGGTAGAGATATTATTCATTAATAAGAATGCCAACCAAAGCAGAAGACCATTACTTAGTCATATGAGCTGCAGTACATCTTTAAAGTCACATGGATGGTAAAATTTTCATATAAAGTTTAAATGAGAAAGATGTAGCAATTTGAATAGAACTGCAGTTGAATTTAGTACTTGAGTAATATTGAAAGAAACTTCAGTAGGAACTGTTTACATTCTTTAACCATTTAATACGGGTAAAAACTGTTATTGTTACTGCAGATATTCTTAAATTTTAATATCTCTAGATATGACTTAGTAGAAAATACGTTTAGCTTCAGGCTAGTTTGTTTCTTTAAGAGCTCCTTTTAATTGTTTTAATGAAAAAGTGGAGTATGGAAACTAGCTTTCATTTCTTGAATTAAACAAAAAAAGATATGCAACAAATGCATTAAACATGTTAATTCATGATATGGTGAACATCAAACTTTTATAATATAAAAGGAGCATCTAGAACGTTACTTCTCACCAATGAGAGTTTTAATGAACTTTATTTTTCATCATTCTTAAAAAATTACACATACGATGCTTACGGTTATTATTTGAAGCTTATTCAATAAATACATGCACAATAGACAGGCAAAGTGAGAATAGTTTAAAACAATTTTTTTAACCGAAAAATTATAACAAAGGAAACAATTTCTTATCCGAATTTCTCCCTTCTTAACAATAGTGCCTTCACTTAACAGATTTAGATTTTTCTACTCTATTAACTTACAGTGACATTTATTTAGTAATTGTTATATGGGTGTTCTCAGAACGCCCATAATTTTTTCTCTTTTTTGGAATTATTCCAAGTTTCAAGATCTATTCATCATTATAAACGTATGGCCATTTTTCCAAAAATTAAATTCTTATTCACAAGATTTACCCTCTTCATTTTTAGTTTATAATTGTGCATGAAAATGCTTACTGTTTAATATAACCATTATAGTGTTGAAATTAACCAAGACATTATTATAGCTGCACTAGGTATATAATTTTTTAAATCAATTTACTTTCTTCAAGTTTGTGTTTTATTTTTCAATTTTAAATATTATTTTCAAGTAACTGTTTCAAAATTTATCATTTACTGAGTACAAACTTTTTTCTCAATATAAAAAATTTATGCAATCTGCATGACCTTAAAAATTTATGGGCACAAGAAATGTAGAGAGAAATAGAGGTGTTATTTAGTTAGTGGTAAGATTTTCTTTACACCAATGGGACAGAAGTCTCCCAATGGGTTCCCAATACTTCAGTAGCATATACAACTATATCTTAAATAATATTTAAGCAGGGAGGAAACATATTATTAGAAAAACATTTCACCTGCTACACACAAGACTGTGATTTGACGAGGAGGAGAAACACTTGCGAATGCTCTCATGAATGAGAACATGCTGCAATATACATGTCTGGAATGAGTATATATTATCTTCAAAAGGTATCATACAGTCATTATGATGTATTTACAGTCATTAAAGGTTACACACCTTTGCACAAATAGCCGGGCCACTTCAGCATGTTAATCAAAGAAACGACTGAATCAAAAAAATTCTGAAAATTTTACCTATCATAAACTAGACATTGTATTACAATAAGTACAATCTTTGTTTATAACAGACCATGTAATCATTATTTCGTTGGCATAACTTTGATGTACTCATTGATCAAGAAAGAATAGGAATCATTGAAATATTCGATCGCCATCGACTTACTGGTGGCAAAATAATCTGTTAAAATGCATGTTCCTCTCTTACTTTCAGAAGAATAATGATATCCAAGGGTAAACTGTTCGTAACAGTAAAGACGCGTTTGGAACAATGTTTATTGGACAGTGATCTCGATCTCGAACGTATAGACATCCTGAACTATACGTTCTTCTGTGACTGGTTTCATCGTGTAAGACGAAATATCCGAAGTTACCGACAACTGTCAATGATCTATAAAGTCCATTTACTGCAAAACTTTCTCCTACTTTGCCATCCTAGAAACATTTACATTGTGATACGACATACGTAGACAAAATCATGAACTATGTCCTTAATATTAGACCTTTCAGACAGCATTTTTTTCTTTTTATGTTCATAACTTTTTACTTTTGGGGTATCTGTTGCTTCTGATCAGTTTGTATCTGTATATATCATATGCACACATTTTTGGGGAGTTTATCATGCTTCTGAGAACAAACAACTTATTGTACAACCTAATCGTTAGCATGAAAGATTTTGGGGCGTTAGGCAACATGTGGCAATATGCATTAGACAACATGTGACAAATTTCATGGAAGAAAATTCTCTCATCGAAAGACTTAACAATATCAACTTTCATAGCCAATTGTCTTAAAAAGAACGAATGGAATAAGTGAAGAATATAAGAGTTCATAAGATAGCAAAAATAGTTGATTTGGTAGAAAACTGGCCCCATTAGGAAACTCGGTACTGAACCTCAGTCCCAGGAGATGGTTATTTCAAGGAATAGAAAAGTAATTATAAACATTTTATTCAAGTGATCAAAATCATATCAACAAAAGTCATGTTTTGTATGGGAGAAATCCTCCAGGACCTTCAGGAAGAGTAGTGGGAACTATAGTGCATGGGCCGGTCCCTCCACTGTAGGATGATATAGCAATGCATGAAACTTCAGTGATCAGTAAAAAACAAATGTAAGAAGGAAAATAGAAAGTGGGGGAAATAGAAAAGGCTTCGATAATTCTAGTAAAAGTAAAACATGGGGAAAAAATAAAAAAAATTAAGACGGAGCGGAGCTCCAAGCAAGAACGTGGACACGTGGACCAGAGGAAAATGGCTAGCAATAAAGAGGGAAGTTGGGGAAGGGAAATTGATCAGATCCTGGTATGGTTTCAGGAATGAATCAGAAAGCGAAATGACGATCAATGAACAGCGGGAATCAGAGGACAAGAAATAGGAGGACTAAAAGGAGAAAAATAAGAAAAACGGACAGGAAGCGAATTTCAGGCAAAATCAGAACAAAAGATTTTAATAAGGGAAGAACAACTTAAATGACAGGGAACAGACAGGACAAACAATTTAAAGTTACGAGCAAGAATGAACAGGGCCGTTACTTGTTTGCTGGGTCAGTAGGGTCGTAATCGGCAAGATTTTTAATAAGATCATTTGGTAAATTTTTATGAAAGTTAATAGCAAGATTTTGAAAATAATTTTGAATAGTGGAGAGATTTATCTCCCTACAAATGTCAACATTGCAAAAATACCGTGCGGGGTTAGTGATTTTCCGAATAATCCTGTTTTGAGAAACAGCCAAAATTTTAATGTTGGAATCCGCTGCATGCGACCAAACTGGCCCAGCATGCGGAAGTAAGGGTCTTAAAAATGATTTATAAATGAGCATTTTGTTACTAAAGTTCGGTTTACTATTTCCGGCAATTAAGGAGTAAAGTTGTCATTCAGCATTACGGAATTTATTACGATTATTTATGATGTTGTTTCCAAGTGTGATTTTTATCAAGGGTTAATTCTAGGTATTTAACAGTGTTAGATCAGAGGATAATAATGGAAATAATTTTAATATTGCAATTAGCATTTGAGCAAAATGTTAGGATGGAAAATATTTATATGAAAACATTTTCTGAAAATAATTTCGAATTATAAAAAAAAATATATAAAACTATTTTTTTAAAAATAAAACTAAAATGGCAATTTAAATAAGATTAAAAACAACCTAAATTTAAAATCAAGTATTCTGACTTGGAAAAGACAAGTGGCCATTCAAATTAATGTTAATTATTCATAAATTCCGTTACATAAATCATTTAAATACTTACATAATCATTTTTGTTGAGACGTTACATAATAATTTTTGTTGAGAACACTCATACACAAAAGCACAAATATTTTAAACAGAGGACATTGGGAACTTGAGCGTATATTATTTTGGTTTTTCCAATCGTAAAACTTCAATATTAAATTTAATTTCCTGATGAATAATACACCCAGCAAAGAAAAATGAACTCTCCGAACCTAAAAAAATTGGTAAAAACATTTAATACGGTTTGCTGAACTGTTTAAAAACATTTTTTCGCCCTGGGGTAAAGTATAAAACTTGAAAGATGTAGATTTTTTGTTCCCTTCTTTTTACACCAAATCAGGTTCTTTCCTGATCAGCAGTTTAATTTAAAGTAGTGTAGATGGGTTTAAAGTATCCAATATTTCTTTTCAAATGGAAGAAATGACCAATAAATAATCTTTATCATCAAATCTTTTTAATTTCTATAAAAGCTTATTTTTATTAGGCACAAGTTGTATCCTATGACATAATGTATATTGATAAAAACTTTTAGTTGTAATATAAATCAATTTCTTTAAGATATATGTCATAGGCGACAGATTACTGCCGTAAAATAAATCAGCTTTCCTAAAACGCTTTTTATTTTGTAAGAATACATTCTATGACCCAACAGGAATTAAATCTTTAAATTATTAGACACTTTTAAAGACAAGTTTTTTCGTGGTATGTTAACCGTATATTCAGTTTAGAGAATGGTCCTCTGCTAACTTAAATTAAAGAATCCTTCTCCTTTTTAATAATTAAGAATTTATATCTGTGATAAAAGGCATTTATAGTTTAATTTTAGGATATATAAAATATATTCAGTGGCACATACTTTATTTACAAGTAATTTTTTTGGCGTCAGATAGAAAACATTTTTGCTAGACGAAACATTAACTGTTAGGTATGTAAAGGTAGCTTTGAGATATTTTAAGCTATTATTAAGTATGTTTTTAGAATAACTACCTCTTACGTTCCCAATAAATATAAAGGGCTGCGACTTGTTTGGGGTCAGCAAGTATGAGCTCATGGTCAGGCGTTTAGAATATTGGATATAATTGTATCACTGGAAAATTCAAAAGTGCAAAAAATAATCTTTTCTTTACTGTATGCAGTTATAACAGCAAAAATAATTAGGTAGCTTTCAATTCTTGACAATCGTTTTGAAAAACCGTAATATCAGTTTATATCTTTTTATATTGCACCGAGGAATTTTTCTCTTATAAAATACTGCTTGTATTTCAAGTATAATTCGAATGCCATTTTTAGATTTTTTGTGGTTTCTTTTCGGGTTATTAAAATTAATGAATAACTGACTTCTAACATCTATCGTACTGACAAATATTCTCGAATTATGCTTTAATTATACGTAAATCTTTCACTATTTTAGCTTTACGTTAAGTTTTTATTGTAGTCATAATTGTTTGAGTTTTTTAAATCTCCATTACTAGTAGATAAAGCAAGTATTACTCCAAAGACGCCCATTACGTTATCTAATTTCTTGTATATTCTTGTAAATCATCACTTGTTTGTCCGAAGAAACTTCCAGATACTTCCCGAATACTTAGATCCGATTTCTTCCAGAATATAAATTTTTACCACATTATTATATTCAAAGTGATTTTTAGTGTCTTAATAATTAAATTACTGATATTTACAAATAATAGAACTTAGTACATTTATCTAAAGTATATTTCATCTATAATCTTACTAATATTTGAAAATTCAGATTATTTAAATAAAATTAACTTAAATAAATACACATTTGACTTCGTTACTAAGTAAGGGAATTCAAATATTCGTTATTATAATATACTTTTAACTGAAAAAAATATTATAAATCATTTACCAAGTGAAACATATTCATTTGAAATTCTTCAAAAAGATTTTTATCTAAAAAATTATAACTGTTGAATATATTTATTTCAGATACCAAATCGTGACCACATACTTTATAATTATTCTATTAGTTTTGTACAGAACATATGCTAATGCCTAACGCAAATGTCTAAAGTAAAAAATATTCAAATTGGTTAAATTAAAGGCTATGTTTTAGAACGGTATTATAAATTATGATAAATACAGAGGCTGTTCACACATTTTTTAGACGATGTATATAGTATTCACAAAACTAAATTACATAAAATTATTGTGTTTTAAATGTTCTATTTTGGCATCCCTTATTCTGAACTATCTTTCGACACCGCAATTTCCAGGATAATAATGCCTTTTGAAGTATCAGAAGAGGTATTCTATCCCATTCCTCATGAACAGCTTTCCAGAGTCCTGTAAGGGTTTTGGGACGACGTTTGGATAATGCAGATTTTAAAAGTCCGAAAGCACAAAAATCCATCGGGAGATTAAGTAGGGATATCCGTGAAGGGTATGGACTTGATACCAGTTTTTTGTTCCATTTCTTTTAGTAAATTTACAGTGGATTTTGATGTGTGACTGCTAGCTTTGTCCCGATGGAGTCTCACAGATTGATGGCACTGTGGGTAAAGCGATGGTATTTCATTCAGAAAAATTGGCGATAAAATATTTTCCTCATAGTATTTGGAGTTAATCTTGACATTTTTTCCACTCTCTTTATTTTTAACTTGCCATTATAAGAAAAACCAGCAAGAATCATGAATCCCTTAGAAAAACTTTCTTTCGATTCTTTGAACCATGTACTTAAATTTTTTCTCTCCTTTTATGATAATAAATGGCTCTTTTATGCTGCAATCATTTAAATACACCCATGATTCATCTATTGTGACAATTGTTTTCCATTTTTCTTTGGATAAGTGTTTCTTATATAGAATTCTGCAGCGTGTCCTGCGTTCAGCGATATGATTTGGATGAAGACGATGCACATTGCGTTTTTTCGCTTTCTTAAGATTTAAATCAACGTTTATCATTTTGTTTACAGTGGACACCGAGCATTTTAATGATTTTGCAACTGTCCTTTGACTAGGGGGATTTTCTTTTAACATTAAACAACGTACCTTTGCAATAGTTGAAGATGTCCGTTTTTTTCTTGGATACTTGTTTGGAATTTTTGTCCCACTTGAGGCTCCAATTTGACGTTTTTTTCCTTTCTTGTTGACGATATTACCTATCGACGCTTTAGATATCACAAAACCATGACTCTCACATCGTTTTTGGATAACGGAGTATGCATATTTCTCTTCGGAAAGAGCATAAATGTAGCCTTCGAACCACTGCTTTGTTAAAAACGCCATTTTGAATAAAAACAAAACTTTCAAGTCGCAGATGATAATTTTGACTTTTAAAAACATAGTACAATTGCAATTATTTCTTTTGCAGCAAATTATTTTTTATTACCGCTTACCAAAATCGTCTAAAAAATGTGCGAACAGCCTCTGTATATATTTTATTCATTTGAATTTCAATTTTATAATTTTTTCAACTTCATCATATTTATGTTAAACTAGTAAGAATGTGATGAAGATTTCCGCAAGTAATAAATGTAAATATTTCTCAAGCCCATATTTTCCTTTTTTATCGTATAATCTGTGGCATACGATGTATTTAATACATGGGAACTGACATTGCTCGATTCTCTTTTATTCTTCTGTACTGGTCAATCAAGCAATTTTCCACAGCTCTCCATAAGGTTGTCCAATTTCTTGCTCATACTTCTCATCGGTAGCGTTTGCCCCTAATATAAATTTCTTAGTGTATTTTGAGAGAATATATCATTACTTTTACAGTATGAAAATATGTAAAGGTAACCTTTCGTATCCGTAACCTACATATGGTCATCTGATAATATATGAGCCTGATATGCTGTGCTTATTATATAAGACGCTACTTATTTGTTGGTTGCTTAATCTTTAGTAAGTATTAAAAGATAATAATGAACTACTGAGACGCAAGTTAATTTGTTTTAACTAAAACTGAGTATGATAGTCACATAATGTTCTGGGTATCTTAATAGTCTGACATTCCATAAGTTGACATTTATTAATATCACAAAATCAGTTTTTTATACATGTAATTCAAAGTAATTTTCAGTGATATAGTAATATCGTTAATCTCAATGACTTGCTTATACATGCATATGGAGACGTGCAAATATGCGTTGTCTCGTCGGCAGCCCCCTTTTTCTACAAGCAGTGGACTTAGTTGTCTCTTCTCCCACATGTGTTCTTTTGAGAACTCTTTGAAAGAGTTTCAGATGTGTACGGGGCATCCCGATAAATTCTCCTGGATGCGGAGGAACTCAAAAGGAAGGAATAATGATGTTTTCTATTCCAGAAGGTCCCATATGTTGCAGGTTAACGGACCCGAGGGCGACTGTCCAGAAATTGGGAGACAGAGAGTGACGAATGACCTATGAAAAGGTAGGACCCCTCGCCTGACAATGTGGGTTGGTCCTGAGTGTCGCCCAAGTGAGAAATGACACAGGATGGCTCGTGCGGAAGTGACGTACAAGACCCGGAAATGAGGACTATTAATCGTCTCCGGAATATTCCAGGCTTTACGAGAATGAACCGGGGAGGAGGTGATAAAAGGCGGTAGCCTTTTGTCTCGAAGAACAGACTTTGCCGACGACGCTGGACAGCGGTCGTTCTGATAGGCAGACGTTTGTCTTCCGAGAGAGGAATTTTTTTGGCCGACAGGCTTGGGATCAGACGCGTGCACTGGGCCGCGTCCCCATGAAATTGTTAACTTTGGCGGTGAGCCACTTCTCTACTGCAAGAGCAGTATTGTATATATATTTTGTACATATGTGTAAATACATAATTGAATAAAGAGTATTTTATTTACTCTAAGTCTGTCTCCTCTCGGATAATTTATGTGGATGTTTTGGCTAGAGATTAGCCAGGCTCGGTTTAACGCTATATACGTCCTCGGCAGTGAAGCTACATTGTGGGGACATGATAGCGTGTATACATTTACCCTTGCTGAAAATACCATAAAACTTACAAAAAAGGTACCTTAAAAATTGCAATCTCGTTAGGTGGGTTTTAGACATTAAAGACACTATACCAATTTATAATAAATTGTTTTGAAAATTAAAAAATGTATTTTTATTAAGCATAATGATGTTGATATGAGAATAGCGTAATCATAAACAGGAAATCTCCTTTTTCACGTTACTAAATTTACAGCATCAGTACTCTCAATGTAACTAGATTAAGTTTCAACGATAATAATAGAAATTATAATATTTCATGGGTTATATTTATCCTTAAAAACGAGGGAGAAATTATATAATTTAAAAGACTTTCACAAAGTGATTACTGCATAATGATAATACGAGTATACAGCAAACAAGAGGCTTCAGTAATAGTCTAAAAAATAACGGATATGTGTATTAGCTTTTGTAGAACTTTGGTATGTTTAATTGCTTATGATACACTATAGCTAACAGGAATTCAGATTTTCATAAAAATGTGAAATTACTCTTTAAGAACATTTTAAAACAACGTATACTGAGTGAGAACGCCTTACTAATTCGAAAAGTTTTTCATGTATACGTGAGAGTATACTACTCATAAAACAAGTTATTTGCATCCTAAATTCATTTTATTATTTTCAGAGCCAAGTAATATACCTCACAGCATATTAAAGCACTTTTTACCTGTAATTTATATTAAAAGTGTTTATATAGCTTGGAAAAATTAAAAGTTTGTATGCGTAATTTAATACTCTCCATTGACCGTAAAGTTAAACGTTAATTTAAAACTTTTTGATCAAAATGTAGTAAGAAGAGACCAAATTTCAGCTCACGAACACCCAGTTTCTTTATTTTGTTTTTCAACCATCTAACTCATTTCCGTGTGAAGAAAGTAAAACAAAGAGCTATAACGAGATTTTCTCTAGAAAATTTCTTTATCTTTTGACTAAAAACGTTAGGTTATATAGTATTTAATATAAAACTTAAATACATTTTAGAAAGGAGAAACCTAATTAAAACTTTTTAAAACAGCTAATTAGATATTTATTTTACGTTATAATGTTCCGTATTATGATTCATTTAGCTCTTTTTATAGTCGTACATTTAGACTAATATGTCTTTGAAGATTGAATCGGATTTTTTAAAGCTTTTGTTTCATTTTGTTAGTGTTTATTAATTTGTACAGGAGAATTCTTAAAACGGGAATAATTCTGTTTGGTCTAAATGTGTATCGGCTGCATCCTTTTGCATTCAAATTTCATGATTAGCTCCGATAAATTATAAATCTGGAAAAATGTCTTATTTTAAAAAATCATTTGTGAAGCATTTAGCATGATCACGTAAACATCATAGTAAGTGCTTTTAAAAAGCTTATTCGGGCGCGGTGGCCCGGTTGGCAAGAGCAGCGGGCCAGTGATCTGAACGTTCCTGATTCGATGCTTGTAGCTGCAAATCCATCGCCGTGTTCACTAATGGTGGCCGGGTCTCGTAAAATAAGTCCTGGCTACAATGTTTTCCAAGTTCTCAAATTTACCACTGGAGGTGCGGGGTCAGGTGTTCCGATCTCGTCACTTGACTCGGTTCAAAATTATGGGACCGATGTTCTTCGAGATCAAGTCCGTCTTCAGCCCTAGTGGTACCTCGCCTTAAAGTGAAGCTGTTTACTACCCTTCGCCAAGGATTTGAGGACATGGGTCCTTTGGACTTGGTGTAGGAAAGCCTACACCAAGGGGATTTGAAACAACAACAACAAAAGCTTATTCAAAGAAATTATTGTTGCTTAGACGAAGTGGATGTCGTAGTTAGGGACGACATGCTTCTTAGAAAAGAGGGAGAGCAAAGTCACAGGTGTAGAAAGCGACATTATTAAGAGGGGAATAGAGAAAACAAGTAACATGAGTACAGTATGAAAAGCAGGCAAAGAGTCTTGACCAGCTGCAGTTAATGAACTTGCCAAGTGAAAGTAGAGAGGAAGATAACCAGAGTGACAGAAAATAAGTAGCTAAGGGGCCAAGAAGATAACAGGGGATCGTTAGTGGAAACAGCGGGGTCCTCTTGCACCGTCATAAGTTCCAGCGTGGGAAAAGAGGGTGTCGGAAACAGGGGCTGCTGCCCCCTCGGTTTCAGATTAGAGAAAAGGAAAGGATAATGTATATGGGCCACCCAATCATAAAAGTTCAGGTAGATCATTGGTTAGAGAGGGTCACCAATTATAGCCAAGAGCGAGAAAGTATTAATGAAGTTAAGAGAGGCAATTGATAGAGAGAGTAGTAACAGTTGTGTCGAAGAGATAGAGATACTTGAAAACTGAGATTGAAAGTGACAGTATAATATGTAGATGGTGATGTTAAGATGCAAAGCGGACGGACCCAAGCAGATGATTAGAAACTCGTAAGAGGTAGCTCCGTGAAACCCAGGCGAGGTCTGAGTACCGTATACAATTGTTCGCCGGAAGATATGGACGGTTGATGAACCAGTTCGAGATAAAGAATATTCACGGCCACCGCATCCCCAAGGCCGGAGAGGACCAGATGAGGAAAGACCGAACGACAGTAGAGCTTCCCTACAAGCTTGTTCCAACGAAGCAGTAATGACCTTCCTCCTAAGCGAAGAATGACCAGCTCCCGTCTTCAATGATTTCGTGCCACTGGAACCAGTCTTAAAGCTTAAGCCACACCTGCACAGTAACCTGCCCGCCACAAGAAGCAAGTGATGTCCGGCGATCTAGATGAACAAATCAGCGAGAGGCGCAAACCTACCTGTTGTTTCCCCAACGGAGAATCCCATTGTTGGAAAGGAGAGCCCCCCCCCCTCTTGTTATGCAGACAACGTCGTCCAAGGTAGGGAGAGAGTTTTATGTTTGTTTTCATACCAATGCTCATCTCGTGTAATGCCCGAGTTAGTTGATAGGTGGTCAGGTTAATTTATGATTAATAATCATTCATATGGATATACACTCAAGAGCCAAAATATTATGACCACCTGTCAATAACGAGTTGGCCCACCTTTGGCGCGCAACACAGCTTCAACCCGCCTTGGCATGGATGCCACAAGTCCTTGGTAGATGGCAGGAGACAGATTGTACCAGATGTTTAAGCAACGGTCACGCAAATCCGAGATATTGCGAATTGGTGGTCTTTGAACTCTGAGCTGCCGTCCCATGACATCCCAAATGTGTTCTATCGGATTGAGATCCGGTGAGTTAGGCGGTCAGGACATTAACTGGAATTCAGCATCATGTTCCTGGAACCACTCCAACACAATTTTAGCCTTGTGACACGGGGCGTTGTCCTGTTGGAACATTCCATTTCCAGCTGGAAAAACAGAGGCCATGTAAGGGTGCAACTGGTCCGCAATGATGTTCAGATACCCTGTAGCATTCATGGTCTGCTCTACCACAACTACGGGTCCCAGAGACGCCCAAGAGAACGTCCCCCAAAGCATAATACCGCCACCACCGGCCTGTGTATGACCTAATGTACATTGAGGGAGCAACAGTTCGCCTGGAAGACGGCGTATCCTGACACGGCCATCGGCGTGATGAATGACAAACCGTGATTCATCTGACCAGGCAACTCTCTCCCACTGATCCATGGACCAGTCGCGATGTTCCCGGGCCCATCGCAGGCGCAGTTGGCGATGACACTTGGTCAGCAAAGGCACATGAGTGGGACGTTTGCTGCGTAGCCCCATATCCAACAGTGTCCGCTGAACAGTGTGCTGCGATACTATTCTACTTGGCCCTGCATTGTATTGGGCTGTCAGCTGAGCCACTGTCTGGCTCCGGTTTTGCTTCACCATGCGAGACAGTCTCCGACGACCTTTTTCTTTGATAGCGTGTGGACGTCCAACACCATGTCGTCTACTGCTGGTTTCACCGTCATTCATCCACTTTGCATAAGTACTAACAACTGTAGGTCGCGAACAACCCACGAGTCGTGCAGTTTCGGAAATACTTGTTCCGAGCCTTCGAGCCATTACAATCTGCCCTCTATCAAAATCGCTTAGATCCGCAGCTTTTCCCATCACACACAGAAGTAAGTGAAAGAATGATTCTTCAGACTCTCCAGCAGCAGTTAAATACCACTTCCACCTGATCACGTGCCTTCCACGTCATCCAGGCGAATTCATTGCAAAATGTAGGGGTGGTCATAATGTTTTGGCTCTTGAGTGTATATCACCTCGAAGTATTGGTTAAAAATGATATTTACATAAGGTATAATTAATGATGAAATGTTTGTATATGTGTATATTGTGATGATTCTTAATAATTTGATTGATTGATGTACATTTTAGTTATCACTCTTTGTTTTATGCAAGTACTGCCACTTATTACAAAGATCCCTGCCACAGTGGACATCTTACATTAACTTTGATTATGATATTATGATATTTTTTTGCTTTTGTAATTCACATGATGAGAATATTACAGTAAGTGAGCCTAAAAAATATTTGTAAATCTGTCTGAAAATTTATTTAATTACAAAAAGAAGTTAACATTTCTGTTTTATTGTCACATAAAGTATTTGAGTTAAAAATATATATAAATGCATAGTATGATTCGTTCGGTTGTTTCAAATGCGCAGCTTCCGAAGTAAGATATGTTGTTAATCTATAATTTAAGTTCATAATTTCGTTTTAAATTTAAAATTTTCATTTTTCATTTTTATTAAAATGCTATGCTTGTTTTTCCTTTGTTATAATTCATGATAATCATATCGTGTTATTCATTAAATTATATAGATTACATGAGAGTTTTATAACGGCTTTTTTCTAAAACAAATGTGCATATGTTGGAAATTTTATCCAGTATTATATATTTATAAATTTAAATGTCAGTATCTATCATTGACGGCAATATTTTGCTTTCTGGTTGGGAAACAGCGAATAATATAAATTTAGACACACACATGCATACATTTTTAACAAATCATTAAATAATTCCAAAATTTTTACTTAATTATTCTGGTAGGGTTTTGCTATGACAGCAAGTTCTGAAGTAAAATAATTTAAGAGAAATGCGATTTTTGTAAATGATGAGGCAATGATTTTAATTAGACATGAAAGGTACTTTCTATTGAGTATTTATACCTAAAATTCTTATCAAAGACCGTTTGCTTTCACAACATAATTATGTTAAAGTTATAGGGAGGGGGGGGGCAGTCTACAAAGGTTTGACCTTCTCTGGGGAGAGTATAGGCGGATCCTTTCCTTTAACCACAATTCTTGGTAAGAGTTGAACCTGCATATTTAATTTTCTTAACTTGTTAAGATGATGTTCTTTGATGACTCCCTGACGAGCTTTTCAATAAATATTTCTCCACGGAAGATTTGCATCTTGAAGTACTCTTATACATTAACTCTTCCATCCTTCATATTTTATGACCATCAGTTGTAGAATTTAACAATTAATAGTTAAGGGACTTACCTGGCAAACTCTATGACTAGACATATATAAAAGACGTAAAACGGTTCATGAAATTAATGCTGCACTGAAGAAGGGAAAATTCTCATAAGTAAAGATTCAGAAATTAATATGTAATAGTCAATACTGGAAAAATAAGCAAAAATGTTGTATGTTCGTCTAATTTTATTAACAGATACTAAAAGTAAAGCTATACTTTTATATGATGAGTCAATAATTTTAGCCCATTTAAAAATTAACAATTCCCGTTTTTTAAACGAAAATAATTTTTTTTATAGTTATACAAGAAAAATGTACAGTCACATTAATTGTGACAGACAGTGCAAATATTTCAACATTAAGAAAGGAAATATAAAAGTTTACCTACAATAATGAATCAGCTTATATTTCTTATAAAATCATAACAAAAATTTCATTGTGATGCATTCACTCAAATACCACTGCTGTATAAGATTAAAGAGGTCTAAAATTTAATTTGGGATAACTTTTACTTTATTTTTCAATAATTATCGCTGTCGTCTACAATTAATGAAAATATGTACTTTTGCTTCTTGCCGTGTTTCCTTTCAGTGATGTGAAATCTTGTTTCGAAACCCTTGTGCTTACTGAAGTATAAAAACCTTAAATTCATTATTCAGAAAATGGTGTTTTTATAGTTCTTCTAAAATTTTATGGCCTTCTGTGAAAAGAATAGAAGGTAGCGATCTTTTCAGCAATCTAAGACATTTGTGACTGGTATTTCACATATTGAATTTGAAAGTTATTCAATGAAATTTAAACTAATGCAATTTAATCCTTATATTTAAAGTTTTTCAAGCAACTTTCAAAGTACTGCTAATTCTTTTTCAGAGTTTATATCTGCTATATAATTTAGTATGCTGTAGCAGTCGAGATTCAGAGCTTAAATTTAATTTTGTAGGTCTAACAAAGCGCGCATGCAACTTTCCCTAATTTCGTCATATTTGATTGACGATATCACTTTCAGATGTTTTATCTGAAGACTGAATTTACTGTCTTTAAAGAAATTTACAGAATATCATTCTTTTTTAAGGCCCTCTCTTTAAAAAATGTTTTACTATTTTTGAACAATTTTCTGCGACAAAAGATGTACATTTGATTACAAAGGTTAATCACAACTGCAGCTGATTTCAATAATAATAGAGATAGATATCTGCATTTGATCAATAATTTAAGATTATAAGATACCTGCACCTTTCTCACAAGTAGTGGAAAAGGTGTTATCGCAAAAGGCAATCAAAAATATTCTTGCAATATTACTTATTAAAAAATTAGGTTATATATTTTTGTATGTGTGTTAGTTTGGTTAAGCGTGTGAAATTATATTGGATAATTACTCATACTGTTCGAGAATATTGTCAGGAAAAGAAACATTCTTGACACAATTTCAACCAAATCCTTATTCCTTCTTAAATATATTTCCTTAGTTTATTGAGCATAGTTTCGTTGTTTATTGTATTCGTCTAATATAAAAACTTATGCAGTGCATTTTCAAAAATTAAGGTGAAATGTCTAATAATCTCAAAACAACTTGTACTTTCATATTCATAAAACCCATAAAACAACAGTTTTGCTGACATTTTAAAGGATTTCAGTAAATATATATGATTACCCAAATAATTGGTTATCATCAGCACAGTTTAAAAGCATTCTAAGCTCCTGTAATTTTTATTGTTTTGATGTCAGAGAAATTTTTCAAAGAAAGTAATTTAAGAGGAATACGATTCTAACTCAATTACGACGCACTGATGTTAATTAGATATGAAAGATGCGCTCTAATTAGACTAATTAAAGGAAATCATTGTTTAAGTAGAAACTTTCTTCCAACCAAAAACGCTAATGATTCTGCACAGTTGGGAGATCAATAACGATGATAAAAGGTTAATCATCATGTAAGTTTTCTTTAGTTTGAATTCTTGATTTTTAGACCGTACAATTAAAAGTAACTTTGCCTGCCTTACATTTTAATAAAACTATTAATTTCTTCATTAAATATTTTACAAATTTCTGAAGTCAAAAATATTTATGTTCATTAAAATTAATCCCTAAATAATTTTTTATCGCTTTAACATTTATCCCTGACAAAGAATGTTTCCCATTCCTTGTTCTAATATGTTATTTTCATAAATTCTGTAATATGTTCTTATCTTAAATGTATGTATAAAAATATGTCTTAAATAAATCTATAAAATGTTACGAAAATTTTCATATTCTTCTGATAAGACTGCATAAAAATTCCTTCAGATAATATGCCTCTTGAAAAAGAAATTCTACAGAAACCCGATTTTTTCACCCAGAGAACAATAATAAGTAGAACTGTTCATTTTTATTAAATACAACAGCCCTACAGAAAAGGAACTTTCACACTTACTAAAGTCATTTACACGGGAGACATGGAGTATTTTGATATTTTACAACAGAATATTTTGTACTGCATGCTGTAACTGGAAGAATAGCTCCACTGAACATACCATAATGACGTACGGAATTTAATTTCAAAGTAGGTTTCTTATATTTTAATGGGAAAGTGTAAGATAATTTCCGCAGAAACAAGCGGAAATCTTCTCCAAAGCTTTACCAGAAAAAATGTGTTTAAATTGATACTTATTGCTTGTCAATCATGACTACATATAAGATGAAGACCTATTCAGAAACTTTTATTGAACTATATCGTATCTATTCGTTTTTTCTTTTATTTTGAGGGATTGCAAACATTGATTTATCTCACTGCATGAAACATCCATTAAAGATTATCTTTAGAAATAGTGAAATTATGCTACCTGACATGACTTCCTGTCTAAAATATTCCCCGTTTAAAATTGGGAATCACCATATGCAAGTCAGGCTAGTCCCTTTTTAGAACCTTTGAAAAGGACCCATTAAAAGAATACGTGTTAACAATTTTAGTAATTAAGGAGAATTCTTTCACGAAAGTAGAGATAAAAAAAAGAAAGCTTATCATTACATAGCTAATGAAAACTCATGTAGCTACGACTTGAGACGTTTCATTAAAAAATAAGATATTACGATATACTTAAAAGAGATTTCAGACTGCGTAAACCGTAAAAATATATTTTACATGAATAAGAATTATCATTGTATTTTTTTTTCTAGATCCATGAAATATGCATTAAATTATTGAAAATGTAATGTGATTTTGAATGTGCAAATGTGACTTCTAGAATTATTAAACATTCATATTTCACAAGGTTGTGTGTTTTAGCGTTTTATCGTGTACTCATTAGCATGCGACTTAAAAAATAAAAGTGCACTGACGTCAAGAGGGTTCCAACATTTTTAGAAAAACGAGTAATGGTGTAACTTTGAGTAACAGTGTAACTTTGAAATTACTTCAAAATTCTAATACGGGGATGCTGTGGATTTTACAATCAATGAAATTAATTAATTACATGATAATTCGTTTTTAAGTTTTCACTAGAAAAATAATATTATATTTGATACGTGAAAACCTACTTTTCAGTTTAAAACAATAAAGATTTCAAAATAAGGCCCATTAAGGAAAATGAAACATGCTATGTTCCAGATTTTCTTTTTACTTACATGAGATATTCTTGCTAAAACGATATGTCATTTAAAGGAAAATATTGGCGTTATCGTTCTGTAGCGCAGCCCTCAAAAAGGGATTTTCAACAGTCTGTATAAAATAGCTTTTGACAGATATAATAAAATATAAACTTTTTCTGTGCTTACTACTTGGCCATAAGGAATTGTTTCTTTCTTCCAAATTTCTTCCCGAAACATACCTGTTTTCGTACTTAAGGTTATTTGGTAGCTTTTCTTTTCTAAGATGTGTAAATAGTACAGCGAGAGTTTCATTGCATTTTCTTACTAATTGTCTTGCCTCGTCGTTCTATCTGTTTGTTTTTTCTAGCATCTACAAACTTTTTTTTTCTACTGAAATCTCATAATATTTTCTTTCAAGACAAGCTTTCAGTGATGGGAAGCGGAGTATTTGCGTTGATATCCTGCAGTGCTTGAAAAACTACTAATGATCCTTTTCAGATACTCCTAATTCGCAGGTTAACATGGCAAATTTACCTTAATTTCTTATATTTAGAGTATTTTAGGGGCTTAAACCTGGCCAGTAAGAAAAAATTATCCATGAACAATTTTTATCTATAGGACAATATTTTGAATATTTTAATACCACAAATAATAAATGAAAAAATACCTAGATATTGCCTTTTTTGAAAAATGAATAATTAAATTTTCAGTTTCTTTTTCTTTTTAATAGTTACTTTGGATAAAATTAGTTTTTATTCAAACATTTTTCTGGGAGTGAATGGAAAATTAAGCTAATGGACGTAGTGTCTTTTTAATACAAAATATTTCAATACAGGTATAGATTAAAAAGATTTTCTTTAAAATTTGAATTTACTTTTTGAAATAAACTTATTTTTAGAAAGATTTGTAAAATGAATTCTATGAAAGTTTTAAAAAGTGATTCTCGTTACTGATGTCACATTAACCCTAAATCATCATTCAAATATCGAAGTAGTAAAATTTTCATTTATGATTTTACCCATGAAACTATATTTAATTATCTTAAAATTAAAATTGCTAAAATTCCAATATGAATATTTTCATTCAATATCTTACAATTAATGATTATTTCACTACTTTGGGACATTTTAGATTTATATTTTAACTAGCATTATTGCCCGGCGATGCCCGGGTAGATATATAGATATAAAAATTTTGATGCATTCCATCGAAAAAATACTGGGCTGCACCTCTCGCTCTTCATGTTCATCTGGCTAGACAAATTGCGCTTAGCGCGTTTCTACTGAAATGATATACAAACAATAAAAAAGAAAGAAACTTTGAGCCTGCGGACCTTCGTCTGATTATACGTCTCATTTTATTGAGAATTAATAACACAGTATTGCGTGATTCGCACGTTTGGATTGAATAAGTTTACTGTCTAATTATATTTGTTAGATACTGTTTAATTAGATTTAATTAGATTTGTTTAATCCACTGTTAATTAGATATAAATTTTATAATTTACATTTGCCTTTATTATTTATTTTCCCCTTTAAAGCTCAGTTTGTTCCACATCACCCAAGAGGTAAAGTGCAAGATGCTTTATCCCTTTTATTTATTCAAAGTAAGGCGTGATTTCACATGAAACCTATTTTCCTTACTTTGATGATTTGGTTTTTTATTGTCGACAGGCCAAAAACCGTATCGGTTTTTAATTTTCCAAAGGCCAAAAACAGTTGAAAAAGCGAATTGTAATTCGGTTTTTAATTTTCCTAAGGCCAAAAACCGTAGAAAAGCAAATTGTAAATCTGTTCAAGCGATAAGAAAAATGCAAATAATAAAGGACAAAAAGGAGAGCCGGGAAAGTTATGTTAAAACATACTAATTTGAACTGCATTCTTATAAAACTCCCATCTCAGTTAGTCTAGTGGTTAAATTTTATCTTTTACCGTATTTTAATATTTCTTTTGTCAATTTATTTCGTTGTTATGCACGTAACGCAAAATTAATTTAAAGTATCACAAAAAGAAAAGAAACCACGTAATCAGCATTTCATAAATTCTAAAAATTAATCTTTAAAAATTCACCAAATATCTGAAAAGGGAGGTAAAGATTCGAAAAAGATTCCGTTTTAAAGGAATTTTTATGATCTTTCTCGTGATATAAATTTTATAACCCTCGGATTATAAAATTTTCTCATTTTAAATGCAAACTTCAAAAAATTAGAAAAACAGCTTAAAAATTTAATTTTAAAAAATCGAAGAAGAATTTTTCAAAAATCTTTCTCAGTTCACCCCTCCACTATAAACTCCACTATAGAAGAATCACCATGAAAAATTTCAGCTCTTTATGTCCAACGGTTTGGACTATGCGTTATCTGTCAGTTAGTCAATCAGTTAGGCAAGGCCAAAGTTTATTACCATGAAGCTCCCCCCCCCCTCCCGAACACCCCTCTTCTCCCGCGCTGGGAAAAGAGGGGTAGGTTCGGATTTCACTGAACGGTCTGTATCCACAGGGTGTACTCGCACCTCTTACGGGCACAAAAAATCATTAAAAAATTAATTTAAGCCCGAAATTAATTTATTTTAGTCCCAAACTTCGTTTTTGCTGATTTAAGTTTCTCGGGTCCTAAACATTAACTGTGCAGAATTTGATCCCGATGGGTGAAACAGTCTATGATTCTATAGCGGACAAACAAACAGACAAGCTCTTTTATATATATATATAGATTACGGTTCACTACATAAATTTATTAATTGAAATAATATGTATATGTAAATTCAATAGTATACATTTAGTAATTTAATTAGAAAAGTTGTTTTTTATGTTTCATTCTTAAGAAAATATTTTTATACATCTGTAATGAGATGTCTCAGATTTTACTAATTTGTCTTGCCGGTGACTTGAAAATAATAAGAAATAACATCAGCTCATTTTGAGCGACATCCTAAATTATCATTACCTTGTGAAGTTTCTAGGAAAATAATCTAATTTATTTTCCTTCTAGCAATAATATTCTTGCAAATGTCTTCATATCACGTCAAATTCTTTTCATTATGTCCATTTCTCTCTTCACGCTTCATAGGATCTATACATTGTTTCGAAATGTCCATGATGTATTTTATATGTCTGTAATACATAAATTCAAATTAGATTAATTTGATAATTCTGTACCTAGATGCTTGTTGTAAGGGGGGGGATGAAAGCTGGCCTTTCTTTTTTACTTGGAGCATCAATAGCCTTTCGAGATATCAAAATGTGTAAGAATTTATAAGCTGATCTCCTTTTACAAAACAACAGTGGTACAACAGGTATTTTTCTGTTTTGAAATTAATCCCATCTGAAGACTGAAAGTTTACATATGCATATTGACAATTTTTAACTTGCTATTTTTTTTAAATTTAATAATTCCAAATAACAGTATCGCTTCCAAATTTTCAAATCAAATTATAACTCAGTGAAGTACATAGAAATACGTGTTTCAAATTACTTAGACGCAGTATGATATATCATATTTTTGATCATTTTACTAAATATAATGAATTATTAATAACACAAAGGGAATGCGTGGAAAATTTAGCATTAATTAATTTCATATGACACAGGTATTTCAATATAATCTAAATAATAATTTAAAGGGACTGAAATATCCTGTATAATTTCTACTTTACTGATTAATTTACATTATTACCTGTGGTATGGTAATAATGTTAAAGTTATAGAGGATATTTCTCTATGCTAAGATTGAATTTTCCTTCTCAAAACACGTTAGCTATAATGCTGTTAAACGGCAAATTTATATATGGGTAATATCCAAAAGTGTAATCTTTTTAAAATACTCTTGCTTTTAAATGAAATGGGTGTAACAGAATAATTCATAGCCCATCAATAACATTTTTAAATTCCTTTAATGAAATGTGAAAAGTCTCTAAAAGGTTTATCTCTACGAATATTAATCAGGCAGATAATATATTTTTCTAACATCTAAACATCCTTTCTAAATTCTAAATGATAATATAATGATGTCTAAGCAGTAGCTAAGTCTCTGTACAGGCTCATAAGTTTTGGTGTCCTAAATATAATTTAGTCTACTTAGAAAGCACTTAGCATTAAAGAAATTTTCTAACAAATTATAAAGATTTTATACAACGTCAGATAAAGTTTTCTAGTATTTTTATTAACATGCGACATTAATAATTTTAGGCTTTCTACATTTTTCTTCATACAACATAAATGATCTGGAAATTTCCCACACGAAATATTTGAATTTAAAAACTCTTGTATTAGTTAATCAGATAACAAACAAAGATGGGAATTAGAACATTTAGTGTTTTAGTCATTTTTATGCATTTTATGCTCTGTCTATGTGGTGAAGTATTCAAAGTCGGGAAATTCTATGCAGTGATCTTGGGTTCAAAAATCCCGACAACGGCTTGGTCGTTACCGTGTGGTGTCCCCTCATAGGGAGCAATGCAGGCTCATCTAAATGGTCGTCACAGAATAAAGTAGCCAGCAAGAGTTCGTGGTTGAATAACAAAAGGCGAACGTCTCACAAGAAGTTCCTAAGCATTAGAAAAAAAATGCATTTTATGTTGTTTTGTTTGTTTTTTGCATGAAACGTGAATGGTTGGGATATTTGACTTTCGATATATTTGAATTTAAAACACTAGTATTAAGATACAGTGGAGTCCCAATAATCCGAACTTCGGTAATCCGAAAGTCCGCTTAATCCGAAACCAAAAGTCAATCAAAGGTTACAATAAAACCACAGTGATACTTAGTAATATAAAGTATATTTCTGAAAATTACAAGAAAATTCAAAGTTAGACAATGTACTGAACTAATTATTACTGAACTACATTTGTTTGAAAAAATCTGTTAAATTTTTTTGTCAAAGAGAAGAATACCCCCCCCCTTGGAGCCAAATTACGTAGCGCTACATCAAATGCAGCCGCGGCGTCTGGGTGGGCAGTTCTCCCTCTGCTCGCTATCACCGTCTGCTTCACCTTCACTCTCGTCTGAGACGTTGATGGGTTCTTTCAAATAGATTTCAACAATCTATTTATCGCCAAAAATCTTAGACTGTACTGTACGAACAACTTACACTTTATTGTACTGTACTAGGCAGCATTCCACTTTCTTATCGGCCATTGCGTCCAGAGATTTGGTAATGTTTAGACAGACCTTATAAAATAAACTGTGTAATCACACGAAATATGTAATATTTATGTAATTACATGTTATTATGTAATTTAACTATATTTAAAGAATGATTTCGCTTAATCCGAAAAATTCGTTAATCCGAAAAGGGTCTGGTCCCAATCATTCGGATAATTGGGACTTTACTGTAATTAACCTTTTAAACGCCGCACTATGATCGGAGATCAATCAGTGCTATTAATTCATAAAAATTACGTTTAGAGACAATTATAAGAACTATGGAAGAAAAAAATTCCGGAAAAAAAATTTTTATCCCTGATTTTCAGCATGTTCCCATTTGGGAACATTGGCGTGTAACGCTATACTTTTCAACATGTTTTCGGTCGTAAAGCACTCGGTTTAAAACTTAGTTTCTTTACACAAAATTTAAATTGTTATAACTATAAACTTTTAATTTATTATAGAATTACACATTTTAAGCTTAAAAAATCTATAAACTATATTATAAATTTGTTTTTAAATGTACCTATAAAAGAAAATAGTAATAAGAAAAATGAAAACACAGGTTTTTATATACAAATTTTAAACAGTTCTATATAAAATTTTAAGGTTTATTATAAAAATGACACAAGTTAAATTTATATCATACATAAATTTAGCTATACAATTATTTATCAATACAATTACAAAAAAAATGTAGAAATGAAAAAATATGAAAGCAGATGCAATTATAGACTAAAATTACAGGAAATATTTCACACTAGTGTATAAAAACTAATAAGTATAAAAACTAAAATATAAGAAATAGAAAAACAACAATCTTACCGACCGTTTCACAAGATACTTTCTTTTTTTACATTTAAAAAAAATTTTGTTTACTGTCCGTGGTACTGGGGAAAACAGTTTACGTGCAATCTTTTTTCGCATTCATAGCACCCTTTTCTTGTGTTTTTTTGTCACACAACACAACGTCCCTGAGAAAAGTCTACAATATAATGTGCATCAGATTTTCTTAAAGATTTTGACTGATGCACACGAGGTCCAGGAATGGTATGAATTTTTGGTTTCATCCGTAGTAAATTTAAAGTTACTTCTCTCCGAAAATTGAGATGTGACAATACTTGTGCTGTGTTCTTGTGTGCATATGTGTGTAGAATCCATCCAGCAACAACAGCCATGTTCAAGGCATTGTTAAACAAATTCCAGTACCATTTTTTGCTGCGAAACTGGGGTCTGTAAGTCCCAAGAAGTCTATCTAATAAATCGACGCCTCCCATTCCTTCATTATACATCTTTATAAGATGTGGCTGAGGGATATCAGTTTTTTTCTTTTGAACTCGACAAAAGCGTTTTGCTTTGCTTAGAGGTTCATGGGATGAATAATTGGATGCTATAGTTACTACAGCACTGTCTTTCCAACGGCACATGTATACTTTGCCGTCACTTCGAAAATCAAACCCTCCCCTTTGCCATTTTGAAACTACCATAGAAGATACTAGAGGGCATCTTCCTGTTCGATTTTCTCGAATCGTTCCAGTAGCTTTGAAGCCCTTATCGGATAAGTCACTCATGAGCTTATGTGAAGTAAAAAAATTATCAAAAAACACTTGGTGTTTTTCAGGGTTTCTAACATGGGATAAAAGTTCCCATACGACTCGTGATCCAAGTGGTGAATTTTCATTTTCAGAACTTCTTCCACTATATATATTCATTGCATAGGGATAACCACTTGCAGAACAAAGCATCCAAATTTTATAACCAAAACGTATTGGTTTACCCTTGATAAACATTTTGGCCGAATGATGACCATAATAAGGCACCATCGACTCATCAATACTCAGCTTATCGTGGAACACGCCAAACTGACGAAAATTTTTCTGAAGTTCTTCATAAATGGGAGAAATTTTTCCCATTTTATCGCCAGGAACCAACTTTGTATTATCCACAATATGAAAGTATTTTTTTAATTTTCTAAATCTGTTCCTAGGCATAACAGATGGCACAATTGGAACCATAAGATCGTCTTGTGTGCTCCAATATAAATCCTCGCCTGGTAAGCTATGGTACCCACTAAACAGCAGTAGTCCGAAAAACTGACCTATATCATTTTCATCCAAATCCAGTGTTTCACCTTTCTGTAAGGCATATAGTTCTGTCATTTTCGCCAAATGAATGAAATAGTCTATGGGTAAAAATTTATGAAAAATTTCAATTGGGGAAAGGGTAACAATCTCTGGGAAAACTTGACATATATCTTCAATGCCTGCATTTTCCACACTTTTCTTTTCAAAAGTTGTAGATTTATTCCAGCGATAGTCGGTGCTTTTCTGTGTACCCGATAATCGTTTTCTCTTAGATTTTGGCTGTTCTTTCGAAGTTGAAGGAACATCCGCATATCCTATGGAATCGTTATCCGAAATGTTCGCGAAAACTTCAACTTCTCCACAAACATCTGCAGGCATAACGCATTCAAAAGTTTCCTCATTTATATCTTCTTCATCTGTGATGCATCCACTTTCTTCAGGGGGGAATTGGCATATATCAATAACATCTCCATCAGAGTCATCTGATAAAGTTTCCAGGTAATCTAAAGCCTCTTCAACAGTTAAAAATCGCTTTGGATTCGGCATGTCCGACCCAGAGAAGTATAGATTCCAAAATGCTGTGGCGGTGTATTTAGAAAGAGAAAAGAAAAAAACAATCACGAGGTTTCCCCATGAACGCTGTTCTTAAGGCTCCGCTGGAGTTATTTTTTTTCCCCCGTGTTCGCTAAAACCCACAAGAAACCTCCCGAGGAAGGCAGGGACTATGTCGACATGATTGACAGAAAAGCAACCAATCAGAGAGGCAATAGTTTTCGAAGTTGAGAAGGGGTAGAAAACCCCCTCGTAATTTGAAACTGTCAACAAAGCTATCAATGGTTCTTGCCTACACTTCGACTGAACAAGGGGATGGGGTCAGATATCTTCCCCTATTTACAGCCTTTCACATTCAATTCTTCCCCCCCCCACACACACACACTAACTTCCTGCATTTTAGTGATAAGACAGACAGTTAGTTGGGATTTGGAAATCTACCGCTCTAGCTATGCGACCAGAACTTTAATTTCAAAGAAAATAAATTTATCAGTTTTGCAATTCCTTATTTATCATTTTTTTTATTAATATTAAACTTAATTTTAATTTTTAATAATGCGTTTTTATCAAGTAGATCGATTAATAAGCTTTCCCGTTAACAATTTAGAAATGAGAAAAAATAATTTTAATAGAAAATTGAGTTTTCTTCCTACAACATTTGTTTAAAAACAGTTAAAGTTACGAACACGTTTCTCACAAAGTCTTTTATGAAAACTCTGACGGTTTTATAAACAATTTTAAAATGCATATGTGTATTTTATTTGATACAGTATATAAGGATTATTTCTTTTGTACTTGATTTTTGCATTTCTTTATTTAGAATATTTCTGTAAAGGGAAAATTTTCAAAAATGTGAAAATTTGTTAAGCAATTAACCTGTAAAATATTAGAATTTGTGTGTTTTCTTTCTACTAACTTATGAAAACTTTCTCTACGTACACAGAACCGTAAGCTAAAATCGTCAAGAGGGTTATAAAGATTGATGAGATTTCATATTTTAGGATGATTAGATCCATCTTTGATATTACATAACAAATACCAAAATTCTGGGATGATTTCGCAAAAGAGACACATATATTATGATTCAAACGATATGTTCTTCATTTGTATTATTTTACATTCATTTATTTACAAAATTACATATTCAAATCACATAATTACGTTTACATAATTAAATAACTCTTACATGAGAAATTTGAGAAATTTTTGATAAAAAAAAAACAACTCAATAAACCCATATGGTAATTGAAAGATCCAGATATGGGTTTAAAAACCCAGCATATATATATATATATATATATATATATATATACAGT
>OU015494.1:91322905-91695405 GCA_907164885.2 Dolomedes plantarius | reverse complement strand
TATTTACTTTTTTTAGAATTTTAAAAGATTATTTTTTTCAGCTGTTAGTGCTGTTTCATTTTTATAGTACCTCGGTAATAGCGTAAACACTACAATTAATTTCAAATATCAGTATAATAAAGCCGCATGTTTGAATTCTGAAATTATTTATTCAAGGATAATATTTATTTATTACAAATGCCCAGAAGATTGGCTATGATGCCATTAGTTCACAGATAAAGGACAAGACTGTTGGTCATTCACTTAAGGGGGCACCGTATAGGTGGACAGCATTAACCCCTACAAGTCAGTCCCGTAATTTAGGACCTAGTCAAGGATAATACTACATATGATTCATTTTCCCTTTTAATTTGTGTCGATAAGGAATACGTTACCTAGAAATACAATGTTGCTAGAGAATAAGATCGTCAAAATATTCAGTTGCATTTATTTTTAATATGAACTCTTTAATATTCTTGATTTCTTTTATGGAGAACTTCAATCAAACAAAGGTGGTCATGCAAGAGTTTGAGAACATTATCAGAAATGAACAGCCCACTGACAGAGATAAACGTTGTCATTAATTAAAAAAATAGAACAATTGCTTCGAAATTTATACTACTTAGTTATTTCACTGCTCTCAGCAGGAAACTTACATTTGTGGAGAAAGGAAATGTCAAAGGACAATAAAAGCTGCACTTTCATTCCGTATTTTATCTAAAGTTTTTTGGCACTAAAGCATGTTTTATTTTTGCTGGTCATTTACTCGTCAATAAGAAAATAGGGTTGTATAAAGAAAGTCAAAATATCATTCAAATAGAATGAACATTGAAGAGTTATTTCAAAACCTAAAACTATGCATTATTATAGTTGCATACAAAACATTAAAATTATGTAGAGCGTATTAAACTTTTAAATATTAAAACATTGAAAGTAATAATCAGATACATTCGGTGCAGTGAAATTATCTAATATCCTGGTTATTGCTGATCATTATAAATATCCTTTTTCTCGACAAGAATTGGAACACTCTACATTGAGTTATATATTCACAGTGTACATTTTTAATCCTTCTTCTTTTATTAAAATTCGTTCAGTTCAATCATTCATTCATATACACCACAAAACAAGGGCATGAAATAATAAGTCCACAAAATAACGGTAAAAGATTTTAAAAGATAGACTAAAATTACTCAGGGTAAAGTTTGACCTTTTAACCCTTTCAAGGGCAACAACCTCCTCTGTTTTTTTCCTATTTTTTTTATCTAAAAAAACTTGAAAATTTTTCCAATTAAAGATTGCAAAATGTTTTTACTTCTTGAAACTGATAACAAATGGTAGCACTAGCCATTTTTCTGCTCATTTTACTGGAAAACATTGAATGGAAGTGAAAAAAGAATATATTTAGGCGTTTGCACTGTGCAAGCGGCGCCCCTCAAACAGTTTTAATTAAATCTTGAAAAATTAAAACTATCATAAGATTATTTTCTACATTAAATTTCTTAACGATTTTATGTTGGAACTAGATGTAATTTTATGCATTTTATTCTGGGAACATTCAGGATATCCCAAATATATTCTGTTTTAAGAACGTTATTGCGTGTCATCATTGCCCCGCATACCGATTCATGAACGTAAAGAATAATTTTTATAGTTCCATAATATTTTATCAACAGTTTAATAGTGTTATTTGGTGTAAAAAAGATGATTTCCAGAAATATTTCTTCTTTGACATGAATGGCTTTACCATGACCATCTTGCTCATATCAGACTGTGTTTAAAATGAAATTCCTTTACAATTGATTGAACTTTGAGACCCTGCAATTGCGACTACAACAATGTGTATCTCTTCAGTAGCTTTTAAAAAGCGTTGTTCCTCACTAAGCTTGAGACTCTAGTACATCGGATTATTTAGATATCATAAAATAATAAGAATATAAAAGTTTTCTTTTCTCTTAAATTCCTGAGAGTTACCAAGAGAATTTCTTCAATCAATGCTTGACTACCTAAAAGAAATACGAATTTGTATTGCTTTCGCAACTTTTAAAGATTTAAACAAAATTTAACTTGTATATTAATTAAAAATTTGACATATGCTGTATGGCACCCCAAGCCCATGGTCATGAAAGCAGAGATGGGCACCGCAGGCCTTGGTCCACAGTGCTGGAGAGCAATTTGGACTGTAGTGCCATGAGTTAGTTAGTTATTAATTAAAAATTACTTTTTAAAATTAAATCCTACCATTTGGTCCTTATCTGCTAAGGTTACATATCAATGTCGATTTTTCCCGTTTTTTGCATACATTTCATACATTTTAAAGCATTTCAACAGCTATTTAAATGTCTGGCTCTACCTTTGGATTCGCCAAATAACATTTAGAACCTTTTATTTGAAGCACACTTTTCCGTAAAAATTTATTGAAGAATTTTAGTTCATTATGCTGCTTCCTATAACAATTACGATTTTTAAAATTTCAAAGTATATTTTTTTTCAGGAAAGTATGAAGATACGTACTTTCAAAGCTATCACATGCCAATTTCTTTCATTTTCCTTAACAGTATATTCTATGTTCTGAAGTATCCAAGTTGTTAGGTTTTTTTTATAAATATTTTAGTTCATTCATGCCAGTGACAATCGTAGGATGCGAGACCGTAAGATTTATAGGAATGTTTAAGTCTTTACTTACGTATAGCTTATAGAACAACTGTGTCAAAATTTGCTAACTGAAGGAATTCAACTTTAACTATTTCTGACATGTCACATTAGCTTTCCAACATTTTACAATAGCTTATAGAAATAAAACTTAAAGAAAAACTTTATAAAAAGATGTCGTAGATAGATGTTTCATATAACTTACATCACAATAGGAATTTTTTATCGTCTAACAAATTCTCTTCGTTTGCCAAATTTATCTATAAATGAATAGAACTCTTTCTATTATTTTAAGTGCATCAGTGTCAGTTAGTGATATTATCCTCAGAAAAATTTTATTGTATTTTCATTGCTCAATATTCTCTTATTTTTTTTTTGTCATTCCTAAAATATAAAAGTCTGGAAGGGTAACTAATTGAGGAAGGAATCGGAAGAGGAATATGGGTTGTAGCGACTTGGGCAGTAGTCGCTTTACATATTTGAGTGAAATATTTGGCAGTTGTTATTGAAGCACTGAACTTAACAGCTTTCCACCTAGGAGAAATGAATGTTGTTGTATTTGGTTGCAAATGAATTTCTCTGTGCATTAAGCTCAGTATTTATTAATTAGGAAATTTTCAATGTATATATTGTGCTGCATGAGTTTAAGCAAGAATTATCCATTTCCGAAAGTATTCAGATGTTCCATGTATGATATTATAATTTGGAACTTTCAATTTATATATAAGTTAGGTCATCATTTTTCTAGTTATTGTACAACGATAAAGCATAAAACAAAGTCAAACTACCAATAAATTAATATAAGATGTATACACTATAAGAGCATGCTATGATAAAAAAACGTGACATACAAGTCTAACGTCGTATGTCTTCAAACTGTTTGAATTAGACAACAAATAAATCAATGCACTATTTTCGATCAAAATTTTTAATGTCAAATATATATCTACTAGGAGTCAATCTGCTATTTCATATTAACTCCCTTTATGAAAAAAACACAAAATTCGAGGACTGAATATAAAATAGTGGCAGGTGCTAGTGTTACGTCTCTGGTGAAAATGGGCTGCGCTTCTGTTTCAAGCATAATGTGTTATAGGTACTATACAACGTACAGAGCTTTGCATGAGCAAGACGTGGAAAAGAAAGAAAAAAAGATATAAATAGTAGTTTAGAGAAATAGATTGCCTTAGATTTTTTCCGTTATAGAACAACGTGCATAGATCAAAAATTAAATAGAGCGTTATCTAAATAATTTTAAACATTATCAAAATCTTTGGAAAAAGCGTACGAAAATAAATCACCTTATCTGAAATTGGTAGGATAAATGAAAGTATTTCTCTGAGGTCATGAAGTTTTACACGATGCAACATATTTAGGTGACCCGGGCATTCAAAATCATTACGTGGATTTCCCTCAATCATTGTTAGGGTGTGCTATGATCCTAAGACAAAAGTTTCTGCTTCTTTAATATCTTTGTAAAAAGGAAAGAACATCGATGAGAAAAACTATTTTGCGCAAGATACATCATTCTCTAATATTGGAAAGCTCGAGATCAAAAATTAGTAAAAATGGCCTCCTTCCTATGTTTCGTGGTAGGTTATAAGTATGCAATATGATTACTCCTGGTATGAAAATCTCAGTGCACTACGTCCTTAGTGCAGTAAACAGAACGTGCTCAGATATTTTCTGTGACTAATATCTCGCAAATATTTACAACAAACCCCCGTATAATTCTGTTTCTAAACATGTATTATGAACAATAAAAGGATTAACTTCATTAATTAAAATTTATATTGGTAATCGAAATTAAACGTATATTTCACTGGCATGGCATCCGAATACTTACTTATTCCCAGTTCACCACATGTTTTTTTAATCAGCAGCATATTAATAATGTTCGCAAAGATGAATTCTCAATTCAAAGATCTTCCTAATTGTCAAATTTCATTACTTAAAAGTTCTAATAATGTTCTTGAAAGGAAATGGATATATCTCGAGCATCCTCTCTAGATGGTATTCAAATGCGGATTTAAATGTTAAGTATATTTATTACTTTTCAAGTTTCAAAACCTACGTCCACATCAGTCAAGTTGTTTTTTTCATAATTAACATTTTTGAATTTCTTTGATTTATCGAGATCAATCAATAACGAAGATCACATAGTTTAGTATTTTCTAAAATATCTTACAAGCGTTTCCAGCTCAGCTTCCACCGACTAAATATTAAAGTGATAGTTGCCATGTGTATTTTTTTTACCTTTTAACTTTTTTCAACCCAGTATTAAGAAAATTGATTGATGTGAGGAAGCAGTAATTTGTAAATCTGTTTTTGACTTATTGAAAACTTTCATGGTTCACCTTGAAGTTCTGAATCTTTATAAAATAAACATTATAACAATCTAAGTCTCATAAGCTTCTCCAACTATGTTCTTACACTAAACAACATAGAATCAATAGTATCAATTAACAATGAGTCTGCATCATTAGTCTCTGAGCTTGTAAGTGTCTGCGTTCACTTTCTCATCAAATATCGTAAATTAGAGAGGTTAATTAAGTTATTGATGCCATTATTATTGTAATGAATCATAGTTTATTTTGCCAAATAATGATTTTCACTTCTATTGACGCTGCTTTAACGGAGTTTGTTAAATTGATCCGAGTTTGAATGTATGGCTTTAAACAAAATTTATTTGATAACGAAATTGCACTCTACAAACTGATAAGAGAAAATGGACCTGTAGATAACACTGAAAAAAAAACCAGTTAAATATAAAAAAAATTCTATTCCATTAGGAACATCACACAAAAATATATTTTGCTCCGAATAAATCCAAACTGAAAATTTTCGGTTTGATGACCCGCAGATTTTAGGAAATATAGACCATAAAACGACTCGTTCTAAAAAACCAGCATTTTCTGAAGAGAAAACTGTAATGAAATTGTTGGAAAGAGGTAGAAGTTTATTTCTTTACTTTCCTTGAGGAATAAATTCAATTCTGTTTTGAAGCCTTAGAAAAGACTTTAAAAAATCTACTAAAAGTAATTTTTAGTCAACTTAGATGAGTTCATATAACCTTAATTGCGATTATTAGGGTTATATACAGAAATTAATTGTTTAAGTAGAAGGTTTGAACTGTATAGCTATCAGTGTTAATGAGGTCAGATTTTACGTTGTCCTATTTGAGTTTGAAGTACGAATCAAGTAGTGCCTGTTATCAGAGTTTATATATTATCACGAAAATGTGTAAATTACCTTTTCTGTAATTAAATATAATTAATAAAATTTACCCTCATATGTAAGAAGGAGTACATTTGTTATTAAAATATTTCATTCAAATTCCTCTAGAAATAAGTACATTGCTAAACAAATGTTAAACTACAAATACACATCTACAATTCCACTGCAATTATGAGGTCCCACAAATATCACCCTTGTTTTGAAATTAGATATCTTCGTTGAGATGTCGAGAATATTTAAAGTACGATAGGCACATAACTTCATTTACGTATTTTATAGCAAAGAGAACTTCATTTACACAATAAATATGCATGTTCAAATTTATAATTTACCAGAAATCTCATTCTTGTTCACCTGCACTATCAAATAAACTATGATAAATTGCACACATGAACAAACAATATTTTTTTACTGTTTCATTCCTCTTAGTACATTTTTACGGTGCAAGATTTTTAAAATTTTCCTCAATAACTAAATATGATCATTAAAAATTCATGTTTGGGGTTTATTTTGTACTAGTTCATTTAAAAAGGAAGTAATTTAAAGCTATTGTAGAATTTTGTTAAACTTATATAATCTAATGGATTTATATTTTTTACATTTTACACGTTAAATATATCTTATTTCAATAGCTATGCAATTATTTTAAAAGATATTACACGCGTTCTTTTATCCTTTAACATAAAAAAGATTCATTTTTAAATATTTAAAACAACATAGGGTAAATAAATTTTATTTCGGAGTGGCTTCTCTATAACATCCTTGATTTGGTTTCTCCACGAAATATCGTTATACATATGATAATTCTATTATCTCTCTTTCTCAATTTGAAATTGTTTATCTCTCTTTCTCAATTGAAAAATTGTTATCTCTCTTTCTCAATTTGAAATGTTTAAGATATTTTGATCTGAACTTCCGTTTTGTTTTACAAAGGTTGTATTGCAATTAGTAAAAAAATCATTGAAAGATTTCTCAAATTTTGATTTTCTAGTGAATTATCTCTTTAACCTAACTATTGTCTTGTAATAGGCAAGAACAACAAGTTATAAATTTAAAGTATAATATATAAAGAAAGAAAAACTTAAGTTTATTTGCTACTAGGCTTAATGATAAAACAAAAAATAAGGGAGTCTGATACATTACAGCGGTTTAATTCAAAAGACAATGAACGTCTACACTTTAAAATATTTTTTAACTTTATACTTAAATTCATTTTTTTTTGGGGGGGGGGGGTTCGAGTGATGGATGATATTAGAACATTTAATTAGAATTCAGGGCATTCCATTCTGATTTTGAAGTTTACAAATAGGATTCCAAGTGGATGTTTTAATGCGTTCTCTCATATTGTAAAACTAATAGATGGTAATCATCATTACTTGACAATGCTTCTCTTTGTTGTTCATATTTCGACAGGCTGCCTAAAAATTAATTTGTATCTGCTTAAATTTAAAATATTTTTATACGCGAATTTATGCCTTAACACCTTCATTCAAATATTTTTTTTTCTTAATCACAATGTTTCTTATGGGAGCTATGTATTCTGAAACGTAACTTCTAGTCAGGTGTTCGCTGATACAACTTACTCCTCAATGATATAGTCATGTTTTTCTGCAGAATCTAAGCTGGGGAGTTAAAAATTCATCATTAGAAAAGCTTTAGAATCCCAATACAAATTATCTTATAAAACCATATATTTGAAGCCAATCTTTCTGAAATCTAATTTTCTTTACATTAGTTAGAAGAAAGAAAAATCAGCCTGTTAGCATAGATAATTTGCTTTCATTACTAATATTTTAATTAAAATATTCAAATCATATTAAAATTTATTTTAAATGTCACTCACTAACCTTCATATATTTTCTAACCTTGTAAGATTGTTTAAAACCATGACATGGTGTTTTAGTTGTTACAAAGTTTTCTTAGGATATCGAAGATCGTTATGTTCCTACCTAGGCCAAAGCTCGTAAAGAGAGAAAACATGCAGATTAGCGAAGAAAGAGATGCAGTCGTTACGACCAGTACAAAAATAATTTCATGTGCTGCATCGAACTTCAGTTCATTAAAAAATATTTTTGTTGCTCAGTTGATTATACTGAATCTAATTTTATAGTTTTTTAAGTATTTTCTATTGTCCAGATTTGAGATCCAGTTTAGTGTATAACGGCTGAGTAAATTTATATGAAAGTTATATCTTTATTTTGTAAAGTTGGTTTATTTTTTATGACTCGCATTCACTTTTCATTTAGATGTTGTTTTGGTTATTTAAAAGGATCTTTCAGAAAAAGTAAGAAATAAAGAAACTACTTTATTTTCCGTCTGTGTGATAGGTCCAATAAGACTTTTCATTTTAGCTTTTAAAATACTATAAACTGTTACATGAGAAATATAGAATTTATATATAGTTAATTTTAAATTGATTAAAATTATCCCAATAAACTAGTTTTCTTCGTTCATATAGAGGATTAAAAATATATAATTATAACCTCTTCTTAATAAATTTAGGAACTGTTTTTAAAGCATTCAAAATTTTCAAAAATAGTAGTCGAAGTACTGAGTCTTTAAAATTAAGAGCAATTTTAAACAAAGAATTTTAAAGCCTTGTATTTAAACCCCAACAATTTATTTAAGGTTTGAATTTTATATAAATGCATTTTTAAAATCAACCAATAGCTTTTTTTTATTAAAAGAGTAAAAATTTTTCTATATATTAAAAAATTAAGTTTAACTTTAAAAATCAACAGAATTTAAAATTTTAACACTGATAGTTGTGAATAAAGGACAGAAAACAACATGAATAAAGTTTAGAAATTCTTAAACATCAAAAGCAAAATTTCTTAAATCTTCAATGACACTCATTACATGTGATAACGATATATTATCCTCTGACATCTTGGTAAAGATTAGTTTTGCTTCTTGACCTTATTTTTAGATCTAATAAAGTTTGAACTTGTTATAGAAAATGATTATTAGGAAGAAGAACATGAGAACTGCATTGTCAGTTATTAATAGACGTACTGATGAGAGTTAATGAACTTGTTCGGTCATTATTCGGAAAAATGTTTTCTGCTTTAATTCCATATTAACAAAAATGCAATCAGTTTTTCATTTCTTATGTGAACGAAGCATCAAGTAAACTTGTTCTAGGGAAAAAACTGTCATAATAAAATTGTTCTAGAAGTATAATGAGAGAATCATGTTCGACATAGCTATATTTTTAACATGTAGAACAATTGATAAAAACCCTTAAAATAATATGCCAGGCAATAAATGTATTTTATAAATATATATAAAATTAATATATTCATGAAGAAAATAATTAATTTTATATCATCATATTTAATATTACTATTATGTTTATTCCCAAATTTACTTCCCGCTATAATATGACTGTTATCCCTTTATTTCCCTATATTTTACACTTACACATATCTAGCGGTATTTTGCATTTTTTTAAAAAATTAGACATAATAATTAAGGAGAAGTATTAAGGTTCAGTGCATAACCAGAGAAATAAGTTTTTCCTATCTACAACATTACCAAACCGTAATTTGCAACAAGTTACACGAAACTGCATTTTCTTTCCACCAAGTTTTTATTTAATCTTTTACACAAGAATGTTAAATGTGGTTTAATGACATTCTCCATTTTTCGTATCATTAACTGGATCTTAATGACGTTTTAGAAGAAAGCATGGTTGAAAACAGCTTTTTTTCTACCTTTAGACTTCCTTAAATATCACGATGGAGGATTCCATCAAGACAGTGGCTTGAAATTTAAGCATTCATAATTTTTTCTTCAAAATGTACAAACACAGGATATAATTTTCAATAGTAATCTCATGATCAAACTTTATCATTACTATGCAAATCATTTAAAATCATATAAGAAATCATTAATTGTATAAAATTTTTTGATAAAGTGTTCCACATATTATCTAACAATAGCATGATAGCTGGAAAAATATTTTAGAAATGTTGTCTCTTTTAAGTCCATTAATTAATGTTAAGTATATGCTATTGTATGGAAAAACAAAGTGCTACTAAGATTATGCATTATCATAAATTTGATTTCCTTCAATAAAGAAAAAATTTAAAATGAATTGTTGCCATATTTTACGATAAAAGTAAAACTATATATTTTGCATAAGAGCTATATTCCTTTGAAATAATCTTTTATCATTTATTCTTTGAATAAATATCGAGCTGTTTTTCTAAACTATAGAAATTTTACACCCATTTTGTTCAATCATTTTTTAAAAATATTAATAGTTACAGTACTGTCGTAACGTTTTTCAGCTTTTTTAGAATGGATATAGTCTACCCTTTTCATCTTATTCACCCTCTGAGGATTGTTCCCTTAAGAACGCCTCGCATCTTGTAGATATGGATACGGCCCCATCTACAAGCCTTTTTCATTCAACAAAAATTCTATTTTTATGCATATTTCCTCACAATTCACATTTTATGTAAAATGGTTAATCCTCTCCCTCATTCATTTTGCTTCTTTATTATTATGCTATACATAGATACTCCATTTTGTTTATTATTATTATTATTATACTCATATTACCTTATTTAACCGCTGTACTATTTTTTTAGAGAAAGTGTTGACAAGTGCTTTTTTTTCTTTGGTTTGTATTTTTTGTTTACCATACTTTAATGTCATCACGAGACATATCTTTTTGGCGTTACGCCATTTTTTTCTGTTTATGCAAAAGATCTTTTTGTGTGTCTGCGAGGGTGAAATGTAGTAACGTTTTTCAGCATTTTTAGATTGGATATAGTCTACCCTTTTCATCTTATTCACCATCTGAGGATTGTTCCCTTAAGAACGCCTCGCATCTTGTAGATATGGATACGGCCCCATTTACAAGCCTTTTTCATTCAACAAAAATCCTATTTTTGCACAATTTTTAGGCGCTGTATTCATGTTGTAGCGAACTGAGGTTCGTAGTTGCAACCAGTAGATGAACTAAACACACTAGGTATACATCAATCGTTACTTAAACAAAACAAATGCAATTTATTGAGATAATTGATGATGATGAGATATGTAAACTGCACAGATGCAAGATGAAACTTCGGTAATCTTAAGAAATATCGCACTCGACTTAATAGGCGTGGGGCGGAGTAAGAACAAAGAAGTCCGCTAGGCTAGCAGAAACTGACTCTTCTTCAATGATGATGAAACAGCACTTCGTCCTAATGGGAAAAGGGGCTCCCCAACAATATCAACGGTGGTGACCACTGCACGTACCCGGTAGCGATGAAAAATAGAAAATAAGGAGAAGGGACTCCTCACTGGAAATTTCGGTAGCAAAGGCTACTTCCACGAAGACTGGTCTCCGAACAAAATTAGCTGAGTATGTTTACTCCTACAGTAACTTAATCGTCGCTGCAAACAGTCACAAGGGACTCTGTACCTCTAAGGGCGGCCACCCGGCTGCTCTCACACTAGATCCGCCACGGGTCAGGAACAAAAAGACGCAAGCCACGGCCAAGGGGTCCATTCTCTTTTATAGGAGAGCCTCCACCGGATATTGCATCACTCTCCGGAAAGTTCGAACGATCTAGAACAAGTGAGCAACGGAAATGGGTTTCCCGGGGCGATAATGAAATATTTTCCCGGGTCTAAGCGGCCGCCTTTTTAGTTTGTCCTCAAAGCCACTTCAAAGAGCCTCAAAGGGCCGGCCTCGGTCAATGAGAAGGCGTTACCGCACGAGTCTTTTTGTGCATGCACGCGGCGCCTCCAGGATGCTGCTTAACAACTGATAGTTCACAAATGAAAAGCACCTGGAATCTCCTGTCATTCATAATTTGTGATGTCAACTGGTTGTCAACTCACTGGTTTGTAACGACAGACTTAATCAAGAAAAATGACCGAGGCCTCCTAACGTTCTGTGGAACAAGTCTATCGGATGAACAAAGGAAAATGCCGTCAGCATTTTGCAACCTCAGTGATCTGGTTTCTTTGATGACTCTCAGGCCGAGATAGAAGAATTTCTTTTATTAACGGAGAGGTTGAAATGCAATACTCTACATAACCCCCCTGCCGTTAAAGTTTTCAATGTGGTTGCATATTGAAAACCAAACGTTTCGTGTGGGTGGTTCCCAATTCTGCTATCTAATGTACCAGTTCCAACAGTTTCTTTTTCTACTACACACAAAAAAAATACACAATTCTAACAACTACTTACACATGCACTAACTGGATTAACTAAAAACAAACACAAATAAATTCATGGTACTAACAATTAATTCTCTATGCTACTACACTTACAAATCTAAGGTAATTCGCGGACGTTTAAGGAATGCATCTGCTTAATGCGTCAGCGTTTGTATTCTGTCTTCCCGGCTTGTGTTCTACCCGAAAACAGAATTGCTGCAACATAAGTTGCCACCGAAAAAGCCAGCCATTTGAACTGGCATTCTTCTTGAGCCATACCAATGGATTATGGTCGGTCACGGTTTTGAATTCGCTTCCTTCCAGATAGTAATGAAGTTTTTTTAACGTGAATGTGATCGCCAAGCACTCTTTTTCTGTAGTGCTGTATTTCTTTTCGGGCTCAGAGAACTTCCTACTCAGGTACAGGATAGGATGCTCCTTATCCCCTATTTGTTGGGCCAACACTACCCCGGCTCCCAGATCGGATGCGTCCGTTTGGACAATGCTGCCTCGCAAGCTTCGTCCCACTCAACCGCCGCGCGTTTCTCCCGTCCTTTTAACGCATCGGTTAAGGGGGCCGCTACCATAGAATAATTTGGAATATAGTGCGCGTAATACCCAGCGAGACCCAGAAATGCTTGGATACTCGTCTTTGTCTCTGGCCGGGGAAATTCCCTAATGCATTTTACCTTTAATGCGGCGGGATTTCGATAACCCCGCAGACCATGTGCCCCAAGTATTTTACATGGTTTTGGGAGAACAGAGATTTCGATGATTTGATTGTAAGCTGCGCTTGCGCTACACTGCTTAACACGAATATCTAAATGTTTCAGATGCTCGTCCCAGGTCTTAGAAAATATCGCGATGTCGTCGATATATGGAACGACATACTCCTCACACCCATTTAGGACGTCAGCCATGAGCTTACTGAAAAAGAAAGGTGCGTTTTTAAGCCCGAAAGGCATCCGCAAAGGCCTGAATGTCCCGAATGAGGTGACAAAAGCCGCAATGCGTTGGGCCCTTTCTGTCAAGGGGATTTGCCAATACCCCTTTGCAAGATCGAGTATTGTTATGAAATCAGATCCTGCAACCTGTTCAACCCTTTCCTCTATGTTGGGGAGGGGGTAATATTCGGTGCGAATTATTTCGTTCAACCTATGATAATCAATACAGGGTCTCGGCTCACGACCATCGGTTTCTACCAAAATGATAGGCGATGTATAATCAGACTCACCTACTTCTATCACGCCTAACTTTAACATTTTGTCAATCTCCAACTTCAAGATTTCATTCTGTCGGTGTGACGTTTTGTATGGTCTAGACCTAACGACCTTATCCGAGATCAGCTCTATGTCATGCGTAACTTTCTCGGTTTTTCCTGGGTTATTAGAAAAAATATTTGCATGGCTACACAATAATTTCTTTAATTCCCCTTGTTGAGTGAGATTTAGACGAGCGTCAAGTTCGCTCTCGCGCACAATCTCCTCCTAATCGAAATCGGTGGCACCGGTTTCAAAACCGTGGATTGCGAAATCATCCTCCGTCCCAATTCCGACCTTACATTCATAAACCCAATTTATAGTTTCGGGACGCCTGATATAGGGCTTCAGCATATTAATATGGTAAATGCTGGATTTCTGTCTAGGTCCAAGAGTTTGCACTCGATAATTTGTCTCAGATATGCGAGCTTCAATTTTTCCTGGTCCTACCCACTTCGGCGCCATTTTACTATTTCGAGCTAAAGAGAAAATCAGAACTAAATCTCCAACCTCGAAATGCCTTTTAACTGCGCTCTTATCATACGCTTCCTTGCGCTTAGATTGTTCTTCACCCATTTTCTGAGCAGCTAACTCTCGCGCTCTTTTTAATCTATTCACTAGGGTAAGGACGTGCTCTGTCACGGGTCTCTCTTCCTCACAACCTCCCATCCAACCTTCGTACAACAAAACTTCAGGTGTTCGTAGATTTTTTCGGTACAATAGTTCGGCCGGTGAGAATGCCGTACTATTATGCGTTATAGTCCGAATCGCGAGGAGCGAGGCTGGTAAATGACGTTCCCAACTCTCCCCGGTTTCCAAACACAGGATTTTTAACAGTCTCTTAAGTGTTCGGTGGAATCTCTCTACAGGGTTGCTTTGTGGGTGGCCCACTGAACTATGCGTCACCTTAATGCCGAAAATTCGCACGTTAACTCAATCGTAAAAGACGTGCCATTGTCGCATTGCACCTCTTTCGGGAACCCGGTTCTACTGAATACCTGCAATAAGGCATCCGTGACAGATAATGACCTTAGGTTTTTCACGGGAATTGCTTCAGGGAACTTTGACGCTAAACATATAGCGGTGATTAGGTACTTATTCCCATTTTCAGACTCCGGTAAGGGTCCGCACGCGTCGATGTTTATTTTGACAAATGGCTCGCTAATTATAGGAGTTAATCGCATGGGGAATCTCTTAGTATCTTGAGCATTTTCTATGCGCTGACATGCGTCGCACGATCTCACGTACTCCTCCATTTCTTGGTAACATCGGGGCAAAAAAACGACTTGGCTAACCTCTGTTTCGATTTCATTGCGCCTAAATGAGCATTTGTTGACTCATGGCATACTGCCAACAGTTTCTCCCTGAATACCTATGGGACAACTAAAAGACTTCGTGTATCCCCAAAATGGTCCCTCTGTTGTTTACACAGCAACCCGTTTATCACTACATAGCCCTTCTCGCCGTTTTGACCTGATTTTCCGACCTTTTTTAACAATGCGGCCACTTCTGCACATTCCCGCTGTGCGTCTGCGAAATTCTCTGGGGAAACATTTAATAGACTCAACGCTGGGTCTCCACTGTCTAGAGGGGGGTAACTCTAACAAATTCGCCTGATCTTCCCTTTCCAGTTGTGTCAAAATGATTGACTCCCCGTCTGAGGGACTATTGTCCGAACGATCCCGGGGAACCTCGCTTGTCCCAGACGGTTCTGGCATTTGTTTACAGTTCTCCCGACATTTGGACTGCGATCGTGTTTTTGCGTTGATTTGCATGCTCTTAAAGTTTTGTTGACCCTGTTTCAGAAGAGCTGCCGTTTGATTTCCTAATATGCATCTTTGTTGATTTGACCTATCGCTAATTACACAGGCCTTTGTTGTTATATCTCCATACTGGGAGTTCAGAATTACGCGAGCTAGGGGCACGTTAATGGCACAAGTGTCTAACGGCTGAGTGAGCCAGACTGTCTCGCCGAGATAGTCGTCGGGCGAAATAAATGTTTTACAAACCAGATCAATCGTACTACCCGAATCTCTAAGTATTTCACATACCTGGCCGTTCACAGTCCCTATACTCACATATGGTTTTAAAGGATCCGTGATTTCCAAATCGGCACCTATGGAGTTAACCTCTTCTTTTTTTGTTAACAACGGACAATTGGGCCTAATATGCCCCACCTCGTGGCACAAATAACACGTAATATCTGACACGCGCCTTTTATCGAACTCTTTATGGTTCCATTCCTTACGGCGGTTTTCTTTTGGGCGAGGGGAGCTCACCTTATCTAAATTTCGTTCGGGTTGGTGTTTTTCGGGGGGGTTCTCAACTTTCTCTCCCGTTTTTACAGCCCCTAACAGTTTACGTTGGTCGGGCGCGCGTCCCTCGAATTTCTTCGGCTGGTTGGGGGGCTTACCTGTTTTTCTTGTAAGCTCAAACTGGTCGGCGTCTTTGACCAAAGTTTCAGGGGACGTGTAATTCTCCCAATCCTTTATATTTTGCTCCCGGATTTCACTCCCCATCTTCCGTTTTAATTGATCGACCAGAAAGAGATCTTTTAACGACTCAAAAGTTGTAATACCAAGACCCTCTATCCAACCTTCAAAATACGTCTTTATTTCGAAAAGATAATCTTTCCATAGGTTTTCTGGCTTACGCTGGTGTCTAACAAACTTCTGGCGAAAAGCCTCAGGACTGAGCCTGAATCGCTCGAGAAGCATGTTCTTAATATGGGAATATTTTTGTGTGTCCTCGACTTTTTCCCGCAACACAATGGCCGCCACCGATAATGGTAACAGGCTAATTAAACTGCCTGACCATTCAGCTTCCGGTATTTTTAAATGCTGTGCCTGCCGTTCAAAAAGGCAAAGGTACAAGCTTATATCCGTTTCTTCCGGGTCAAATTTTTGCATGATATGCCTTAATGAGTGTCCCGCAGGTCTCGGAGGACTAACAGACCGGCTCTCTTGGGGGGGGGGGGGGTTCCCTACTCATTCTTAATTTGGCTAGCTCAAACTCTCGCTCTTGTTGAGCTAATCTCTCCTCCCGTTCTTGTTGAGCTATTTTGTCTTCCCGCTGTTGTTGAGCTATTCTTTCTTCCCGCTCTTGTCGAGCTAATTCATCTTCCCGTTTTTGTCGAGCTAATCGTTCTTCCCGCTCTTGTCGCTCGGTTTATATACGGGTCTCCATAATTTCAACTAATAATCCTTCAGCCAATATTACATTGTAATCTGCTGAACTTTCAATTTTTTTGATCATCTATAGCTTCAGCATTCCTAAATCTACCTCACAACTCATTTCTGTCGCGAGGTTAACTAAGTCCTCTTTTTTTGCACGAACAAGAGAAACCATGTTTGACAGAATACAAAACTGCGCTTCACTACACACTATTATCAACCCTGAGGTAGTAATTACTTTAAAACCTGAACACAAAATGCAACTACACAACACTATCAATTAACTTACACATGCAATGCATTAACAAAATTGAACTAAATAAATTTTAAAGTTCCGCTTGCGATGTTACTATTTTAAGGTTCATAAAAGATAATTCACTTTGCTTTTAACATATAACAAAAATACACAATGCAAAATAGTTAAACACAATGTAGTTACACTATTTCTTTTTGAGCACAGTTACATCACCTTAATTTCTGGGAACTCATTTAACACACTACTATTTCAATAAAAATTCTACTTTACACAATATCACTAGTTCTTATTTTACTTCAGATTGAAAAAAATTCTTAACACCTTTTAAGTTCAGATCACGCTATTTTATTACGATTATTAAATTCAACAATTTAACTCTCCTAATTCTGAGCAAACAACCAAAATATTATTCACTAAACTACTGTTGGATACCAGCACAACAGAGAAACAGAATGGTACTCACAATTTGATGTGAAGACTGGCATCTATTTGGCACTGCAGCAAGTTTATCAGATGGCACAAGAACGTCAAACGTTCTACTCTAATTCACAGGATACACACACCCGCGATAGCACTTTCACACAGTCACAGTTTTGAAACTCGCGCGAATGTCACTAAGGAAATTAACACTGCAGCAGTTTAGCAGATTTCACAAGAACGTCAACCGCTCTACACTACTTCACAGGATACACACCCGCAATAGCACTTTCGCACAGTCACAGTTCTGAACACACGCGACTATCACTAAGGAAAAAAAATGTTCCTACTCTCGCTTCTTTTCGTCAAATGCTGCCACCATTTTATGAATGAATATATACCTTCTGTAGCGAACTGAGGTTCGTAGTTGCAACCAGTAGATGAACTAAACACACTAGGTATACATCAATCGTTACTTAAACAAAACAAATGCAATTTATTGAGATAGTTGATGATGATGAGATATGTACACTGCACAGATGCAAGATGAAACTTCGGTAATCTTAAGAAATATCGCACTCGACTTAATCGGCGTGGGGCGGAGTAAGAACAAAGAAGTCCGCTAGGCTAGCAGAAACTGACTCTGCTTCAATGGTGATGAAACGGCACTTCGTCCTGATGGGAAAAGGGGCTCCCCAACAATATCAACGGTGGTGACCACTGCACGCACCCGGTAGCGATGAAAAATAGAAAATAAGGAGAAGGGACTCCTCACTGGAAATTTCGGTAGCAAAGGCTACTTCCACGAAGACTGGTCTCCGAACAAAATTAGCGGAGTATGTTTACTCCTACAGGAACTTAATCGTCGCTGCAAACAGTCACAAGGGGCTCTGTACCTCTAAGGGCGGCCACCCGACTGCTCTCACACTAGATCCGCCACGGGTCAGGAACAAAAAGACGCAAGCCACGGCCAAGGGGTCCATTCTCTTTTATAGGAGAGCCTCCACCGGATATTGCATCACTCTCCGGAAAGTTCGAACTATCTAGAACAAGTGAGCAACGGAAATGGGTTTCCCGGGGCGATAATGAAATATTTTCCCGGGTCTAAGCGGCCGCCTTTTTAGTTTGTCCTCAAAGCCACTTCAAAGAGCCTCAAAGGGCCGGCCTCGGTCAATGAGAAGGGGTTACTGCACGAGTCTTTCTGTGCAGGCACTCGGCGCCTCCAGGATGCTGCTTAACAACTGATAGTTCAGGAATGAAAAGCACCTGGAGTCTCCTGTCATTCATAATTTGTAATGTCAACCGGTTGTCAAATCACCCGGTTTGTAACGACAGACTTAATCAAGAAAAATGACCGAGGCCTTCTAACGTTCTGTGGAACAAGTCTATCGGATGAACAAAGGAAAATGCCGTCAGCATTTTGCCACCTGAGTGGTCTGGTTTCTTTGATGACTCTCAGGCCGAGATAGAAGAATTTATTTTATTAACGGAGAGGTTGAAATGCAATACTCTACAATGTCTACACATTCCAGGATGCACGTGCAAAAGGGTTAGTCTCAATGTCCAGTCCACTTTGGCGCATTCCTCGCCTTCCCTCCTTAGACACACAAAAACTACTAATATGTGTTTTACAAGCTCCGCTCCACTGATTGGCGGTCGTGGCTCCACTGCTTGGCGGCTCCAAAAATTCCACATCTGGCCAGCTCATCGTATCACGTGACTAACCCAAGCGGGAAGAAGGAATTTTAACGACAATCACAGAGCGACTTTTTCCACGACCCATGATGGACGTAGCCATGAAGGGAGAACAGAACGGTTTTTCCGACCTACCAGTTCCAGCGAGCAGATGTACCAAGCCTAGATGGAGACGCCCTCCAGATCATAAAAGAACCTCCTAATACCTTTTTTTTTGTCATGGCCTTTTCATTTATTTTAACCACATAAAATAACGTGATGATCATCATTCCAGTTTTCGACCCTTTTACTTCCACAGTCTTGTTCTTATTTTTGCAGATCATCATTGGAGGAGTTATATTCGATCTCCATCTTTTCTCATCTTAAAAGTAATCCGACAACACTTAATTTTTACGACAACTTCTTTTATGACAAGTACAGATATCTCATATTTAAACTCTGCACCCTCTAAAATGCTTCGATAGAGTTTTCCCTACTTTTAAGGTGGCAATTTAGTATTTGAAGGGCTTTAGCCTTTCAGAAAGTAAAATGGAAAAATTCCAAAGATAAATGTGCCCAGCAGTTCAAGAGATCTCAGCAATTGTTCTGGGATATTAAATTTATAAAGAATTGATCATGCCTAACGAGAGGTGAAATAAATTATTTGTCCTCGTATATTTTTAATTTTCTGTAACAGAAAAATATAAACAGTAATAAATGGCAATCCATTTGTCTCATACAGTTTACTTAATACTCGATGGACCACGTAAAACTTTGTATTTCTTTGGTTTCGATGAGTTGCTGTTACTCTAGATCAGAATTACTCAGGAGTAAAAAAGTGACATTTCTAGTTACATTTATTACGCTATATAGTGCTTAGGGAAAACAACTTTATTACAGATGAAAGATGAGCTGAAAGTTAGGAAATGAACTTCAGCTTCATCCCAAACTAAAACACATATGTGGTTGAACTGAAGCTGTAGCTTCGTTTACATTACCAAGTTTTACTTCTGAAGAGGCATTTTCGATATAAAGTATTTTTGGAAATTTAACTGAAACATACAGCGTTGTTTTACTAAGAGAAGATTTCCTCCTAAGTCTGCGCACGTATGTAAAACTGAACGACACAAGAAATTTCCAATTTTTCCTACCTTATAGGCCTTTGACATAGATATGAAAGTTAATCTGTCCAAAAGTGAGCAAAATCAATGTCGGTGTAAAGTGATTCAATTCTATATAGTTAAATAAAACATGACATATTTTGTACAGCACATACGCGGTAAACTTGTGTCGAATAAAAACTTCTTAATTTGAAAATTCTCTCGCTTTATTTTGGTCTTAATAAGTTTTTTTAACAGCTGTGATATTACATTTTAAACTGAATAAAATAAATTTTCCACTCGCTCATTTTGCATTTGATGCTAAATGATGTTTTTACTTTATCAAGTTCTACTTTTCCTCACTCCAAAACTTTTCTTTCGTTTACAGTAAATAGAGTGAACTGTCAAGATTTTGGTCTTTGTTATAAATCAAATGGATTCAAAATGTAAGACAAGTATGTTACTCTTTCTGTAACACATTAGAATTCTGAAATACTTTTAAAAGAATATTTATTCCTCTAAAAATTGTTTTAAGGAATGAAAACGCTTTCATTCTTTTAATCTCGTTTTATTGGCTTTAAAGTGGATAATATGAAGCCTATACACAAGACGAAATTTATCACTAAGGAATAGAAATTTAATACATGTAATTTCTGAAATCTATCAAGTACTTTGATTAATGATACGATTTAGCACTTGATATTGATTAATTTTTTTTCACAAATGCATAATTAATGAGAATGGTTTCAAAATTTCCTCATTCAAAGCAATCGACTAATTATTTTAATTTCGATGAAAAGCGCTTTTAAATAGATTAACTGAGCACCTTAAAATGGATATCTTATATCCTTTTCATCAGAAATATATCTCTCGCGCAATGATTTTTAAACTTTCTAAAATAAAAATTATATATGCAGTTTTATAGCATTAATATATGCATACATAGCTTTAACACACATTCCTTATGTCTAAATGCTTTGAAAATAAATTAACAGGTATGTTAAACCTTCTTGACAACTAATGTTTGATTAAATTGGAAATAAAACTGTAAACTATCAGTGATAGAACTTGAGAGTAGTTCTGAAATTATATAACAGAAATGAAAGAGAGAAGTTATGTCGGGTCGTCGCGACCCGCTGTATAAATGTCTCGTAGAATTAATGTATGAATGGAGAAGTTACTCTTGTGTACATATAGTTAATATGAAATCGTTACATTAATCATAATATACAGGGGTTTGTTCCATAGAACCATCGTCACATAGATTAGGGGGAGCGGAAACATAACACAATCCAAATTTGAAACCCAAGTATCTCAATTCTCCGCCCTCTCTCAGTGCGTCAACACATAATCCAAGTTCAGTCTATATTGGTCCCTTTTAGTGCTATCTCGTTCATTTATAACCTTCCTTGGAAAGTTCTCGTAAGTTCTACCGCACCACGTGCAGTAACTATCATGCTTATCGGGAGTCATCTTTACAGTCTTTTGTAGGCAGCCCGCTTCTCTGCGGTTAAGCATTCGCCTGTTAATGCCGGCGGCGTCAGCTAGACTCTTCGCATTCATACGTTGCGTCTCTTCCTGGGCTAATGATCTTAACCATTCTAAATGATGTGTCAATTTCCCTTAGTATCGGAATTGTCCTCTTTTTAAAAAGCTCTTTCAGACATCGTCACCTGTGCGGGTTTCTTTGAGTTGTTAATGGTCCTGTCGATCATACTTAACTAGTCCCATCTTTCTCAATTAAGAATAAATCAGGTGTGAGCCTGACAAGTGATATAAAATAACATAAGTTCATATCCTGAAATAACAAATCAGAAATTGCAAAATTTTCACTAGTCTTAAAAGATCTAATTTTAAAGTAATGTGATTACAACTCAATAAGTTGCTAAAACTCAGGTTTACCTATCATTGTCATTTCTTTGCGAATGAGGATTCTGTGCTTGACGAAGGCATTCAAGGGTTGCACTTTTTGACTTTATATCTCTTTAAAATATTACTAAATGTATTCTGATATAAGTTTAGGGACATGCAAGAACATTATTTAATATAAATTTAATGTATAATTGTTTAAGTTACAAGAATATTTTACGCATGGCACTCAAGATAACTATTATCCTTAGTAAAGCTTTCTAAGGGTGTATTATCTAAGAGGGTGCTTTTTTCAAAATGGTTTCAGCTAAAAAAAGAATAACAAAAGAAATACTATTTAATATGATACGATATGTGATATAATTAAATATGATATTATTAAAATAATATTCATAATATTTTAGAACACATAAAATATCAAGACATATGCTTTTAGGCGAAACTTCCACGATAAACAAAAGTGTTATCCTTTTCTTTCGTCTCTCAGCATCACAATGAAATCTAATCATTCGGAAATAACTTCCAGAATAACTAAAATGGTTCTATATTACAAATCCACTTACTTTTCCTGATTTTATGACACTAAATTAATCTTTCAAGCCACAGTCGACAACAAACACGACGTGGGCAACAAATTGCTTAATGCCTCAGCTCGGATTTAAGAAAAGTGATTGCGATAGTAACATAAAATCCTCCATTGACCTATGTAACACATATCGACTCTCGGATAGTTATATTTCTACTTTTCTTTTCGAATAAAATAAGTCTGTAAAATATTGCCTAATTTTTAGTCACATACCCTGGTATGGTCTCGTTTCTATCGCCAACCTCGCAAAACATATGCCCCTCGGTGACAATAACACATTTGCAAAGAGGAAAACTGCTGAAAAATAAGAATAAGGTGTAAAAAGCGATTATTGCTTTCAGAATGTTCGCATGTGAGAGAAGCAAATTCTTAGTCATGCAGGTAGAGTTTTGACTAGAGTTAGCTCAGGATACGTGGGTGTTCCCCCAGAAAACAAGCTTCATTCCATACCTTAGTTTTTGGCAACTTTATGACTAATTACGTCGTTTATACTACACGAGCAGGGTATGTATTCAAAAAAGATATGAGAAATATTTGGGTGGGAGACTGCAAGTGTAGCATAAGACCATATGATTCAAACGGTTAGAATTCGTCGCATTTACACCCATAATATGAGCTATATTTCCCAGTGTAATATGCAATATGCCCAATATGTACTATGCCCAATATGTAGTATGCCCAATATGTAATATGCCCAATATGCAATATGCCCAAAATATGTAATATGCCCAAATGTAATATGCAAATGAATTCAAGTTTTCAATAAATAGTTTAGTTAAAAGTTGTATCGGTCATTTACCACTGAACTTTTCCATAGTTAGAGCAGGTAGATAACGTAGTAATCAGAAGAAAAAAAACCATCAATTAACTTGACTTTTTGGTGATTCTTCTCAAATTATTTCAATTTAGAATTCCTATAATCGTTAAAATTACTTTTCCAGATGACATCTACTTGACTTATTATCACACATACTATATTTGTTTTTCCAGACATTCCCTCATAACTGTCTGTTATAACATAAAAGTTATTAAACTCAAAACAAAATTAGTAATAGATTAAATCCCCTTTAATGATATTAAAACTCTTAAAATCCCCTTTTTTAAGTAGTTTCCGCTGATTTTTAACTGTTTAAACAATGAACTTTTTCATTATTTATAAAACAAACTATTAATCGATATCTCTGATAGCTGAAAAATGTTACAATTTTTTTGAAAATATTCCATCGAAAAAGATTGAAGCGCAAAAACGAAAGTTAGAAGGACAATGTGGCACACTTACAGTGGAATAATAACCTCTCAACACTTCGTAGGAAATCGAAGATTTATAAAAAATTCAGTCAAAAATGAAAAAATATGGGTTTCGACAGCCGCCTTGAAAATAGTTACCCATATTGACTATCATCAACATGTCTGTCTAGAAAGACAGATATCCCTGCAACATTTAGAAGCCGGTAACCTAATTTTCTTCGGAGGAAATGATACATTTGAATGGTTAGTTTGGATAGTGCTTTTTATATTGCATATAAATTCCAGTTAAAGAATTACCGCCACGACTTTTCTATCGAAATATCAAGAATTAAGTTATACAATTTTAGAATAAATGGTTTGTAGGAGATTGATATAATTTTAAAATAACAGTAAAATATCTTGTGAATTTTTTTGCGTTTGAAAGTATGAATCGTCTATATTTAGGGTTATACAATTTAGTTTCAAAACGTCAACAGTAGTGAAATATTTATGAACTATTTTTTTACATGAATAGATGATTTAACCTCGTTTCTAAAGACTTCTGAATATTATTATACAATCCCAGAGAAATACTCACATACATACGCTTGGAAGTTCTATACTCTTCCCTTTTCTTAGAGCAGAACAATGGCCAAATGACTAGGGCACTGGCTTTCGGTACCAGAGCCTGTAGTTTCAAGTCCCATTATTGGCATGAATGTTTGTAGCCGTTCGGAATCAGCTTTAACCTGTAGATCCCGGTCTGATTAGACCTTGTGTAGCAAAAAACGACTATAGCGCACTCAACCAAACCAAACCCTTTTTCATGGAATACATACCACATAGAAATAAAAGTTTACCCTGCAACTTTAGACTGACGAACCACTTTCAAGCAGGAAGAGTTACAGACTCGTATTGCATGTGAGAAATCTCCTTATACACTCATGGACAAAAAAATTAGCGCACCAAGAAATAATTGCGGAATCGTAACGAAACTTGCAATGAAGGTACATGTCGGGGAGATATGCAAATGATTAGAAATGCAGCGTGATTGCGCATTACGTATAGCCGGTAGAGGGCGTTGAACATCGTACTCTGTGGAGTATAAAACAGGTAACCAAAGCTTGTTTGAGTGTGCTGAATCATTTACAAAGGAAGAGCTGAGATAGACATGCCATTACGCCGTGTTCGAAGACAATATAAGCAGTTTTCGCAGTTTGAGAGGGGGAGAATCGTCGAGATGATGGAAGCTGGGTGGTCAGCTAGGCGAGTAGCTCGTCAATTAGGCCGCTCTGATTGTGTTGTGAGGAGGTGTTGGGACCAGTGGACCCGAGAGATGTCATGTACACGAAGACCAGGCTCAGGACGCCCTCGACAGACCAGTCGTCGAGAAGACCGCCACATCGTAAGAAATGCACGCGTACAGTCAACTGCTTCATCGGCCGCCATCCAGGCACAGGTAGCACCTTCACTAGGGGCCTCTGTGTCTTCTCGAACCATACGAAGGCGCCTGGCTGAAGGACAGTTGGTATCGCGGCGCCCATTACGTGTGCTGCCCTTGACGCCCACCCATCGACGCCTCCGTTGGGAGTTTTGCCGCGCACGAGGAAACTGGACTGCAGCGGAATGGAACCAGGTCGTCTTTAGCGACGAATCCAGATTCAATCTCGGCAGTGATGACAATCGTGTTCGTGTGTGGAGAGCCCGTGGTGAACGCTTCAATCCTGCCTTTGCTGTACAGCGACACATCGCTTCCACAGCTGGTGTGATGGTATGGGGTGCCATTGCCTACAATACACGGTCACCCCTAGTATTGTTCCGTGGCACCATGACAGCCCAGCGGTATGTTCATGAAATCCTGCAACCACATGTGTTGCCTCTCATGCAACGGCTCCCAGGAGCCATTTTTCAACAAGACAATGCTCGGCCTCATACGGCAAGGGTGTCACAAGACTGTCTCCGCACTGTTACTACCCTTCCTTGGCCTGCCCGATCCCCAGATTTGTCTCCAATCGACTATATCTGGGATCATTTGGGACCACGAGTTGGGCATCCCACGAGTTTGAACGAACTAGGGGCAAGGTTACAGCAAATATGGAACGAAATGTCTCAAGACATCATACAGAACTTGTATGACTCAATGCCCGATCGTATCGCATCGTGCATTCGCGCTAGAGGGGGTCCAACGGAGTATTAACTCCTCCGTTCTTTTGCCTTTTTCTCTGAAATAAATTATCCTTTTTCTTTGATTTTCTTATCATTTACTTATATCAAAGTAGTCATTACGTATGAAAATTTCGTTTCATTTTGACGACTCCTTCTTGGTGCGCTAATTTTTTTGTCCTTGAGTGTATATTCATTTTACGAATTAAATAGACAAAACGACAATATTTTAGTTAGTCTTAGGCAGTTATGCCATGTTTAAGTTAATCCTGCCATGTTTTCAACTACTCTGTTAGCGAGTTACACTAAAGACTACTTGTGAAACGAATCATGTACTTGCCTTTCCGGGTATTACGTCATTTGTTTTAGACCGGTTTGATCATAAAACCTGATAACCGGATCAAATCTTTAATCGAATTTCCACAGCTGTGAAGAAGCTACCGTAAATAATTTATTATTCAGTTTCCAGTAGTTGGTGCGTTTTAAACAAACCGGATCGTTGAATATCATTAGATGAGGCGTATATAAGGCTCACATACGATTCAGTAACAAAAGAGTAGATAGATAATGAAGCTGAGGACAATCTGAAGAAAGGTAATGTTGATTTATAGTTTAAGTTTAAGACGCAGTAAAGAAAATAGAATAAGGGGCTAACAGTCTTTGCCTATGCCTATGCCTAACTTGAGGTAATTCCATCACAGTGTATAGACACTGTTGTTTGTATATATGAGACTTGTTTTTTTAATGAATTTAGAGAACGCTATTGATTGATATGGATATTTTTTTGTTGAAGATTTTTAAACTAACTTTTAATATTTTAAACAAATAAATTTGAATTGTTATTGTTGAAAAAGTCTTGTCGTCTATGCTTTCATCAATAGTTTTAACGTATACCTATTGTAACAAACAACGTTTCTTCTGCGATTTTACTCTGCAATTTAATTATTAGGTTTTTTGCTGACGTGCTCGTTTCACGTGCACGCTGACAATAAAAGAGGTTATGGGCCAGATGTTACTGAAGGTATATGACCATAAAAGCTAAATAGGCAATGACCAGATGTTATTGACGGTATACGCTCATAACAACTGAAAGGATTATTAGCAACAATGTTATTACAATATTTCGCCCATGAAAATAATATGTTTTTACGTTTTGATACTATATCAGTGGCCCTGAAGATGGGGGGGCGTTGAATGGAATTGAAGTAAGTTTAATGTTGATGCATATTAACATAGACGACAAGTGAAGTTTATTTTGTATTTTGAAAGAATTTGAAGTTTTGAAAAGTGTGAATTTCGGGGATACAATTAAAATGCAGACCCAAATAGAGAAGCTGAACGCAACAAATTACGGGAATTGGGCTGAAGATATGAGGTACATTCTTATGGAGCGTGGATGTTGGGGCATAGTAGCAGGTACAGAGCTAGTACCAAAACTTAAAATTAAGAATGAAAAAAAACGGAAGTTGAAAGCACAGCGAGTAAAGATACCGATACTACAAAGAGTGTAACTACTCAGGTTGAGTATCCGGGTCCTGAAGTTACATATCGTGACGTTAGGGATTATAATCTCCGTGCAGGAACCGCAATTTCATTGATTTATTTAAATATTTCCCCTGAATTTCGGAAAATAGTGGAGGGAATAGAGAATGCCCGAGAAGCATGGCTCAAATTAAAATTATTTTTTGAACCCGACAATAGGTCGAGGCATATGCAACTGATTAATGAACTATTTTCTAGCAGAATTCAACCACATGAAAAAATTAGCCTGTTTGCAGCACGTTTAACGAGAATTGTTGAAAAATTACGAGGTATAAACCAACCAATTAATGAAATTTATGTTAGTTTTCAGTTATTACGCTACTTACCAGAAACTTATGATAGCATTTCACAATCCATATTACGATGGCCAGAAGAAAAATTTAAATTTAAGGACATACTCGTAGAACTGGTAGCTGAGGAAGATAGACTGACGGTACGAGAACAAGACCGTAACAAAATGCATGAAGTCAAAGCTTATTCTGCAGTCACACGCAAGAAAAATATGACATGTTTTAGGTGCAATCAGGTGGGACATATTAAAAGAAATTGTTTCAATGGAAATCCCGTTAACGAGTACCAACAGAGACAGCGTGTTCCACCAAGAAATACATCACCTTATCGGAAGAGTACGGCAGTTAGAAGTCATTCCCCTGCACGTGGAATAAGTCCTGTGCGTTATAAATCAAAACCAAATTCAGCAAATAAGAAGGTGAGATTTCCTTCGATTAATCTTGTGCAAACTTATGTGAGTAATTTTGAAGAATCTTCGAATTTATGGACTTTCGACACTGCTGCTAGTCATCACTTTTGTAAAGTGAAGGAGTGGTTCCAGGATTTTGAGGAAATAAAGGACGATAAATTATCCGTAGCTATCGAAGGAGTGACATTCCCGATTACAGGTAGAGGGACAATTCAGCTACAGTTTGGCTCCAGAACATTCCATTTGTACAGTGTCATGTATTCACCTAATCTTAAGTTGAATTTAATTTCAGGTTCTGTTTTAGACAGACAAGGTCTCAGGTTCGAAGGCGGTCAAGGTATGGTAAGAATTAAAAACCGGTATGATAAAACTGTTTTTTTTGCCAAATTAAAGAATGGTTTATATCAGGTTTGTCCTAAAAATCCCCGAGTTTCCAGAATAAGAGAGGATTGCAGTGCTTGTGTGGCCAGGAAAGTTGACGATGAACTGGTACATCGAAGGTTAGCACATATAAGTCCATATGTAGTCCGGGATACAATTAGGAAACATGCCATAAAGGGGTTGGAAAAATTTGAAGATCATAATTTTGACTGTGAAACCTGTACACTTAACAAGTTCAGACGGGTTAGTTTTAAATCTGTAAATTTTAGACGCTCTAAATATCCCAATGATTTGATCTATATGGATACTTGGGGTCCTTGCAGTACTATTGGTCGCAACGGTGAAAAATATTTTTTATCGATTATAGACGACCATTCACGTAAGTGCTCGGTTTACCCTATGTGTGAAAAATCTGAGGTTTTCCGGATTTTTAGAAATCATGTCGCTCGTGCAGAGAGGTTCCTAGGGCGGAAAATAAAAAGTATCCGTACCGATAACGGGACTGAGTTTGTAAACAATAATTTTACACAATTTTGCAATGATCATGGGGTAAAACATGAACTCACAAACACATATACACCAGAGCAGAACGGTACTGCAGAAAGGTTCAACCAGACAGTATCAAATGGGGCCAAGTGCTTGTTAGCAGACAGTGGGTTAGAGACAAATTTTGGCCTGATGCAGTTTTAAGTTTCACCTATGTCTGGAACAGGGTTGTACATAAAGGTCTAAGTAAGACACCATTTGAGCTTTTTGGAGGGTATAAGCCATCGGTAAACCACTTGAAGCCGTTTGGGTCCATCGCGTATGTTGGTGTACCACGACAACACAGAGCGAAGTTAGACGCCAAGGCGAAGAAAGGGGTGATGATTGGATATGCCTTTAACACCAAGGGTTATCGGATATGGTTCCCAGACACCAATAATGTGGTGGAGACCATAAATGTCAGATTCTGTGAGGATTCACAAGGGATGGAAGGCGACAGTGGAGCAATGATGGGTCCCAGTGATAATCCTAACACCGAATCATACTCCAAACATGAGGGAGATGAAGACGTTTCTATTATCAATTTAGGTCAGAATCTACCCCGTGAGAGTGACGAAGATTTGGTGGAAAAAGATAGTCCTGAAGAAACCCAAATTGATAAGAGTCCCTTGCCAGCCCAAGATCTTAGAAGTAGCGATTGGAAAAGAAATCCATTTGGTCGATTGGAAAGAATCCATTCCGATTCCTCAGATAAAAATGGATATAAAGGGAAAATATCAGATAAACCAGCTACCGCATCCACAAGTTATGCTAGTTCTTGACTAGACGATATACAGATGCCTAATACTTACAAGCAAGCATTGAAATCACCACAGCATAAACAGTGGGTAGAGGCCATGGAAGAAGAGATGGAAGTCATGACAGAAAGACAGGTATGGCACCTAGTTGAGTTACCATCAGATACAGATATCATAGGATGCCGGTGGGTTTTTGCGTTGAAAAGAGACGAAAAGGGCGAGGTGGCCAGGTATAAGGCCAGACTGGTGGCACAGGGTTTTAAACAAATTAAAGGAGTTTCTTACGAAGAGACTTTTAGCCCAGTCATTAATTTCAGTCTAATTCGTTTTTTCTTCTCACTTTTAGTAGTTTTACAGGGTTGGACCCACAGACAGTGTGATGTCAAAGGAGCTTATCTGTATGCACCATTAAAAGATGATATTTACATGTCTCAGCCTCCCGGTTTTGTTGTAGAAGGTAAGGAAGATTTTGTATGCAAATTGGATAAAGCTATCTATGGATTGCATCAAAGTGGTAGAGAATGGTTCTTCGAGATTCATAAAGTATTGATAGAACTAGGTTTTAGCAAACTAAATTGGTGTAACTGTGCATATGATTTTAATTGTGTGTTGATTTTACTTTTATATGTTGATGACATGGTTTTGTTCGGTAAGGACGAGGAGATAATAGAAAAAGCCATAGGATTGTTGAAGACACATTTTGATTTAAAAATTTTGGGAAAAACTAGAAAGCTGTTGGGAGTTGAGTTTGAAGAAAAGGGGGGAGAAGTTTTGTTGAGTCAGTCAATTTATATTGACGATATTCGTAAAAGGTTTACAAAATTCTTCGTACCGGTTTCCTCACTTCCAATCAGCAAGGGTACAGTATTCTCAAAGAAACAGTGTCCACAATCAGATGTTGAAATAGAAGAAATGAAACAATATCCCTATAGAAATTTACTAGGCTGTCTACCGTTCCTCGCTAGTAGAACCAGGCCCGACATAAGTTATGCCGTTAACATTTTTAGCCAATACCAAAGTAATCCTGGTAGAATTCACTGGGATGGTTTGATAAGACTTTTGGGCTATGTTATACACACACACAATTTTAAACTTAAACTTGCGTGCAATGAACCTAGTATAACGGTTTACACCGATGCAGATTTCGCAGCCAATAAGGATGACAGGACTTCTATGGGGGGACAGATAGTGTTTCATGGAAAAGCTCCAGTCATGTGGAGGACTTTCAAGGAGAAGTGCGTGTCGTTGTCAACTATGGAAAGTGAATTCTACGCTATGACAGAGGCCACAAAGGAACTTATGTGGTTTGATAGAATTCTAGAAGAATGTTATGCCAGAAAGTTAGTTCTTGGAGGAAAGCCTAGGTCAATTCTATATGTTGATAACATGGCGTGTATAGATTTTGTTAAATCCCCAGTAGAGAACCATAGAAGTAAGCATATTGATGTCAAATTATTTTTTATTCGTGACCTAGTTTATCAGAACATATTTGACATAAATTATATAAAAAGTAAAGAAAATCTAGCAGATCCTTTTACCAAACCCCTGACCAAATTCGAACTGAGGCACCTATGTGATGAGATTTTTTGCATGAACTTTTCTTGAATTTTTGCACGAATTTATTTTGAAGTGGTGTGTGCACTTAGTGTTTGAAATTGTGAATTTTTGCAATGTTTTTGTTTACTTGTTTTGGGTGGATGTTTTTTTTTCCACCTAAACGTCTGAAGGTGTCTAAGGTGACATTTTTTGTTCAGCATATCATCTGGATCCGAACAGCCTAACGTACCGTCTCGGGTTAGGTGCAAATGTAATTGTCAGAGTGGTTCAGGTGGTGTATTTGTAAATTTGTCGAGGCACCGGAGGGCTTTGGGTCGTGGGTATGTTTTTTTTATTTTTGGTGAATCCCTGTTTTGTTGAGGGGACTGCCACGTTAATTATTCCATCCACCTAATCAAGGAAAGTTTGTCTAATGAAAAATTTGTTTAAAGCTCAGTGTTTGTATGTGAATTGTTTTTCTGATATTTATGCAGTGCGATATTATGGGATGTATCCTGTGTTTTTAGATATTTAAATATTTTCCGATAACTTCTCAATGGAAAACCAATTTGTTTTATGTGTTTGAATGAATTTGTATGAGTGGGCGCCCACGTACATATGTATTGATATTTGAATATGATTGAATGTAGTCGTGTCCCAGTCATTGTATGTTTTAACTCTTTATTGTGGTTTGTTAGTTGTTATATTGGTTTTCAGCCAACAATAGTGTACAGAAGCAGAAATAACTTTTGTTTAGAACTTGCAGATTTGAACCTTCTCAGCAATTTGTTTTGTACCTGTGTATTCCTAAGTTAAGACTGTATTATTGTTGTTATATGTTGCTATCGCATTTTTGTTAACAAGACTAATGTTGGTTTGAATTAATTGTTTTATATGTATTCTAGTTCTGACAGAAAAAAAAATCGAAATGTAAACTGTGATGGTTTTGAATTCTCATATTACCAGTTTATGTCGAAAAGACAAGTGGGGGGGCATTTGTTAGCGAGTTACACTAAAGACTACTTGTGAAACGAATCATGTACTTGCCTTTCCGGGTATTACGTCATTTGTTTTAGACCGGTTTGATCATAAAACCTGATAACCGGATCAAATCTTTAATCGAATTTCCACAGCTGTGAAGAAGCTACCGTAAATAATTTATTATTCAGTTTCCAGTAGTTGGTGCGTTTTAAACAAACCGGATCGTTGAATATCATTAGATGAGGCGTATATAAGGCTCACATACGATTCAGTAACAAAAGAGTAGATAGATAATGAAGCTGAGGACAATCTGAAGAAAGGTAATGTTGATTTATAGTTTAAGTTTAAGACGCAGTAAAGAAAATAGAATAAGGGGCTAACAGTCTTTGCCTATGCCTATGCCTAACTTGAGGTAATTCCATCACAGTGTATAGACACTGTTGTTTGTATATATGAGACTTGTTTTTTTAATGAATTTAGAGAACGCTATTGATTGATATGGATATTTTTTTGTTGAAGATTTTTAAACTAACTTTTAATATTTTAAACAAATAAATTTGAATTGTTATTGTTGAAAAAGTCTTGTCGTCTATGCTTTCATCAATAGTTTTAACGTATACCTATTGTAACAAACAACGTTTCTTCTGCGATTTTACTCTGCAATTTAATTATTAGGTTTTTTGTTGACGTGCTCGTTTCACGTGCACGCTGACATACTCACGCCATACTGCTGTATTTTTATTATCGGACCACCTTTAAGATGAGCCAGCATTGCTCCCTACGAGGGGTACAAGACAGAGACGATGAAGCCTTATCCGGGATTTGAACCCAAGTGTACTGCCTGGTAGCTCAGAACACTAAACGCTATACCATGTGGGTAGAACATCGTTAGATCTTGATATTATATTGGTACCACAACAGCACTTATGTAAATCAATCTTTTCAAACTTAACTCCGAAAGAAGTAAAATAAATATTCTGCGTTTCTTTTTTATTTTTCATCCAGTTGTTTTTATAAACTATTATATTCCGAAGCCAAAAAAAAATAAGAGTAAACCTGAAATATTTTTGAAAAGAGCAAAAATTTTTCATCTTTGGGTAAAATAAAGGTGATAACATACTTTTTAACAGGCTTAACAAGTTAAAAGTACAGTTTAAAAAAATTATTTGCTATCTAAACTAAAATAATTTATTAGAAACAACGTAATATAGACACAAAGCAACTTTATTTCGATTTTTAGATGGTTGCAATAAACGGTTATGACAATTTCATATCAGCTCGCCAATGTTTAAAACTGTTTTCGGCATAAAATATCCTTTCAATGTAACGCATTTTCGATGTGATATTTATATTCATTAGAAAATTATCTCTTTTCCTCTACCTTTCGAGTTATCATAGTGTTTCATTTAAATTAATAAGAAGTATTCATTTTATATACTCAGAACTTGAAAATGTAAACACGAGAGATTCATTCATTCACAGTGATTCATTCATCATCGTTAATTTAAGAAAAATTGAATCAGAATCTTTTTCACAGTAAAACAGTTTTTCATTATATTATTCTTTTAATATCTTCATTTATATTTTAACCATATAATATATATATATATTAACCAGATATTACAATAATGTCAAATTTAGTATTTTCAGAAAGTTGCAACATCGACGCATGCGTAGTGATATGTAAAAACCCGTACTTCGCTATGGAGTACATTCAAATTAAATACAATGGTCAATGTATGCAATTAATGCAAAAAAGATATATAAAAACATCATAACGGATATTTTTATAGACAAAGTAATGTAGAAGAAGTGTATAATGTCCTATCGTCTGCCGCATTAGAAAGAAGAAAATATATTTATTTTGTCAATTTATATCGTTGTTATGTATGTGACGATAAATTAATTCAATGTATTAAAAAGAAAGAAACCACATGGTCAGCACTTAATAAATTAAATTCTAAAAATTAATCTTTACAAATTCTCCAAAAATCGGAAATTAGAGGTAAAGATTAAAAAAAGGTTTCGTTTTAAAGGAATTTTTATGATCTTTCTCGTGATATAAATTTTATCACCCTCCGATTATTATTTTAAATTTTAAATAATTAAAATGTGTATAATTTAATTGAAAGAAATTAGAGAAGCTCTTATGTATACAAATAATATCGACTCTGCAGATGTAAATTGATAAATATTAAAATTAACACGTCATTTTTGATGGTCTAACCACTATTATATATATATATATATATATACAGTGGACGCTCGTTAATTCGAAATCAAAGGTTCTCGGAAAAAAGTTCGAATTATCCGAAGTTCGAATTATTCGATGTTAATTGAAAATATATAACTTTAATAGTGTATCACTGAAGAAGAAAAATCTCCTAGTATATATAACCTCACAAAATATATTATACTATGTTATCTAAAAGTAACATATTAAAAAGCAATACAGACTTGCCTTAATCATATTATGAAGCAGAAGATATGCAATAGAAAGTAAACGTTAATTAAAAATACGAATTGCACTTTGAGGAAAAACTGTAAAGTGGATGTTTGGTTTTGTTTATGATGACTACATTGTTCAGATTGTACTTCTCGATTTGAAGTAAACATTTCAATTCATTTTCAGAGGAAGGTTCCATCTGAATAAAAGTTTTCAGAGTTTTAATCAGAGTCCATTATGGCTTTGTCCATTATGGCCGTATTAAAAATGTCTTTCGGCAGGTAAGTAGAGAAAAGTCCTGGCAGTTTCCTACCGAAATTAGTGCATACGTCTTCGATTACATCAGAGCTTTGGCCACATACAGTTTGATAAGAAATGTTGTGCCTTGACTTAAATCGAGAAAGCCATCCATCACTGCATTTAAAATCTTCAATACCCATTCGACTTGCCAATTCATCAGCCTTCGTCAGCATTAGGGGTCCATTTATCAGAAAATTTCGAGATCTAACATCCTAGAACCATAGCAGTAGAGCTTTTTCTAGAACTTTTTGGGACGCATTTCCCATGCGTTTCCTTCCTCTAGCAAATTTTGATTTTTCCCATGAATCTAAATTTGACTCCTTGTTTTTCAAATAAGTTGACAAGATATTTTTTTTAATTCCATAGTCAGCTGCTAACTTTTTTTATATTCGCCATTCTCTACTCTCTTTAAAATTTCTACCTTTGTCTCCAAAATTAGGGTTTTGTACTTTCCACGCGTAGACATCCTGAATTTTTACACTTTCACATCACACACTGAGGAAGAAAAACTAGATCACATTAACTTGTCTGCACTGCAGGCATAACTGACGCAGCTCCCTAGAATCTGTAGTAAAGACTGATTTTTCTGAAATTCTAAGAAAATTGATACAAATAACGGAAAATCGCTTTGTCCGTTAAGCACTGATAAGGACAATAGCCACTAACATTTAGTGGAAATGCAATAGTCTAGGAATACGGGCATGTGCCTCTTTACATAGAAAAAAATTCAGGTGATTTTGACACACAAAGTAATACAGTGTGTATTTTCTCCGTTAATTGAGGAAAAAGAAAATTTTTTTGTCAAATTTTTAGTTCGAATTAACCAAATTGATAAAAATTTAGTTCGAATTAGTGAGATATTTTTAACATTAACTCCAATACAATTTTTGAGGGGCCTTTGGATTAGTTCGAATTAATCGAAAGTTCGAATTAACGAGCGTCTACTGTATATATATATATATATATATATATATATATATATATATATATGCAGGGCTAGATTTGAGGCGGAACGCGCCGGAACGGCGTTCCGGTACCTCTCTTTAAGTACCTCTCTTTATCAATAATTTGGAATACCCCCCCCCCCCCCCACACACACACTCACACCACGGAAGGTTACCCTTCCGGCACCTCTATGTCTAGAAATCTAGCACTGTATATATATATATATATATATATATATATATATATATATATATATATATATATATATATATATATATAAAAAAGAGTATACATATTACTTAGATCAATATTGCGTACCTAAATGTCTAAAATGATGGTGTCATACCACACAAAAAAGCTACTTACTTTAGTACTTTTTACATTGAAAGAATATAAACATCGTAATGTTTTCTAAATCGAGAATAATGATAATGTTTATTGGAGAATAATATTTGTATTTGAGATTCACTAATATCTTTACTATGCAGATTAGATTTGAGGAATTTCTATTCATTGAATTTAAATTTGCTTTTATTTGCGTATTATTCACAAGTCTCCACAATGAAAAATTTCAATAAAGCCATCACATAACATTCATGAAATTGAATAAGGGCTTGAATGATGTTTGAATATAAATAAAATTTAATACTTTGTTACATTCTCATGCAAGAAAAAAAGTTTTGAAATAAGCATTTTTACAAAGTTCTTCACGAAAATAAGTTTCAGATGTCCTTCAATAAAAATATCTAATCCAATTTTCGCTTTAGAGGAATGCGAAGAACGACTTTTTCGTAAAATTATTTCTGAACGTATCCGTTTAATTTCTATGTAAAGGATGACTATTTGAGTTTTTCAACTTTAGAGATTGCATTAAATACATTTACAAATTATTTTAGGTGTGATTACTTTCTTAATTTGACCCTTTATATATTGATCAAAATATTAAAAATAGATGTACACTTTTTCTGATCAGAACAGTGAGAGTGTGTATATATGTGTAAATATATACCAAGACTAGTGGTTAGCCCGTCAGAAATGACGTGTTAATTTTAATTTTATCAATTTACATCTGCAAATTCGATATTATTTGTATACTTAAGAGATTCTCTAATTTCTTTTATTTAAATTATACACATTTTAATTATTTAAAATTTAAAATAATAATCGGAGGGTGATAAAATTTATATCACGAGAAAGATCATAAAAATTCCTTTAAACGAAATCTTTTTCTAATCTTTAACTCTATTTTCCGATTTTTGGTGAATTTCTAAAGATAAATTTTTAGAATTTAATTTATTAAGTGCTGATCTCGTGATTTCTTTTTTATTTTGATACTTTAAATTAATTTATCGTCCCATACATAACAACGATATAAATTGACAAAATAAATATATTTTTTTTCTTTCTAATGCCGCAGATGATTGGACATTATCCAATTCTTCTACATTATTTTGTCTATAAAAATATCCGGTATGATTTTTTTATATATATTTTTTTTTGCATTAATTGCATACATTGACCATTGTATTTAATTTCAATGTAGTCCGTAGCGAAGTACGGGTTTTTACATATCACTACGCATGCGTCGAGGTTGCAACTTTCTGAAAATACTAAATTTGACATTATTGTAATATCTGGTTAAAATATATATATTATATGGTTAAAATATAAATAAAGATATTAAAAAAATAATATAATGAAAAACTGTTTTACTGTGAAAAAGATTCTCTGATTCAATTTTTCTTAAATTAACGACGATGAATGAATCACGGTGAATGAATGACTCTCTCGTGTTTACATTTTCAAGTTCTGAGGATATAAAATGAATACTTCTTATTAATTTAAATGAAACACTATGATAACTTGAAAGGTGACGGAAAAGAGATAATTTTCAAATGAATATAAATATCACATCGAAAATGCGTTACAATGAAAGGATATTTTATGCTGAAAACAGTTTTAAACGTTGGCGAGCTGTTATGAAATTGTCATAACCGTTTATTACAACCGTCTAAAAATCGAAATAAAGTTCATTTGTGTCTATATTACGTTGTTTCTAACAAATTATTTGAGTTTAGATAGCAAATAATCTTTTTTAACTTTACTTTTAACTTGTTAAGCCTAACTCATAACACAAAATGGATGCCATAGGCTAACATTGTCACGTGAAAACTGACAAGACGGTTAAATACACAGACGTGGAGTATAGAAATTTTATTGGAAGTAATGAAGTGCAGGAACTTATATAGCCTAACAGAACATTCAAATTAATTCAATTTACATATACTGGATTATTCTGGAGATTTCCAGAAAGGATATTTAAATGAAACAAATAACACGTAGCGCGCGAGCGGTGGGATTCGAACTAAGGACCGAGCGCTTCGAAAGAAGCATCGCTACCTCACAGCCACCGATTCACTCCCAAGAAATGGAAAATGCGGCAATATATTTATTAAGCCGTCGCTCCGGAAGCGTTCCAGATAGATAGATCTGTGCTATTATTAGGATAGATACTTCTTATTAATTTAAATGAAACACTATTATAACTCGAAAGGTGGAGGAAAAGAGATAATTCTCTAATGATTATAAATATCACAACAAAAATGCGTTACAATGAAAGGATATTTATGCTGAGTACAACTTTAAACGGTTGTGAGCTGTTTTGAAACTGTCATAACAGTTTATTACAGCCGTCTAAAAATCGAAATAAAGTTGTTTTGTGTCTATATTACGTTGTTTCTAATAAATTATTTGGGTTTAGATAGCAAATAATCTTTTTTAACTTTACTTTTAACTTGTTAAGCCTAACTCATAAAACAAAATGGATGCCATAGGCTGATAAATTTATGAAGCGGTCGCTCCGGAAGCGTTCGAGAGGTGCAGAACTCGGCTATTATTCCGATATATATATATATATATATATATATATATGTGTGTGTATGTATGTATCTATGTATGTATGTATGTATATACAGGGTGAACCAAAAGTTCGTAAAAGCTTTATCATAATATCTTCCTTTTTTTATGAATTTTTAAAGAAATGCGGTTTGCAAGTAAGGTCTAAGAAGGAAGCCGGATTTTTTTTAGCAGCAAAATAAAAATTAGTTAAAAAAGTCACTGGTAGAAGGCGCTGACGACCAGAAACACAATTAACAGAATAAGAGTACGTTCCATTCATTTCTTCTTGCTATAACAATTTTTCAATATGACCTCCATACCTTTGTGTGACACAACTAAGGTGACTCTTAATAGCTTGTTATGATTATTTGTTAAATAATCATGAATAATCAGATACACGAATGGTCAACTCGCATATGTCGAGGGTCAACTAGTGATGTGATGTATCAGTTCACAGTTAATGAATGCAAGTTGGCAAATGGAAAACTATTATACTTAGAGCACGTATATGTTGAAGAGTTAACCCTAATGTTTAGTTTTCTTGACCTAATTTCAAATGAACATACATATATGCTCTCGCTTAAAAATCCTCCTTCAAAGAGACTATCAACAGACTAATTTCTATCACATCTAAACTAACTTTTCATCGGAATTTGCAAATTCATTTGTATATTTATGTATTTTTTCGAATGATTTTCTCATACTCAAAAATGAGTATGCATCCACGTTGATAGCACGTTTAAAATATTTCATAAAGGTTCGATTTGCCATTTTGTCAATTTAGAATCTTCACTTATTGGGGTACTTTAATATTTCATTCCGGAAGTTTGAAAGTTTTCTCTCTTGAAATTTGTTTCAGTGACTTTTGAATTATTTATTGGGTACATGTGAGTCTGAACGATTCTTACTTCATTTGCTTTTTAAATATTAAGCTTTTAAAATTTGGCTGAAAAACAGGAGTTCAGAAATCTATTTCAAAACATAAACACAACAATTTTATTATAATTTCCCAAATTTTGTTTTTCGGATAATTGGTTTTTAAAAAATTAATCTTAAGTAAACTCTAAAGTGTAGGGAGAATAATTACTCTCTAAAGTAAAATTATTCATGATTAATATATTAACAACAGAACCAGAATTTAAATAAATAAATAAATATATATATATATATTTATTTATTCATTTATTTATTTATTTACATTCTTGATCTGTTTTTAATGTATTAATCATCAACTATTTTACTTTAGAGAGTAATTATTCTTGCTGCACTTTAGCGTTTACTTAAGATTCATATACACTGCTGGCCACCCAAATTGCAACACCAAGAAAGACGAGAGATATCACAACAAAATTTATTTTGTAGAAAACATGTTGACCAAGTATCAAATGATTAAATTTATAGACTTCTGTGAAGTGTGGTTCCTGCCAAAATCAGTAGCCAGAGTAGCCGCCATTGTTGCAGATCACCGCTGCCACACGCCTCGGCATTGATTCAAAGACACTTTGGATGAGTTCTTGGGGTACGGCAGACCTAGCAGGTTCCACACGCTGCCAAAGTTGATCTGCTGTGGCAGCTGGGGATGGAATCTGGGTCAATCGTAGAGCAACCATAGACCACATGTTTTCTATCGGCGAAATATCCGGAGAGCGACGCGGCCATGGAAGCAATTCAATCTGGCGATTGACGAAGAACCGTTGGACAATGCATGCCACGTGTGGTCGCGCATTATCCTGTTGAAATATGGCTGTGGGCAAGCCCTGAAGGTAAGGAAGGACAACTGGCTCCAACACCTCTGAGATGTAGCGCTGGCTGTTAAAAGTACCGGCAATGCGTACTAGAGGTGTGCGAGAGTGATATCCAATACCGCCCCATACCATAATACCCGTTGCAGGACCAGTGTGGCGGTGCATAACGCAGCTGTTCAGCATCCTCTCTTCACGGTGTCTCCAGACTCGAATGCGACCATCGTGGTGTTGCAGACAGAAGCGTGACTCGTCAGTAAAGACAATTTCATTCCATTCTGCCGTCCACATCTGTCTGTCATCGCACCATTGGCGGCGGAGACGTCTGTGGTTCTGCGTCAAGGGTAGACAAAGCAATGGACGTCTTGCGGACAGAAAACTCTGCTGTAAACGGCGTCGAATGGTACGCGCAGACACTGGATGATGCGTTACAGACTGCATGTGCTGTGCTATGGTTCGTGATGTGACTGAGCAATCCGTCACTGCCATGAGCACAATTTGCCTGTCATCACGTGAAGTGGTGCGCTGAGGTGGATGCGATCGAAGACGCCGGTCCGTCGTACCCTCCTGCATCCAACGATCACATATCCGCATTACAGTTGTTTGGTTTCGTCCAACACGACTACCGATTTCCCTGAAAGATAATCCACAATCTCGGTAGGCTGCTATCCTTCCTCTGTCGAACTCGGATACTTGATCAAAAGATGATCTCTGTTTTCGACGAGGTATAATTGATCGTTTTTTTGAAAAAACCACAAGAAAAACACAATTGTCGAACTTGAAATCGTCGAAATCTCCAAGCCTTAAATAGCGCTTTGAAGTGGCGCCACAGGCGCGAGTAATGTGCGTCTGCGCTGAAATTCTAATCATTTGCATTTCTCACCTCCGCTAATGCATGGTGTAAATTTCATGTTATTTGCATGTTTCCTTCAGGGTGTTGCATTTACAGTGGCCAGCAGTGTATATATATACATACACAGAGTGTCTCATTTATTTTGCAACCCCCAAAAAAACAATGTACAAATATTAATTTTTATTTTACAGAAGTGCTTTAACAACTACAAAAGGTGTTGGAAGTGACCGCAGTCTTTACATAATAGGGCCCGTTTGAGGAGGTTTCGGGACACATTCAGTAATGTTTTTGGTGTGATAGCGTTTATCTCTTCCGTAATGCGAGTTTTCAGTTCAGTAATCGAGGCTACCTGTTCACGGAACACGTGATTTTTCAAATAGCCAAAACAAGAAGAAATCGGGTGGTGACAGGTCTGGACTGCGTGGAGGCCAGAACTGCCCATAACACCATGACGCAAAACTACCTTTCACTTCATTCTCCTTAGCACTGAAGTGTCTCGTATGGTTTGCTAGCGTGTTGGTAGTGTTGCTCGCACGGCCCTCCACACCGCTACCTGCGCTAACGGTGTGCGCGTGCACTCGTGTTGTTCATTTGCTTCGCGTTTACGCGGGTTGCAAAATAAATGAGACACTCTGTATATACGAGGGCCCTTTTATAAGTAAGAACCGCTTTGTAATGGAGTAAGAGAAACTTTAGTTATGAACGTAAATTGTATCACAAACTAAAATATGAACATTTTTTCACTTTTCAACATAGTCACCATTAACATTTAAACATCTGTCAAGTCGTGTCACCAGCTTTTGGATCACATCATCAAAGAACTCTGCCGCGATGAGAAAATTCTCAAAATCGAATGCGGGGACTGCTCTCTAGCGGAGTCGTTCTGCTTCACGACAAAGCTCGGCCTCACGTTGCGCAAGAACAAAGACGCAACTGGACTATTTTCATTGGGAATTACTGGATCATCCACCATATAGCCTTGACTTAGCACCATCAGACTTCCTCTGTTTCCAAAACTTAAGGAATTTCTTGGTGGAAAGCACTTGGAAAATGATGACATGTTGAAAAACACTCTTAATAACTGGTTTAACGGTCAAGTGGCAAAGTTCTTTGATGATGGGATCCAAAAGCTGGTGACATGACTTGACAGATGTTTAAATGTTAATGGTGACTATGTTGAAAATTGAAAAAATTTTCATATTTTAGCTTGTGATACAATTTACTTTCACAACTAAAGTTTCTCTTACGCCGTTACAAAACGGTTCTTACTTAAAAAATGACCCTCGTATATATATATATACACTGCTGGCCACCCAAATTGCAACACCAAGAAAGACAAGAGATATCACAACAAAATTTATTTTGTAGATAACATGTTGACCAAGTATCAAATGATTAAATTTATAGACATCTGTAAAGTGTGGTTCCTGCCAAAATCAGTAGCCAGAGTAGCCGCCATTATTGGAGATCACCGCTGCCACACGCCTCGGCATTGATCCAAAGAGACTTTGGATGAGTTCTTGGGGTACAGCAGACCAAGCAGCTTCCACACGTTGCCAAAGTTGATCTGCTGTGGCAGCTGGGGATGGAATCTGGGTCAATCGTAGAGCAACCATGGACCACATGTTTTCTAACGGCGAAAGATCCAGAGAGCGAGGCGGCCAGGGAAGGAATTCAATCTGGCAATTGACGAAGAACCGTTGGACAATGCGTGCCACATGTGGTTGCGCATTATCCTGTTGAAATATGGCTGTGGGCAAGCCCTGAAGGTAAGGAAGGACAACTGGCTCCAGCACCTCGGAGATGTAGCGCTGGCTGTTTAAAGTACCGGCAATGCGTACTAGAGGTGTGCGAGAGTGATATCCAATACCGCCCCATACCATAATACCCGGTGCAGGACCAGTGTGGCGGTGCATAACGCAGCTGTTCAGCATCCTCTCTTCACGGTGTCTCTGGACTCTAATGCGACCATCGTGGTGTTGCAGACAGAAGCGTGACTCGTCAGTAAAGACAATTTCATTCCATTCTGCCGTCCACATCCTTCTGTCATCGCACCATTGGCGGCGGAGACGTCTGTGGTTCTGCGTCAAGGGTAGACAAAGCAATGGACGTCTTGCGGACAGACCACTCTACTGTAAACGGCGTCGAATGGTACGCGCAGACACTGGATGATGCGTTACAGACTGCATGTGCTGTGCTATGGTTCGTGATGTGACTGAGCGATCCGTCACTGCCATGCGCACAATTTGCCTGTCATCACGTGAAGTGGTGCGCTGAGGTGGATGCGATCAAACACGCCGGTCCGTCGTACCCTCCTGCATCCAACGATCACATATCCGCATTACAGTTGTTTGGTTTCGTCCAACACGACTACCGATTTACCTGAAAGATAATCCACAATCTCGGTAGGCCACTATCCTTCCTCTGTCGAACTCGGATACTTGATCAAAAGATGATAGCTGTTTTCGACGAGGCATAATTGATCGTTTTTTTGAAAAAACCACAAGAAAAACACAATTGCCGAACTTGAAATGGTCGAAATCTCCAAGCCTTAAGTAGAGCTTTGAAGTGGCGCCACAGGCGCGCGTGATGTGCGTCTGCGCTGAAATTCTAATCATTTGCATATCTCACCTCCGCTAATGCGTGTTGTAAATTTCATGTTATTTGCATGTTTCCTTCAGGGTGTTGCATTTACAGTGGCCAGCAGTGTATATATATATATATATATATATATATATATACCGGGTGGCCATAATTAAACTGACAATGCTCACAGTGTTCTGTAGCGCGATCTATTTGCGAGAATGATGCCACATTTTGTAGGAAGATTAAACAAGACGGGGGACGAAGGATTCCGCGAAAATATAAATTAGTTCCAAAAGTCACCGCCAGGGGAATATTTGGCACTGTGTAATAGAAAATAGAGTGTTTACAAATGCAAATTAATACGGAATAAAATTACCTTTTATTATGCACATTTTCTTATTTAGTTCAAGTGCAATATGGCAACACTTTTAAAAAAGCGTAAAATCTACATAAACACCGATAAAGTCTCGTGATCTCCAATATCACGTACGCTCAGCAGAAGAAGTTCTTTATTCAAATTTCACGTTACATCCATTGGCACAGTGCCAGCTGCTTGGGTTTTAAAATTCAATGTGTCACGTTTCGAATCAATCGGATTGAAAGTTTATGTGCAATGTCTCCTTCTTTAGTCGAGCGTGCGTTACTGGTCAAATTCTTTTACCTCAACCAGTGCAACGCTTTAGCCGCTCTTCGTGCTTTTAGAAAGCACAAAAAATGCTTAAAGGTAACGGTCCTGTGTCAGTTAATGGGCTAAGAGCAATGGTTGCGACGTTTGAGAAAACAGGTTCTCTGAAGGTTCAGTCAGGCAGAGGACGAAAACCTGTACCACAGGATACAATCGAAGCAGTTGCCACGGCGATTGTCGACAGAGGACCAGCCAATATTGCTGCCACCTCTAGCGCTCGTGGATTAGCTCGGAATATGGATATGCCTTACAGTACGGTATGGAAAATCTTACGAAAGATTATCAACTTCTATCCGTACAAGATCAGCCGTGTACAGGAGTTACTGTACGCCGACCATGATAAGCGATTGACTTTTGCTCTCACCTTTCTTGCCAGACTGGAGGTGGATGATGCTTGGCCGTGGAAAATCTTATGGGGAGACGAGGCCCACTTTTACCTACATGGAACTGTGAATACCCAGAACTGCCGAATTTGGGATGACAAATCACCACATGCAGTCACAGAAATTCCCTTACATTCACCAAAGGTAACTGTTTGGTGTGGGTTCACAGCGGAATTTATCGTAGGTCCATTCTTCTATGAGAACATTATCCCGACAGGACCGGAAACCTGTTCTGTTACCGGAGAGAAATATCGCCACATGTTGAACAGCTTTGTCATTCCGGCAGTTCAGCTAAGACAATGCCTGGGGGAAATCATTTTCATGCAAGATGGAGCCCCTCCACACGTTGCTGTACGGGTGCAACAGCTGCTACGACAGAAATTTACAACAAAAAGAGTCATTAGCCGCTACTTTCCAACTGCATAGCCACCTCGGTCGCCTGATCTTACCCCATGCGACTTCTGGCTATGGGGTTACCTTAAGTCCAAGGTCTATCAAGGAGTGGTCCAGGACCTGGCTACGTTGAAGGATAACATATCACGGACTGTACGGAAGATTCCTGCAGACATGTTACTTTCTGCTGTTGTGCATACTGTGCACAGAATGCAATATGTGGTCCACAACAATTGCAGCCACATTGAACCTCATTTGAATGCAAAATAAAAGGTAATTTCCGTATTGATTTGCATTTGCTAACACTCTATTTTCTATTACACAGCGCCAAATATTCCTCTAGCGGTGACTTTTGGAACTAATTTATTTTTTCGCGGAATCCTTCGTCCCCCGTCTTGTTTAATCTTCCTACAAAAGGTGGCGTCATTCTCGCAAATAGATACAGAACACTGTGAGCACTGTCAGTTTAATTATGGCCACCCGGTATATATATATATATATATATATATATATATATATATATATATATATATATATATATATATATATATATATATATATATGTATATATATATGTATATATATATATATATATATATATATTATATATATATATGTATATGTCGGACGCTGGGGGTTCACGCCCGATCTATTTAACACAATATTGTAAACATCCCGAGAATTCATTTGGCAGTCTTTCATTTGGCAGTCAACGACGGTCAGGTGGCGAGGCAATGCAGAATCCAAACTCAAATACAGTGACGACAACACCATTATCATTTACTAACATATTTATTAAATCTCTTAACGACTGTCAGCTCCCTAACTAAAAGATATGGCTTCCCAATCCCTATTAAAATCTGTGCGCCTTCGGTACACGTCCTTTCCATTCCCTAGTTGTCCCTGGCTCTGAAGATTTTCATTGTTTCAACTTTAAAAACCAACGCTTAGTGACGCTCATTACTTATTCATTTCGTCATAATGTACACGCTTTTTAGCTGATCTAAACAATTCCTTTCTCTTCGACGCTCAAACCACAGACGCGCCAAGATTATATAATGAAAAGGGGAATTTCCCTTTAGAATCTGTGGTTCTTCAGTAATCGAATCAAGTCGAACCCATTTATTCTATTTTCACTGCGAAACCTGATGCCGCATATTTGAACTCCCAGACTTTTAAATTGTTAATCCTATACTTTACTAACTACAATCCCGTTTTAAGGTCGCGCGATCGTCCCCCCATATTTTTAGTCTCACACACACACGCATATAAATATATATATATATATATATATATATATATATATATATGTGTGTGTGTGTGTGTGTGTGTGTGTGTGTGTGATAATATTAATAACTACCTATAATCGCCCATTCTGTACGTCATCTCTGACCTGGTAACCCCTCCTTCTTGTTTTGGCTTAAACGCTTCGTCTTCCGACATACTAACTTCCTGTGGCCAATTCTGGCAACCTCTCTGACCTAAATCTATTGTGGCGCTCTTTGCGGAGACGCTGGAGAGGCTCGAAGCGAGTAAGATGTGTTGCTTTAGTGTTTAATAAATTAGTTTGTTCCTGAAGCTGATTTATTATTTTCCGGCAAGGATGTATGCTCTTATTTCATGAGATGTCCCTCCGGACATTTCAGAGAGCTCGATAGGATGTTGACCTTTTAGAAATACAACGGAAATTACGATTGCATTTTGAGAAAGTGAGGAGGTCTTTGTTCTACAGGACTTTTGGTTTCGAATCCCGCATGCATTCCTGAATTAACCAGCTTGAAATTACCAAAGCTAAAACATTCCTCATTCAACACCATGAATTTGCTACAGAAGTCGACTACATCGAAGCAAGTAAAGATGCCCTTGTTCCAGTTCGTTCCAGTTTGTATTTCAAGTTTTGCTTTCCGCCTGACCTCTCCATTGTTCGTCTCGGACTACGCTATCTTTGTGTAAAGTACCAGTGCTACAACATCCGATTCAACTCCAGGGCTCCATGAGTGCTTCAAATTTTTATATGTACGCCTTCACCGTCAACAAATTTATATTCATGATAATTGCGATTTCTGGGTGAACGCTGAACGCTTGCTCGGAAATCAAAGAATTTCATGTAAGCAAATTTTCAAGTTCACCATCAGAGTTCTTTACACTCAAAAAAGTTCTTATTTAGTATTGTATTTTATGCAACAAAAGTTGATGCTTTAAGCAGGTCAGTTTTTATGTTATTTTTTTTTGTAATTTCTAATATAAGTAAAAGCAAAATGAAAACTGCCAAAATAAATGTCGAACATGATGATAGTTACGAAATATTTCAGAAGAATATTAAAAAACGGAAAAAAAGAAGTTAAATATAAGTAATAAAATGATCATATAAGTCACCAATATGTAAATCATTCAGCTATCCTTAATCTTTTTATTTTAGCATTCCTGTCCTATTGCCATCCTAGTTAATTTTGAAGAAACCCTGTGAGCGTAAGTGAAACTCGCATATATTTTTTTTATTTACTTTTTGAAGCTAACTACATTTTATATGAAAAATACTATGTACTAAATAAATATTATTGATTTTTATACTGGGGTTTCCACTCACTGTCCTCCCTGTCTCTTCGCACTTTTCAAATGTTCCCTTTGAACAGTTGCTTTTCCCTCTCATGTTTGAGAAACTTGCCTGCCCCTTTTCATTTTGTGCAGTTTGCTCAACTTGAGTTTCAGATTGGAAGCACCTTCCCTTTGGTAAACGCTCACGAGGATGTACTCACAACAGGTCACATACCTCAAATTTATGTTTGTATTGTCTTGCTATTTTTTATTTCTTCACAATAATTGAATGTTAGTGTCAATTTTTGGAATTTGTATTTTGTTCGAATTTTGCAACATCGGGTACAAGACCTTTGCTATTGATGTTGGAAGTTAATTTTGACAGCATTTGGTAAATTTATTCTACTAATTGCTGAAAGAATAATTTTAATATTTTTCTGTACATGATCTAGAAAAAAAATAAAATAGTGTTTTGCTCAAAGAAAAGTCAATAACTAATGTCAAACGTAATAATAATAAACAACAAAGAACATTATTTTTCTAAAAAAGTGACTACAACCCAGGAGATCTCCAAAACAACTAAATATTATTCAACGACTAAGACTGTGAATAATAATTACTTTGTGTTTTTATAACTAGTTGAACTCTACCCGTCCAGGACTCTGAACACTTTCAGGCTGTGACACATGTCAGGGTCTGAGACATGCACAATTTTTTTTTACTTGTATTTGTAATATCTTTACATCTGTTGTTGTTAGTGTTTTCATTTAAGTGTACCATTCCATTTTTATTTTACTCCAGCTATTTGTTTTTAAAATTATGCCATTTTTCATACTATTATGTCTTTCAATTGTACATTTTAACATGAAAATTTATGATTTTCGAGCTAGCTTCAGCCTAATATTCAAACTACTAATTTTCATGTTCTCACTATCTGGAGTGTCTTGGAGTCGACGGCCGCGGCTCCAATCCATTTTAGATGGTGGGGGGGATATTCTGTGACAATATTACTAACTACCTATAATCGCCCATTCTGTACGTCATCTCCAGCCTGGTAACCACTCCTTCTTGTCTTGTCGTAAACGCCTCCGCCAATTCTGGCAACCTCTCTGACCTAATTCTATTTTGGCGCTCTTTGCGGAGACGCTGGACTGGCTCGAAGCGAGCAAGATGTGTTGCTTTACTGCTCAATAAAATAGTTTGTTCCTGAAGCTGATTTTATTTTTTTCCGGCCACGATGTATGCTCTTATTTCATTAGATGTTTATCAGGACATTTCATATATATATATATATATATATATATATATATATATATATATATATATATATATATATATATAACGCTTATTCAAATATTCCCTTTCCTAAAACGCAATCTATGAACAGCGTAATTTAAAAACTATATCAGCTATTAGGCCACGTGCCGGCATTCTTTCCCAAACACTTAAAGTTCCTCAACCCCGCTGTCGGTGATCATATTCAATAACAATGTTATATATGAACATTTAAATACCATATAGACACCCCATTAACTATAAGTAGTAATAAATAACAACTGTTTACAGCCAATTAACAACTAAGAAATCACCTTGCCCCACTCTAGTTGTATTAACTACTATTCACGTGAGCCTCAAAACACGTAGGTATCATCCCAACCAATTAAAAAACTCTAAACTTCTTGTGATCAAACACAGAAGTATTCATTTTATTTACGCCTGAAGGGATTCTCCGCATTAGCTTTAGCCGCCGCCATATAAAGTCAGGCTGACACACGTATATATACCACGGTGACATATATATATATATATATATATATATATATATATATATATATATATATATATATAGACTCATGGACAAAAAAATTAGCGCACCAAGAAATAATTTCGGGATCGTAACGAAACTTGCAATGAAGGTACATGTCGGGGAGATATGCAAATGATTAGAAATGCAGCGTGGTTGCGCATTACGTATAGCCGGTAGAGGGCGTTGAACATCGTACTCTGTGGAGTAAAAAACAGGTAACCAAAGCTTGTTTGACTGTGCTGAATCATTAACAAAGGAAGAGCTGAGATAGACATGCCATTACGCCGTGTTCGAAGACAATATAAACAGTTGTCGCAGTTTGAGAGGGGGAGAATCGTCGGGATGATGGAAGCTGGGTGGTCAGCTAGGCGAGTAGCTCGTCAATTAGGCCGCTCTGATTGTGTTGTGAGGAGGTGTTGGGACCAGTGGACCCGACAGATGTCATGTACACGAAGACCAAGCTCAGGACACCCTCGACAGACCAGTCGTCGAGAAGACCGCCACATCGCATGAAATGCACGCGTACAGCCAACTCCTTCATCGGCCGCCATCCAGGCACAGGTAGCACCTTCACTAGGGGCCTCTGTGTCTTCTCGAACCATACGAAGGCGCCTGGCTGAAGGACAGTTGGTATCGCGGCGCCCATTACGTGTGCTGCCCTTGACGCCCACCCATCGACGCCTCCGTTTGGAGTTTTGCCGCACACGAGGAAACTGGACTGCAGCGGAATGGAACCAGGTCGTCTTTAGCGACGAATCCAGATTCAATCTCGGCAGTGATGACAATCGTGTTCGTGTGTGGAGAGCCCGTGGTGAACGCTTCAATCCTGCCTTTGCTGTACAGCGACACATCGCTCCCAAAGCTGGTGTGATAGTATGGGGTGACATTGCTTACAATACACGGTCACCCCTAGTATTGTTCCGTGGCACCATGACAGCCCAGCGGTATGTTCATGAAATCCTGCAACCACATGTGTTGCCACTCATGCAACGGCTCCCAGGAGCAATTTTTCAACAAGACAATGCTCGGCCTCATACGGCAAGGGTGTCACAAGACTGTCTCCGCACTGTTACTACCCTTCCTTGGCCTGCCCGATCCCCAGATTTGTCTCCAATCGAACATATCTGGGATCATTTGGGACGACGAGTTGGGCATCCCATGAGTTTGAACGAACTAGAGGCAAGGTTACAGCAAATATGGAACGAAATGTCTCAAGACATTATACAAAACTTGTATGACTCGATGCCCAATAGTATCGCATCGTGCATTCGCGCTAGAGGGGGGTCCAACGGAGTATTAACTCCTCCGTTCTTTTGCCTTTTTCTCCGAAATAAATTATCCTCTTTCTTTGATTTTCTTATCATTTACTTATATCAAAGTAGTCATTACGTATGTAAAATTTCGTTTCTTTTTGACGACTCCTTCTTGGTGCACTAATTTTTTTGTCCATGAGTGTATATATATATATATATATATATATATATATATATATATATATATATATACCGTAATTTCGCACGTAAGCGCCGCGGCGCATACGTAAAAAAAAGTTCAAAAATTGTTGGGCGCGGCGCTTACGCTTGTGCGGCCTTTACGCCGATTTCGGATTTTAAAATCTTTTCAGCTTGCACTTTTCTACTAAAATTGAGCCTAACGCATTACTTGAACGTACGTTTATCACTGCGCATGCGCGAAGTTCTTGACTAATTTTAGAAAGGAATGACGATGATGTCATACACACTTTGGCGACGACGCACGTGCATTGCTGTAGTTCTCTCTCTGCGAGAATAGTTTTTTCCCCCCGTACTGTGAAACTATTTAAGAAAATGGCTCCAAAACGGAGAAACAAAAGCTACTGTGCGAATTTTAAGTTGAATATTATTGCCAAAGCAGAAGAAATCGCAAATAGAGCAGCAGGCAGAGAGTTCAGTGTTGATGAACGTTGTGTTCGGCGAGGCGCTCCGAAAAGAAAGTTCTACTAAAGATGCCGAAAAGTAAAAGAGCACGCAGAAGAGGGAAAGCTGCTTGGCCTCAACTGGAAACTAGTCTTGAGAAATTTATTTTATCCCAGAGAAGCAAGAGCATTCCAATATCAACAGTAACAATATCAACGTTTACAAGCCAGAGTTATAGCTCTGAAGATGGAATTAGACGATTTCAAAGCTGGATCCAACTGGTGCTACCGATTCATGAAACGAAAATACCTCTCCGTTCGGGCCCGCACAACCGTGGGGCAAAAATTGCCTGTTGATTGGGAGGTAAAGAAATCTTCTTTCCTGAAGTTTATAGGGGGCCAATTAAAGGACCACAAGTTTTCTACCGATCAGGTGATCAACATGGACGAGGTTTCTTTGACTTTCGACTGTCCTCCAAGCAGGACTGTCAACAAGGTTGGCGAAAGTACAGTGAGTATTGTTACTACCGGTCACGAGAAAACGTCATTTACTTGTGTCTTGTCTTGCACAGCAAGCAGTGAAAACTGAAACCTCTGTTGATTTTTAAAAGAAAAACTCCCCCCAAAGAAGAATTTCCTAATGACGTTGTGATTCGCGCGAACGAGAAAGGATGGACGAGAAAGGACACTGTCGACCTTGAAAATCCTAGCTGTCTGACGATTTCGGAAATTGAATGGCCCATGCGTCTCGCACCTACGATTTGTCAGCTATCGAAGGCGTCTAAATCAGGCAGTTTACCCATACTGGCAATTCCAACAACTAATTCAGAACAACCATAGTACGCGCTATATATGCAGTTACCACAGCGCCCTCACTTGCGCATACATGATGCGCAGCGCTACACAATTTGCATAGGCGTTGCTATCCCTAATTCAGTGGGACTTCAGTGTATATGCGAAGGCAGTAACAGAAAATAACATCAACGCATACAAACCGAGCGAGCGAGTGAGAACGAACAACACACCGGCGAGTATTTTTTCTCCCGGCCACGTATTTATCCTTAAAGCCAGAAACGGGCAACTACTACGTATGTGCGCCACGCCGTCTCGCGGGCAGAGCGATGAGCCGACGTTTCACTCGAACACATAAGTGACAAGATTTGCATATGTGTTTGGGCTAACAGGGTGTCATTCGTCGCTTCTAGTGTTAAAGTGTAATTTAATAAGAGAAATATTTAAAATTAGAATTATATTGAATTTATTACATGAAAATGTATTAGTTTGTACTGAAATAACCTAAAATTTCTGCTGGTGTCTTAATATTTGGTTGCGGTACGGTAACTAAGAAAAATTTATATGAGGCATTTTCGCCGGTGCGGCGCTTACCCCGATTTCGTTTTTCTAAAAGATAATTTCAGTCCCTGTGGCGCTTACGGTGGGTGCGGCGCATATGTGCGAAATTACGGTATATATATATATATATATATATATATATATATATATATATATATATATATATATATATATATATATATATACTCCGTTCTCTTTTTGCACGGGGGATAAGTTCCAGAGACTATCGTGCATAAAGAGATCCGTGTAAAAAAAGATCCAGGGAACATACACTACATACCAATAAGTATTTGGACACCTGTGATAGAAAAAAAACAAAATTTATTCATATTCAGTAGTTGATAGAGCCTCCACGAGAGGCAAATTCAGCCTCCGGGGCATGCTTTCACAAGTCCTTGTATGACAGATAGTGGAATTTTCTTCCACTCGGCTTGGAGAAGACATGTAAGTACCTTCACCTATTTGGACGGTTGTTGCACCCCTTAATTCGACGATCCAACTCGTCCCAGAGATTCTCGATAGGGCTCAGGTCTGGGCTCTGGGCAGGCCAGTCATTCCGTTAACTCCATTGTCACCATACCAATCCATGGTGGACCTCGCAACATGATAACTGGCGTTGTCATCCTGGAAGTAACATGGGTACAACCTGTAAAACTTCCGCAACGTAGGAAGCACACTATCATCCAAAATAGTGCCGTAGGTGTCGGCATGGAACTTACCATGAATCGGGACCAAGGGTCCCAGTCCTTACCAGAAGAAACAACCCCAGACCATGATTCCACTTCCGCCGAGCTTTATTGTGGACACAATACATTCTGGCAGAAAGCGTACTCCAAGCAGACGCCAGACCCAGACCCTGCCAACCAAACGGTAGAGGGTGAGCCTTCTTTCGTCGCTCCGGATAACCAGTTTCCACTGATCTACGGTACACTTTCTACGTGCTTTGTACCACATTAACCGAGCAGCGCGGTTGGACTTTGTGACTAAAGGCTTTTGGGCAGCAGCACGACCATTAAAACCAAGCAGATGTGCTTCCTAAGGGATGATGCTCATTGAAACAATACTGGATGCCTGTTGAAACTCCTGAAGTATGTGGGCCATCGATTGGGTGCGGTTCTACCGAATTTCTCTGGACAGCAACCGACGATCTCTATCGCCCAGTTTCGTGTGTTTGCCAACTCGAGGCCCATTCCGACAATAACCGCTAACCTTCCACTTCTGAATCACAAAAGCTACTGTTCATTTTGGGTAATTCAGCTCGCTAGATATGTCACTTAAGGATCGAAAATTTCTGTGGTTCCCGAAGATTACACCTTTCTCGAAATCAGATACTTCTGCATCTCGTGCCATCTTCCATGCGAGTAATGCCTATGTTGTTTCCTACACGATATTAAACGGCGGAGGGCGTTACGTATATCAGGACCTCAGATATTGTCATTTGCATGGGTGCCCAAATACTTATTGGTAGATAGTGTATAAATATTGGAGATTGATTAAATCCAAATGTAGTTGATAAAAAAATCTTTGTACAGCGAGTGACGTGCATGCTTCGGGAATGACGTGATGAAACTGTTTCTTTGCGATCGCAAGTTGCGATGTTCGGACGTCATTCCTGAACGCTGGTTGCAATGTTTTAATTTAACATTTCTTTTTCCGGTGTTTACATGTTTTTGTAATATTTGTTATTGTATGTGTAGTAATTTTTGTTATTTATTATAAGTGAAGTATTACTTTTCGTGACAATTATTTTGATGTGTATTTGGCGTAAATTTTCCTGAATACGCAAATCAGCCAGATACCCACGTGGTTTGAATGTATATAACGTGCTGGCTTTACTTAGCTCTCGCCGAGGTCAGTCGGAGCATTGTGTTAGACCGAATGCTATCGCCAACGCTAGATGTTAGCTCGAGTTTACTTTGTGGTAAAAAATAAACCTACGTTTCCTGTTTTTAAACGACTGCTTCTTTTTACTTATTCCTGCTTCAGCCCATTACTACATTCTGCTATATATATATTTAACCATATCTTTTCTATGGCTTTTAATCAAGTTCAACAAGGGTTATGGGCCCAGGTCTAACTCGTAGCTGAGGCAGATGATTTTTAACTTTTATTAAAGAAGCAAGAAGTGCTGATTCGAAAACCGGATATGTCATCCGATATTAATTTCCAAATCCGTCAACTGGAAACGGATAACTACACGACATGGATATCCGATATCCGCATGTTACTAACTGAAAGAAACTGCTGGTCTATCGTAGATGGTACGGAAATTGTTCCGGCTAAAGATGCCGCCGAAGGAAAGAAATCGACGTATGAAGCAAGGGCTAACAAAGCTCTGGCCACTATATACATGTCCATACATCCTCGCTTTAGAACTTTAATAGAGGATTGCAAAGACCCTAGAGAGGCATGGACTAAGATAAAGAAATATTTCCAGCCAAGCTCCCGAGTGAGGATAATGTGTTTAAAGCGGGAATTTTTTACCCAATACCCAGAGGAGGATGGTGACATAGCCCTATTCACATCAAGAATAAACAAGATATGTCAAGAGTTAGCAGGATACAGGTTTCCCAGTACCAGAAATCGACAAAGTGTACCAATTAACGCAGTTCTTACCACAACAGTACGAACTTATTATACAGTCAATATACAAATTATCCGATAAAGAATTCGACTTTAAAACTGAATTAGAAGAACTCCTGTCTGAGCAAGCAAGATTACGACAGAGGAGGTTAGACAGACCTGACTTTGGATTCCACTCCGGACCCGAACCCGATGTGCATAAAGCATGAACAAATAGCCGACCCAGTTATCCAGACTCCCGGACAGCATCCTCGTCTAGTAGAAAGAGATTCATCCCCACAAGAGCGAAGACCTCGAAAGAAAGATGTACAGTGCTATGGATGCAAAAAGTTTGGACATTTCAAGTCCCAGTGCACAGACGGTAAAATCCGACAGACATTCCAGTCTCGTCGCCGAGCTCGCCCGATGTCTCGGTTAAGAAATTCTTCTGTGTCAAAGAGAAACGACCAGTCGCTACTTTTAGAGGCGTTATCAGCTGATGGGGTGAATACGTCCTGGATAACTGACTCGGGTGCTACTTCACATTTTTCCAACCAAAAGATGTGGCTCCACGATTTCGAAGACGTAAGGGACCACTCGTTGTATGGAGCCGGAATCGAGATGTCAACCCCAGTTCTCGGTAAAGATAAGGTGCATATGACTATTAACGGTGAACGATATGTTTTAAAAGATGTACTGTATGTCCCCAGTTTGAGAAATAATCTTATCTCAGCTTCCAGGCTTGACAATAAAAAATGTGAATTTACAGGTAGTAACTCTAAAATAAATGTGTATAAAAATAACAAATTTATATTTTCGGCTAAATTAAATAATGGACTGTATTATGTTTATCCTGATAAAATAGATAAAGTGTCAAATGTAAGTAATGTTGAAACTAATAATTGTGTAAAGTCATGTAATTCGAATGTAAATAACAGCTTTAATGATGAGAAGCCTTTAAAATTTAAAAGTAATAAGTCAAAAGGTAAAAAGAGCATTACTTTTGCTTCGGTAGATATAAATTCTTTACATAGACGGTTCGCACATATAAATGCAGATTACATTAAAAATACTTATAAGCATAACTGTGTTCGAGGCATGTTAGAACCAACTGGTACCCCCAGGAATTGTGAAGCTTGTCGTGAAGCAAAACATAGCCATGTTAGTTTTAAAAGTATCGAGGCCAAGCGTAGTAAGAAACCATTAGACATTTTACATATGGATCTCTGCGGTCCTTTACCCAATCAATCTCTTGAGGGTCATCATGACTTTTACACTGTAACTGATGACTACTCAAGAAAAACCCATGTATTCCCCATTAAGCATAAATCTGACGCATTTGATATTTTTACGAATTTTGTTAAACGTGGAGAAAGGTTTCAGGATCGTAAAGTAAAGTGTATCAGGACTGACAATGGTCTTGAATTTACTAATTCAAAGTTTAAATCCTTTTGTGATGACCTTGGTGTTAAGCACGGAGTGACGAATATTTACTCTCCAGAAATGAATGGGGTGAGTGAGAGATATAACCGCACTGCAATTAATGCCATAAATACTTTGTTACGAGATAGCGGTTTAAGCTCTGGTTTTTGGATCGAAGCTCTACTATATTTTACATACACCTGGAATTGAGTGACTCACGGGGATCAAAAATTAACACCATTTGAATTGTACGGGGGGCGTGCACCATCAGTAAAGCACTTAAAACCTTTTGGATGTAAGTCCTATTTAGGTATTCCCAGACAACAGAGAAGAAAGCTAGATATGAGATCCAAACCCGGAATAATAGTAGGATATGCTCGACTAACCAAGGGGTATCGTATTTGGATTCCAGAGCTGATGAAAATAGTCGAATCGATCAATGTCAGATTCGATGAATCTACTATAGGTCGCCAAAATACTGAGCAGAGTATTCAAGTGGACAGTGAACTGGACCCACATGATAATTACATAAATATTACAGTTCCCAAGGTTGATCCTGTTGTGAGTGATAACTTCGACCTTATTGAAGGTTCGTCTAAAGATTCACCCAGAAGTAGAAAAGAAACCCCGTTAGAAAGAGATAATGTAGAAAGTTCCGATGGGGAAAGCGAAAGTGAAGGGGATCCCGAGAAAGTCGTCAATTGGGTATGGAAGCCAGTCCCTCTCCCAGATGGAAGAAAGGTTGATATTTATTATTTCGAAGAAGGGAAAACACAAAGGCTACGTTCCCTCAACGACGTTAAGACATACTGTGAACTATATAGTATTAGGTATGAACCCGACATATTTTCGTTTTCCGGAAATGACTTGTATGCAGGCATAGTTAAGGGGACTCTAATAGCAAACCTCAGTGATTATGTTGAATGACTAGAAATCCCTAAACATTCCGAACAGGCCGTAAAATCTAATAATAGAAAAGATTGGATTAATGCAATGAAGGAAGAATTAAGTTGTATGAGGGAACGCGACGTATGGGATGTGGTTGAAAGACCCGCCGGTGCTAAGCCACTCGGTTGCAGATGGGTATACAGTGTCAAAAAGAATCCTGCAGGAAAAATAGAGCGTTTTAAAGCAAGACTTGTAGCCCAGGGTTTTCGCCAGGCATACGGTGATTCGTATGAAGAAGTCTTTAGCCCCGTCGTAAATTTTAGTTTGATCCGTCTTTTTTTTCTATTTTAGTTTGCTTAAATAAATGGTGTCACATACAATGTGATATAAGGTGCGCGTATTTGTATGCCCCAGTAAAAGAAAGGATTTTTATGAAACAACCTCCAGGTTTCTAATCCAGTAAAAACTTTGTATGCAGGTTAAAAAAGGCAATTTACGGTTTAAAACAGAGCGATCGTGAGTGGTTTCTTCGAATTCATGGCTGTTTAAGCGAACTAGCGAACTAGGTTTTTCGAAATTCAGTTGGTGCAATTGCGTCTACGGGTTTGAAAACAACGTTATAATTCTGTTGTATGTAGACGATATCGTAGTATTTGGGAAAACCGAAAAGTATGCTGCCAAAGCTATACACCTACTGCAAAGTAACTTTGAATTGAAAGTTCTAGATAAAACCCAAAACTTATTAGGTGTGGAGTTTACTGAAACCGCGGGTAATTTATATTTACACCAGTACAGTTACATAGACAAGATTTGTAATGATTTTAAAAATTATAATTTCCCAATCTCATCTTTACCAATAGCGAAAGGTTGTATTTATTCTAAATCTCAAATTCCCCAGACTAATGAGGAAATCGCTGAAATGAACAAATTGCCGTATCGCAGTTTATTAGGTTGCCTAGCATTTTTATCAAGTAGAACCCGGCCAGATATAGCATACGCACTTAATGTGTTTTCCCAATTTCAAAATAATCCTGGAATGGCTCATTGGGAAGGTTTACTTAAATTATTGGGTTACGTTCAATATACTCGAAATCTTAGAATCAATCTATCAAACATGACTACCCTAGACCTTACTGCATACAGTGATGCAAATTTTGCAAATAACAGAGACAATAGAACTTCAATGGGAGGTTATGTAATTTTCATAAGTAATGTACCTGTAGAATGGAAGTCAGTAAAACAAAAATGTGTTAGTTTGAGTTCGATGGAATCGGAATTCGTTTCTGTTACTGATACCGCCAAAGAACTAATATGGTTCAAAAGAATTCTGGATGAAACTCTTAATTATAATCTAATAAAAGAAAATTACGTAACTCGTTTATTTGTTGATAATCAAGCAGCTATCAATTTTATTAAGTCCCCCATCGAAAACCATCGTACTAAACATATAGATACAAAACTTTTCTTTGTAAGAGATCTAGTTTACAAAGAATTTTTCAATATACAATATATTCCTAGTAAAAATAATCTTTCTGATCAATTCACTAAAGCTGTTACAAAACAAAATTTAAAAAGGTTCAATAGTTGCATTTTTAAAGATGTATGATGTTTGTGTTTAAAATTTAAAAAACAACTCTTTAATGACAACTTGTATAAGGACTTTTTCGTCTTTGATTCCTTATTTTTGAATGAGTTTGTTTTAAAGTACTTTTTTCACTTTCATGTATTTGTATAAAATATGAAATGTGTTTAGTATTAGCTGTTTGAATATCTATACATGTTAGTTTTGAATTGTCAGTGTAAATTATACATATTGAGTCCACTGGCATATTTCTTTAATGTTTTTGAATCTATATTTTTTTACAGACTTCCGTATTTTTACCTGTTTGTGCCAATTGTATTATTTGTAAGAGAATTGAAGAAATTTTTTGGACTTTAAATTTTGATCAGGATCGTTTTATTTTAGGTCAGATAAGTTTTTGTTAGGTATGACGCAGTTTTTGAGTCTGTCCAAATTGGCAAGAGGGGGGCACTTGTTGGGATACTCCCCACACTCTGTCTTCCCAATTTGGAAGTTAAACATTATGTTTTTCCCGTACATCGAGTGACGTGCATGCTTCAGGAATGACGTGATGAAACTGTTTCTTTGCGATCGCAAGTTGCGATGTTCGGACGTCATTCCTGAACGCTGGTTGCGATGTTTTAATTTAACATTTCTTTTTCCGGTGTTTATATGTTTTTGTAATATTTGTTATTGTATGTGTAGTAATTTTTGTTATTTATTATAAGTGAAGTATTACTTTTCGTGACAATTATTTTGATGTTTATTTGGCGTAAATTTTCCTGAATATGCAAATCAGCCAGATACCCGCGTGGTTTGAATGTATATAACGTGCTGGCTTTACTTAGCTCTCGCCGAGGTCAGTCGGAGCATTGTGTTAGACCGAATGCTAGCGCCAACGCTAGATGTTAGCTCGAGTTTACTTTGTGGTGAAAAATAAACCTACGTTTCCTGTTTTCAAACGACTGCTTCTTTTTACTTATTCCTGCTTCAGCCCACTGCTACATTCTGCTATATATATATTTACCATATCTTTTCTATGGCTTTTAATCAAGTTCAACAATGACGAAATGAAAAAAAAAGTATAAAAATTATAAGAAATACACATAGGTTATAATACTAGCAAAATGAACTGGAAAAGAAATGAAAAATATAACACTAATTGTAGTAACATCTAAACAGCAAAACAACCCTGGCTAATGAAGTATTCCTGAAAAAGAAAAAAATATGAAAACATAGTTCAAAAATCAAAGTATATTTAGTCCAAACGGGTTATGTAAAGTTATGAGTCCACGGTTTCATGAACTCGATGCATGTACTGGTATGCATAGGTCCGTCGAAATGTCCACACTTTTGAACATCGTAGGTGTCGTTGGGCTTAAGTCTGGTGATCTTGTAGGGTCCGAGGAACTTTGGATGAACTTTTGAACGAGGTCCGAATTGAGTACTTTTTATTGCGAGAAGATCGTGCAACTTGAACTTCGGAGGTAACTTTCGTTGTAGATTGTAGGTTTTAGTCTTGCACTCTTAAAATCTGTTGTTTGGCGTCTTTGCGGAGGTCGTCGCGTGAATTTACAAACTCAGTTTGTATTTCGGCATTCAATAGGTCTTTGATTTGGAGATTGTTTCGGACACGCATTTTTGTGCCGAAAAGCAATTCAAAAGGAGTCGTCTTAATGGAAAGTTGTGTTGATAATTTGCTGAACGTCAGCCACATGTGTATACCACTTCGTAGGATCTTGGATGGACAATTTGGATAAAACAGAAATGATTATAGAATTGAGACGTTCAACCTGTCCATTTGTGCGAGGAAGACCAGTGGTTATAGTCAAATGCTGGATGTTCTCATGGTCGCAAAAATCTTTAAAGGCATAAGACAAAAAAGCAGATCCTCGATCGGAAATAATACGGACGGGGTTTCCAAACATTTGTTTTTGAATTTCTAATTTAGATAGTACTTCTGCAGCGTCAGTTGATTTCGTCGGGTAAAGCCACACAAATTTGGTGAAACTATCGATAACGGCGAATATATATTTATATCGTTTAGAAGTAGTAGCGAGAGGACCTAAGTGATCAACATGATATGTATGGAGTGGGGTGTACTCTTTTGGTAAAGGGTGTAGGAGTCTTTCTTGTTTACCACATTTGCGGTTTGTCAAGATGCATGGAACACAGTTGGCAATACACCTGGCAATTTTCTCTTTTAAATTAGGTATGTCAAACTGTTGTTTGAGTTGCTCCTCGATTTTCTTAGTAGCAAAATGTCCATTCTCGTGTGCGTCTCTGATAATGCCGTCTTGCATTGAGTCTGGAACGACTAGAACTTCGTAACCGTCAACTAACTTGTAGAGAACATTTGCTTTGATAAAATAATCGTTATACTATTTAGTCTTAAGAATTTCTTTAATTGCTTGAATGTTAGGGTCGTGTGACTGAGCCTTTTGTATTTCGAAAGTTGGTGAATTCGCGGTAGTGAGCATCGTCGGATAGCGGCTTAGCGCATCAACATGAGCCATCTTCGATGTTGATTTGTGTAATTATAGTCTTCTAATAATAGTGCCCATCGAGCAATTTTAGCACTGAGATCGTGCTTGCTCATAGTAAGTTTGAAGACGTTACAGTCTGTTACTATAGTAAATTTTTGACCAAGTAGATACACTCTAAATTTTTTAATACATCAATTACGGCTAACATCTCGAGTTAACTTGAGTAATTTTTCTCAGCGTCGGATGTACATTTGCTCGCGAAATATACAGGGTGAAAACAATTATGATCAGGGGACTTCTGAAGAAGAATGCATCCAAAACCATGGATAGAAGCGTCAGTATGTAATTCAGTTCCGCTTTTCTGATTATAAATATTAAGAATGGGTTTATTATCCAAAAATTGCTTCAATTGATGAAAAGCATTTTTCTCGTTTACACCAAAATGGAAAATAGTAGATTTTTTTAGAAGGGAAGATAAAGGATGAGCGATAACTGAAAAGTTTTGGATAAATTTACGGAAATAACCAGCCAAACCAAGGAAACATTGGACGTCTTTTTGATTTTTTGGTTCCGGATAATTTAGAACGGCGGCTGTTTTAAGAGGGGAGGGAAATAACTGTCCATTTTGAATAATATGGCCAAGGAACTCAATTTGTGTATGAAGGAATTTACATTTTCTGAAGTTTATCTCAAGACCGTAGTCAGAAGCGACAGAAAAGACTGATTTTATTTTTTCGATATTTTCTTCTTCATCTTTAGCAGGAATGATTAAGTCATCCATATACAACAAGATCTGACCTGATAAAATGAGATCCTTAAAGACTGTGTTAACAAATAGCTGAAATACGGAAGGTGATGTACAAAGACCAAAGGGAACTTTAAGAAACTGAAACTGACCGGAATGTATCACGAAGGAAGTATAACGTCGACTGTCTTTATGAACATTAACATGGAAAAATCCATTTTTTAGGTCTAGAGTACTGAAAGACGAGTATTCTGAAGTTTGTGGAGTAAGTCGTCAATGAGAGGTAAACGGTATCGATCTTTAACTATATGTTTATTTAATTGTCTATAGTCGATGCAAAGTCGTGGGGTTCCGTCTTTCTTTTTAACAAGAATAACCTGACTCGAGTAGTCTGATGAACAGGATTCTATTATGCCGTCCTGAATCCAAGTATTAACTTGTTTATCTACAATATATCTCTCAGTAAATGGTAAACGTCGGGGTCTGTGGCAGATGGGAGTCGAAGTATAAACTTGTATATGCATTTCAATATTACTAGTTTTGATTTTGTGGGGTTTATAAATGGTCACGAGGTGTTGAATGATATTTCTCTGTTGTTTAGTAGCACTAGGGCTTATATCAGAGCTAGAATTATCTATTTCCAATATATTACTAATAAGAGTAACGTCATCGTCTATAGCGTCAAAATCTGAAGGTTTATGAATCGAAAGTCCGTCTTTAGTGATAGAGAATTCAGCCTGTGCAAGTACATTCATACCAATTATCAAATCTACTGGCATAGTATTGTCGTCAACAACACAAATATCAGCGGTAAATAATTGACCATCAATAACAATTTGGGATTTGAAAGAACCAAGCGGCTTAATTTTTCCATTGCCAAAAGCCGTAAGCAATGTGCTAGAGTTATTATGAACAGGGGATCCAATTTTAGTATACGCTCGCTTTAACATAATCGTAGCCATCGAACCTGTGTCGATTAACGCGTTGAAAAAGACATGGTTGAGTGTAACATCCTTGTACATTAATTTTAAAGCAGTTGAATTCAAAGTATTAACATTCGTTTCTTTCTCTGTGTGTGAATCAGTTGATTTTGAACAATTTGCGGAGATATGCCCGAAATTTCCACAAGAAATACGTTTTGGACCGCGATGTTTGTCTGGACAAAATTTAGATAAATGGTTAAAATTAAAACAATTATAACACATTCGTTTACTTTGAGCATGAGGACGAAGTGCTTCTGGTTTCATCTCACGTCTTGGGTTTGAAATTTTGTAGTACACGTCATCATGTTTACGAGGTATGTACTAGTAAGAACCGAAATGGTCAGTTGAGGATTTACATCTATGTCTGTCAATCTTTTCATAAATTTTGAGTTTCTGTTTGAATGCTGTAAAGTTAGTACAACCATACAAAATTAATTTATTACACGGAGCGTCTGGAATATTATTTATGCAATACTCAATTATGTTAGTGTCGTCCACAGCAAAGTCGAAGGCTTGCGAAGCTAACTCGACGAAGATAAATTAAATATTCTGTAAGAGATTCATTTGGTTTTAACTTTCGATTTCGCAACTGTCGATGTAAGACCGCGCTCGTAATTTTCGAGCCAAACTCCTCAATTAATGCTTCTTTTAAAGAACTCAAAGTGGTCAGATAACGTTGGCTTTGAATAAATAATTTAGCGGATCCGGAGAGATTGGTTTTGACAAAAATCACTTTATGCTGATGTGTTAAATGTGGTAAAAGAGATAAATTATCCACTACGTCGCGCAAAAAGCTTTGAATAGTATACGCATTGTTACCCGTAAATTTTTGCATAGAACAGGAAACATCTCTCAAAACAAGCCATCAATTAGAATAAGGAACGGAAATGTCAATTTCGGATTGTTGTTGTTTGGGCGATAAAGAATTCGTATAAGCATTTTCAACTGTGGAGAGAGCAGCTGGTGTCTGTGATACATCCGTCGGCGCGAAAGAACTTGGCGTCAATTCGTCATTCTCATCAAAATTAGAAATAGGTTTAAAGGAGGATAAATTTGAAAGTGCGCCAAAAATTGAATCACATAGTTTGTCTTTAGAACCGTCGGAATCAATATATATGATATTAGCAACACAGATAAGATCATTTAATGAATATGTTTTAAGGATGGATTTCTTTCGGAAATTCAAATCGAAAGTAGCAGGGAAATTTTGAAAATTCTGTAATTTAGATCGGGAAGAACGATCAAATGTTTCATCAAAACAAATCGAAAACAATAATTTAACACTTTTAGTTGGAGCACACTTAAGTGCTTGCGCGATTGGCACAAAATCGTTTAGTGAAACTGCACGCATATCGACACTCACAAAAACATAGTACTCACTGAATGCAGACTTCTAAACAGAATAATCCAACAATTTGTAAATCCGACTACGTCACGTCGACACGAAAGTCGTCAAGTCGAAAATTCAGTCCCCGGTAAATCCGAAAGACGAAAAACGTAAGTCCGTAGAATTATACTTCTAGATGTAAACGTCGTTGAAACTATCACATCAAATGGAGAGTTGACACGGCAGGCAGGGGCAGTCTAGGTTAATAAAGGGTAAAAGGAGGCAGAGCCCCAATCTGTGGGGTTTTGGGGGGAATAATCACAAACAGTGTTAACATATGTAACATTTATTTAAAGAGGGACATTATTTACAGGGGAAACTAACGTCTAAAAGGGGGGAAAACAAGCAGCGCGGCACACACAAGAGCACGATCGTTGAAAGCATAGCACCGTCTTTCGTCTGTTCTTCGCGGCGCCCGCTAGGTGGCGCTCACGGGAGCTTACAAGGGCGCACTCCATGTGAGAGTGGCATGCATGGGGCTGTATGGGTGGCATGCCACATCCATATAACATAATCTTATATGATTCTTCTCATGTGCCATAATCACTTTCAAGTCACGTTAGAATCGCACAGTTCGTTCGACATTGCATCATTCGTAAGAAAATAATTTTTAAGTTTATTGGCTTGTTGGAGGCCTTCTAGAATTTTACCTGTAGAGAGTGGAATCACTCCTTCATCAACACTACTGTAAACTAACGTGAAATCATCTACATTCTCTGAAATACTCTATGATAAAATTGCACACAATATAAGGTACAGTGCAACGCAATATATTTTATTCTTTTTAGATTTTTAAACCATGCTAAAGTAAAAAAAAAGTGTAAAAAAATAATCGGTTCTTTTTCTTGGACCGTGTTATTTCAAAACCGTGCAAAAGATAATTGTGTGTGTATATATATATATATATATATATATATATATATATATATATATATATATATATATATAGGGGGGTGTAACCATACAGAACCGGCTTTGAACTTTAGATCCCTGTCTAACTAGCCCTTGTGTGGCAAAAGTTGAATGTGCTTAAAAAAGTACTATCCCATCCATTAAATTTAATCAAATGATATAGAATAGCTAATGACAAACGGTTACAAAATGTTATGCTTACATTAAGACAACTCTGTCACATTTTTTTCTTTATCAATATATATTTCGTTTAAAGCAACTAAATAGCCCAAGAATCGAACCCATAACTTTACATCTTTTTGAAAAAGATGTACTGAGTTCTGCACCAGTAAAACTTGAAAATGATCTTCAAGTGAGCTTCATAATTTATTAGCATTAAATCAAAAGCCTCCACATATTCCCTCATAACATTAGGAATTAAGAGTCTTTTAAAGCAGAATTAAAGTGAAAATCATGTAAGATTAGAATTACTGTGAGTCAGAAGAGCATCCTCAATTACCTTTTGTGAGTAAATCTTCATTAGTGTAAATTGTTGTTTTCTCAAGAAACTTGCTGTTTGTGTTAGTGTACTAACTTCATTTTTGGTTGCATGATTTCTTTTAAAATATCTACTATACAAGCTTCCCGGTGAAACATATATTTGTATAAAGCTCGAAATCTCTATTTGCGACAAATATTTCGAAGGAACTGTAATATTATGAGATATCACTCCAATGCTGAACAATTGTATTAGATAATCATTCCCAGATATTTGAACTGTCGAAGTCTCAGTGAGCTGTATGGATGCGAAATTGTTTGATAAGTGACTATAAAGCGGAATAAATGGTATTATTCAAGAATCACTGAATGTCATATTAGAATAAAGGGTATGTTTTCGTATAATATACTGCGTGTTGTTTTATAAATCAGGAGCGACTTGTCATGAAAGAAAATGAGTATTTTTCGTGAAATCATTGTACCCTTCATAAAAGAATGATTACTATATTTTCTAGTAAATAACTTTCTTTTTTGCTTCTCAAGCCATACGTGATAACCACATGATAACATTGATGGCCTTAAAATCCAAATAACGACAAATTCATACATTATGTTTAAATGGAATTATTTTGCATCACCAGCATATTCAAACAAGGGGTAATGTTCATCATTACTATTAAAAACAAAATGAGGCTGATATGTGCTTAACTGAGGAATACTTTCATAAGAGGATATTTTTTTTCATACTTTTTAGGGTAAATGCAAATCAGTCATAGGAAAACATCTACAGCGACAAAAAATGTATAGCTCTAGAGGGATGTAGATGCATTTCCGAAATGATCACCATACTGAGTTGCATGTATGTCCCAAAATCTAGACGTAATAGACAAATAGATATGTAGATTTTTCTGTACCTGATCTATGATAAGAGCGAAAATTCATCAAAAAGAGGATAGAAAAGGCTTATGGCTGTTGATATTATTTAAATTCTAGTATACAAATAAACAGAAATAGAAGGTTGTAAGAGACAAACTTTTTTTCTTTTAAGAGAAAGGTTACTGTACTTATAATAGGAAATTTCACAAAAATTCATCCCATAGTTGTTAGTCCCATAAATTGCTCAACAGCCGCTACGACCAAACCACTGTAGAAGAGAAATTAATAGCTTCCATTGTAAAATTTAGAGTGTATAGTGATTTTTTTAAGTTTAAAGGGAGGGAATAAATATATTGAATGCTAGTAACATATCTGCAATGCCATCCACGCTTTTCAAAGACTCCTGTAAGTTGTTGATATATCTTAACAAAGACTACTCAGTAAAGTAATTTTTAATATCCTGCAATGATATTCGTTTTAGAGCATCACATCTGTAAACCAAAATTCAAAAAAAATATAACATTTAGATTTTTCAACCCTAAAATTAAAAATAGTTTTAGAATGTAAAATTCTATCATTTGTTAAATATGACTTATTATCATAATAACGTAGAGAAAAAAACAACTTATGTGAAACTGTACAAAGCTACTAAATGTATGAACGTGTTCCTAAGGCACTTTTAGATTCTGCCAAAAAAAAATATACGTCCACACAATTCGAATCATCGCTGACGTGTCCCTACGGGTAATCATCTCTTCTTTCACTCACTGATATGTCGCTTGGGCTATAAATATGCGGTATTTGTACAATACACCTAACGAAATTATCATAGCTCTAGAGTTTGTTTCATATTGCATAACTATAACAATATTGTGTCCATTTTTTATGTTTGAAACTGTTACGAAAAATAGAACGATTCCACAAATTAGACCTGCTCAACATTAATCACAAAAAAATAAATCACGCTTCCAATAAATGAAAATCCATCTTACTTTTCTTTTAGTGGGGGTTGTTCAGTAATTTTTGTAGATTTTTTAACAAAATCAAAGTTTGCCTTTTCTGTAATGCTTAACATCTTTTCATATATATTATAAACATATTGCCTAGAAAGAATAAAAGATGTATCACGGAGTTTCAGATAACTTAGATTGAATATTACGGAGAAAAAATTTCATTACTTACCTTTAAACGACTTAATGCTACCATGTTTAATACGTTTATTTCCTAAAAGCATTTTGAAATGATTAATGGACTGTTATTAAAAGAAATTAAATACTTCTCTCAGTAAAAATTCTTCCATATTAACACCACATAAAATTTATTAACTGGAAGTATTTTAAATTTATAGCCCTTCTTAAATATAATCTAACATTTTTTATAGGGATATGATGAGTGGTAGATCGTACAGTAGGAATAGTTTATCAATATTATTACGGTAGAAAATATTTTCCCGCGTATACAAAAGAGTTTTCTACGGTACATCAAGAAACTAATTATAAGAATATGTGTACATCACGGGTGGAAATTGATTGCTATTATTTAATTTAAGCTAAAAAAATATATTTAACAATAGACTGATTCTTTACAATTATTTTATGAGTGTTTTATTAAGATGCTTACTCCAGCTTCCAAGCATGTTTAAATTTTTATGTTTACCGATTAATGTTCCCCGTTTCTTATTAGATAGTTAGCCATTTGTAGTTATTATTAATTATTACCAGGTGATAATTTAAATTCATACTTTTTTATAAGTAACTGATTCACAGATCTTTTTAATTATCGATATAATTATTTATTAACGTTTTTCAACATGTAACGGATTTAAGAATGATCATAATATACAGAAATTTCTCAATTTTACTTAAGAAGATTAATATTTTAGGTAAATATATATGAAAAATATAGCAAAATTCATATCAGGTATTTTTAATTACTTTATATATACATATATATATATATATATATATATATATATATATATATATATATATATGTATATATTGTCATATAAAGATATTTTCATTATTTTATGCATTTCTAAAGTAATTTACGAGTTAAAAACAATAATACTGTTCATAAATATCGTCTTTAGAAAACACTCAGTTCGGGAAATAATCCGGCTTTTAATGTAACTGTGAAAATATGACCCCTATTATTTAAATCCTTTCGAATCAAATAAAGATGTGAAATATTTCAAAATTTGACGATATATACGTTTGAAACAGATATAGCTATTTATAAGTTCACAGAATACCCCTAAAAATCTGAAACTATCCTTTTACAATAGCCAAAATAAATTACCTTAAAACTATCTTTTGAAAGTTCTAACTTAAAAGCATTTTGCCTTGTATATGGTTCTTATTGTGTGAAAAATGAAGAGAAAGTCACATCCAGAATGCGCGAAATGGGTGCATTTTTCAGCATCTTTTTTGGCTCGTGTACATTTGAATCGAAATCCAGAATAAATATTGCTTTTAATAATATACAAATATTGTCGTTCACAGGGAATGAATTCAAGACTTATTCTTTTGTACATTATGTATTCCTGGTCTATAATATGCCACAAATATGGCCTTTTTAACTTCAGTAGAATATCCTAGGAAGAATTTTTTCTTAGTACTCTTTCGATATTATTAAATGTACTTTAGCATATTTGGTAAGAAATAAATGAATGTAGATGCTTGTTCGCCGATGCATGTTAGTATATAAATGTTTGCAACTGCGTGAATATGTGTCTAGTTAAATAGACAGATGCGGGTACAGACAAAGAAATGCATTTATCTCTCGAAAAAAATCAAAGGGAAGAATGCAATTTTTCCCGTTTGAAACACTACATGCAATGTACACTAATAAAGGGAAAAATGAACATTTTATCATTTATAAGAATAGAAAAATTGACTTGAACTGGGCATGTTCAAAATAAAAGTTTTTGGAAAACTTTTGTAAATTGCAGAATAAACCCTATGATTTCATATATTTTCGGAATTGAAATCTCACTGAAATTTTATGTATAAGATCAATATAATTAATTAATAACAAGTGTTGACAAACACGGTGCTTCTCTATTTGATGGGGGGAAAATATGGAAAATTTTAGTTCCAAAGTTGTAAGGTTTACATAAGATTCGATTCACAAGAATCGAACTTTTAAGTGAATAAATTAAAGAAGCCACTTGAGATATTCTAATTTCAAGGCATACGCGGTTGGTATAAATACCAAGCAGCTAGATTAAAGAAACGAAGTGAGAGGAAGCTACGAAGTGAAAGGAAGTGTTAAGGAAGTGAAAGGAGTTTGCGAGCAGCAGCTCGAGGTGCTAACCTACATGAGTTCTTGTTAGGCCCAAAGTTTACGTAGCAGCATTGCTGGTTGACTTTCTAGTTTGTGAGTATTCCAAAGTTTATTTTTCTTGAATGATAATATATATCTCGTACTAGTAGTATGTATGCTTATTGTTGAAAAGCAAAATCTGTATGTGCAAATATTTCAATAAACATGTTTATCAATTTAGATCTGTGTTTGAATCTAATTCATTTAGAGTGCCACTTCAAATTACATACACCCAAGTCTGGGTAGAAGTAGCTATTCTCTATAAAGTATCACATTTTAGGTAAATATACCGATTTTATGCCAACTTGAAGCACAATATACGGAGTATATGAAATCTATATCAAGCCCTGTCCGAAACCCTCAGAGGAAGAATTTTGTAACAATATTCAAGTTTAACGACAGTACAGAACAGGCATTAGGAATCATGATGAAAACAGGAGGTTGTTAAACGATTAGTTCATTAATAATGACTTGGGCCCTCATGATCAGGTAGAATGAGAGTTTCATAAATATTATATATTTATAAAGTATTTTTTGCTCCATTACAGTATTTAAAATTGTTGAACACTTGCAAGACTAATGAAGAAAGATGACATCGAAATCTCTGCAAGTTTCCAAAGCTATGCAATAATATTAAAGTACAGGTTGTCCATAATTAAACTTTCCTACTTTAAAGTTGTCTACTGTCGAAACTATTGTTCAGAAAGTTATGAAATTTTGTATAGGACATACTGAAGGGAAGGTAATTTGTTTGAGCGAATAAAAAATTTAGTTCAAAATTTCACCACCAGAGGGCGTTTTTGATGAATTGCACATTTAGCCAACATTTACTGTAGTTAAAAAAATTTATTACAATTAAACATGTTCAACATGACGACCATCATTTTCAGCTATCATTTGAATTCGTAAGATAGCATGTTCTACAGTTGACCGCAGTGTGTCCGGGGAAATGCTGAGAACATGTCATGAAATGCTGTCTTTCAGATCAGGTATAGTTCTTGGTTTATCAAGACTGACTAGATGTTTCACATGCACCCAAAGTCAAATTTCGCATGGAATGAGATCTGGGGATCGGGTTTGGGGATAGGGAAGGCCACACATTAGGAAAGTGGTGGCTGATGACAGGTTCTTCTGTAAAGTTATTTTTGAGAACGTTCTTAACACGAAGGCTAATGTGTGGAGGAGCTCCATCTTGCATAAAAATTATGCGGGAAAGGCAATGACGTGATTGCAGATCCTGAACAATTTTATTCAGTAACAAGGCTGCATATCGCTCCCCGGTGACTGATCATGTTACTGGACCTCTAGGACTTAATTTCTCGAAGAAATACGGAACGAGAATAAAAAAAATGCAGAAAATCCACACCACACGGTTACTTTCGGTGAATGTATCGGAACATCTAAGATTAAACGCTGATTTTTTGGTTCCCAAATTCGGCAGTTGTGCGTATTCACCAAACCGTCCAAATAAAAGTGTGATTCGTCTGTCCAGAGGATATTCCAAGGCCATTCTGCATCAACCTCAAAGCGAGCAAGAAACTGAAGTGAGAACCGTTGTCGAGTTTCGAAATCATGTGTAAGCAACCTCTGCACAAATTGAAGCTTGTACCGATAATACCGGAGGATATTCCGCATGACCTTCTGGACAGTTGAACGGGGCAGATCCAATGCTTCTGCTACACAACGGACACTGGTACCATCCTGTTCGTTGGAAGCTTTGTCCTCTTCCACCTGAAGCGCAACCTTCTCTACAGCTTCTGCGGAAACAGGTTTCCTTCCTTTTCCAGAATGAATGTTAAAAGAACCAGTTTCTTTAAATTTGGCCACCCTTAATCGGAGACCTTTAACAGTCAATGGGACCTTTTCCTATCCCCTTCAAACTCCGAAATTTTCGTGGATCAAGTAATGTTGAATTATCGTTTTGCTAAAGCAATTTTACTAACAAAGCTCGATCTGGTAATCGTCGCGATGACATTCTGATTAGCAATAGCAAGCACGCTAAACACAAAATCTCCATGAAAGTTTCTAGATTTTATAGCAGCTTCTGCTCTACGTCGACAAAAATTAATTTGCATATTTGTTTCTTCTTCGTTCCTTCAACTCTTTTTTCCGAAAATTAGTTATCGAACAAGTTTCCGGTCGACTTTACAATCACTTTAAAGATTGTAAAATTTAATGAGTATGAGTTATTGTGTTAGGGTGACCTATGGATAAAAAGATGGTGAAATCTTAAGTAAAGAATCAGTCGTAAATGTGCAATTTATCAAAAAGCCCTCTGTTAGTGAAATTTTGAAGTATTTTTTATTCTCTCAAACAAATTCCCATCCCTACAATATGTCCTACATAAAATTTCATAACTTTATGAACAATAGTTTCGACTGTAGACAACTTTAAAGTAGGGAAGTTTAATTATGGACACCTTGTATATTAACGAGCAACGTCTCGGTAGCTGTTTTATTTCGTCGTGTTCATGAATGCACGTTGGTAAGGTTTTATCTGTACATGATACCTGTGTTTTATCCGTCTGGAACGAGGTAAAACTAGGACAAATATAACTAGGACTCGTTTCAATGGACGCTCGTGGACCAACAGAATGTCTAGATAAGTACGGTCGCTCTTTTTAAACCAACAAAGAGTCTATGAAATAGCATAAAAAGCAATCCTCATTGAATCGGATTCCCCATCATGTTTCATTACTGTAGAAAAGTAGTCAAAATGTTTTTTTGTTTCGTTTTTCTTTGTTTTGTGTGCCTTCGTACGTACCCACATTCTGTTGGGGAGAGAAGGACAAATTACGATTTGTAAAATAAACAACAAATTTCCAGTTGTTTAGTATCGATTATTGGTGTTTTCTGCACCATTCTATGCACTTATGGTCTCTGCTAACTGCGATGAGTGCTTTTACGTTTTAATACCAGACCATTTGGACCAACTGTCTGTATTTGCCGATGAACTGTTTGGCAACTGTTTGGCACTTGTTTATTGAGAGTATGGCCTGTATGCTAATTACAGATTAAAGACCTTGCATTAAGTTTTACACATAGTTTCGGCTAATACGTATGTGAATATTAGATAAGGATTTGAAACTGTAATTATGTTAGTTACCTCACAAGAATCTTCAACAAATGCTTTCAGATTTTCGAAAAGCAATTCAGAATTGGAAGTCACAGGAGAGACATGTGTGAAAAGAAACTATATTTCAGTAAGTTAAAATTAAATGGGAAAATCAAGAAATTATTGAGTAAGTTCTTTGAAACAATAAACAAAACACAACGTTTGTGGATATTACGATGAGGTGGGCTTTTGCTTTGCTCTATCTACAAGTGTCATGTAAGAAATATCATGCATTCAGGATCCTTTTCCTATGAGTCAGTTGAAAGGAAGCACTTCAAATCAAATGCCTATGGGGTAGATATAACTACTTTGCATTATTAGTGACTTGGATAACTTTCTAAGTCACTGATGATAAATTTTAAGCTATTTAAGCTTTGTAAGCAACTGACCCACTGGATATGACTGAAAATGTGTAGCGTATCCAATAAAACCTTTCATTCATTATTTTACACTACTAATAAAATTTATGTTTGTAGAATAACAAAAGAACTACATATATGGGTTAATTTTAATTTTTAAACATGGTTCGGGAATCAGTCATAGCTTTAGCATGTTCCTTAGGTCTTATGATAATCTTAACTCTAAATGATAAGGTGCTTTTAAAAGATTGTATAAATATTTAAAAGGAAGCGAGGCACTGGGTAAATATTTAGATGGGGCGAGTTTTTTAGTTGAATAAAAACTCCGCAATTCAAGGGGTAGTGTTCTAAAAGAATAAATGCATTACACAGGATGTGCACGAGATTGGTATCAGTGGAGAGAAAGTTAAAATTCTTCATGTTAAATTCAGTTCTCTGTGACTCCCTTTTTTCACCTCACAGAACTCTAGATGAGATTCCGCGTGAGGATTGACGTAATACTCTGGCAGAAATTCTACGAGTCACTTTACATAAGAAATTTGTTTATATTTTTGCAAAACAAAGATCTAACATTCTAGATTACAAGAGAACTTTCAGCATTTAAGTGTGCTTTGTTTATTTTTCCCGTCACTTTTATAACCCTTTTACATGAAAGTCAAGTTTTTTCTATAAACTTTTAAAAAATTATAATTAAATCAAGTGAATAATGGAATAGTAAATAAGAATAATGTTCTTTTTACTTTTAAATCAAGTTAAAGACAAAAAAATACATATGCTTGAGGCAAACGAGACTAAATTACAGATTAAAATTTTTTTGCTATCATAATTAAAATCAACTCTTTAAGAATATTAAAAAATGCTAATGGATCTCTTAAATATTTCCTTACTTTAAATTTCAATTATGTGGTCTTTTTAAGCACACTCATTAAGTTAATAAAATTAAATAAGCTTTTAGAAATTATTATTTTTATACTTTTTTTCTCTAACTAATTCTGAGAAACTTTTTACCGCCTAAAAAATATTTCTTTCTGGGAAGAGGTGCGTAGTAAGAAAATTTAAGATAATTAACATATCTTAATGGCATTAATACTCTCAAATCTAATTACCATAAATTTTGAAAATTTTCTAAAATTTTGCTTCCCATAAAGCGTTTTTTAAAAATTATAACAACCTGGCATTGCTTTTATTCTCCTTCAAATTCCGTGGTTTTATTTTACCTCACATCTTCCTTTATGTTTTTGCCCAAATTCCTCTGGATTTCCTACTTCAAACTGGCAGGCAAGTGACATTTTTGGTGAATTACTTTCATATAAATGCCTCAAGGTTACTGGTACATTTGGAAACTTAGTTATCGTTTTTATTCTTGACTGACCTACATCCTTGAATTGGTATTATTGGTTCCAGTTGACATTTTAACATATTTATTTTCACGAAAGAATTTGAGATCCCTATTTTATATAATAAAAAATCATTTAACATTTTTTAATATTTCCCAGTATTTGAATTATTATGTTCGGTACACCATGTCAAACAAATATATCCAAGCAGTTTGCAAATATATAAATAGACTAGCTGAATACCCGAGCTTCACTACGGAGTACATTCAAATTAAATACAACTGCAATGTATGCAATTAATGCCAATATATATATATATATATATATATATATATATATATATATATATATATATATAATAAATACAACGGTCAATCAATGTATGCAATTGATGTAAAAAAAAACAAAAAAAAAATTATATAAAAATCTTAAGGGATATTTTTATAGACAAAATAATGTAGCAGAAAATATTTAAATTAAATCTAACAGAACATACTAAAGAATATAGTACAGTTAATATAGTACATTTTGAGGAACATATCTTTTACTGTATTTTAATATTTTTTTCGATAATGTCCAATCGTCTGCCGCATTAGCTAGAAAAAAAAATATTGTTTTGTCAATTTCGTTGTTATGCACGTGACGATAAATTAATTTAAAGTACCAGAAAAATAAATCACGTGATCAATATTTAAAAAATTAAATTCTAAAATTAAATATTTAAAAATTTACCAAAAGTCAGAAAATGGAGGTAAGGATTCGAAAAAGATTTCATTTTAAAGGAAATTTTATGATCTTTCTCATAATATAAATTTTATAACCCTCAAATTATAATTTTAAATACAAACTTAAAAAAAGTTACTAAAATAGCTTAAAAATTTAATTTTAAAAAATCTAAGAAGAATTTTTCAAAAATATTTCTTAGTGCATCCCTACGCTATAAGAAAAATCGCCATTCAAAATTTCAGCCTTTTAGGTCCAGCAGTTTGGTTTGTGCGTTATATGTCAGTCAGGCAGTCAGTTAAATCAGTCAGTGAGTCAGTTACGGAACTGTTTTATATACATAGATGTGTGGGTAGGTATACTTTCCCCTTTCATTTAGTTTTCAAAAGTATATTATTAATTAATTTTTATGTGTTCACATGAAGTTATCCTTAATTATAGAGTTATATGATAATAAAGACATAAAATTTCGAATTAAATCCTCTGAACTTTTTTGGCTCAATTTGTCAAGAACATGTGTCCAAACAGGTTCTCAATAAATAAAGGAATAGATGGATGTGCATAATTATCGCCTTTAGTTTGAAAAAGAAAATTTTAATGATCTTTATTCATGAGAGTGCACATTGTAATCATTAGTAAACTTTTTTATATGATATAAAAAAATCTATAAAATTGCGAATTATTTTCAAAATTCTTCTTAATACAAAAGAATCGGCCTTTCATGACATAACAGTTTAAGATGCATATTATTTTCTATATTAATAGTTTGATCCCTAGTTATTAAATGATATTAAATCCTTATTTTCGCTTCATGTGTGCTTTTATACATCATTTATCTTCGCTCTAATTGAGTCACAACATGGTGCAAGAAACAGTAAAGCAAATAATTATATCTACCCTCACGGGATCATTTAACATATCTTTCCGCAACGCATGGCTTGATTTCCATAAACTTTGCCTGAGATGAGATTTTCACAGCAGGAAGAACAGTATTTATATTTTAATCCTTTATCATTTTCATATGCAAGATTTATTCATGTTTGCCACAAATACAGAATCTTTTTTTGCTTGCAGAGAAGAAAATGTTTAAAAAAGAAGGTAGAAGGGTATTAAAATTTTGTCGATACTTAAGAATGGCATCTTGGAAAACAATTAATTATTTCTTCAAATGCCCCTTGGTTATCCTTTGACAAATTAATGAATAAAATTAAAAGAATAATAAAACAGTAAATGTATTGTACATCCATCAGTAGAATTTTTGAAATTGTGGGAATGAATTCAGGAAACTTTCTGGCATCCATAATTTATTTATTGATAATAACATTAATATAATTCTAACTTCTATAAGATTTTTATTATAAACCACTAAAACTCAATTTTTAGCGATTGTAACTTTTTTTTCCTTCAACAACAGTCCTATGTTCTAATTTTATACATTTACCTACAATCTAATCAAATGATCTGGATCAGGATTTCAGAGGAAGGTGTCTTTCTGGACAAACGTGTGGCATACATCTGCATGATAAAACAAATAAAGAAAATATTATAAAAGAATTCCCATAAAAATATTCGCTCAAAAACTTCTTGAATTCTGTAAGCGGAACAGTTAAAAATATTTGCAAAAATATAGAACTATATTTCTTATTCAGTTTTTGAATGGAACAAACTCATGTGTATGCAGCTAGTGTCTGATTAATTTTTCAGAAAATATTGCCTCATCCTCTTTATTTTATAAAAGATAATCGTATAGATTTATAGAGGACCTCGATTGCATACTTGTTTTCAAAATGACAGATTGTTCTAATCTCTGGAAAACTTTAAAAAAGGGTATGGTGTTATTATTAATGCTTAGTTTTTGGATTTTATCAGAATTTACCATACAATACGAAAATATGATCCAAAATATATCCGGTATTAAAAGTATAATAAAGTGATTTTTTTTCATTCATGCACCATATTACGAATAAATCTGATCCATGAACTCTGCATATTTTTCTTTCTAAACTTCAAGCATTCTGAAAAGTTTAAATTAAAATTTTTTGTATGTTTTCCCTCCATAATCTACACCTTTGTGCTTCTGATGCAAGACAGTTATTAAAATGAGTATACGGTAGGAAGTATTTCTTTCTTGTGAAATTGAAAAACTAAATTTCACTTTTGAAAGACAGATCTTATAATTTATGAGGGTATTCAAAGCGTTTTATATACCTAATAAAACTGAATTCACAAAGTTTGATATGATGAAAAGGGAAAAAAGTATAGTTACTTCGGATCTAAGAAGTTAGTAGTTTATCTTTTAAGAGGATAGCTTTCAGAAATATCCCATTTTTATTTCAAATTCTCTTTCTTGAATGAAATTGAAACTTTTATTCCAAAAATCTATAAAACACATAAAACTTTTTAAGACGGGAGTGCGTTTATTTCCGTAAAAACCCAAATAACTGATTACGATATGATCCATATGGATATACAAAACATGTGAAGGAAGTTTTCATACGGCAAAAGACCCTTCTCTATAAATTTTGTATGTCTTTGAATACAATTTACCTCTCTTTTCAATTAATTTTCAGTGCTACATAAAATCTGTAAAATGACGTTTTAAAGTATTTTTATGGCCACCTATACAAGTGAATATCACTTAAAATATGCATTCCTATACGTCACTTGCACGCCTACATTATGCGTGTTATGAATATGTTATAAGTACGATATGATATATATAAAAAATTTTGTTTTTATCAATTTAAATTAGATTAATTTATAAGTGCACATGAAATTCTAAAAATTTTGTGAGGAAATCGCCTATTTTTCATTTAAAAAAGAAGATATGTTTGGATTCAGCTTTTAATGTTCAGTCGATATTTGTTTTAAAGAGAAAATCAGTAAGATAATTTTGTTGTGAAACTAGAAAATAAGTACTTATGTTCTTTAAACTATCCAATATGATTCTGGACAAGATCGTGTGGTGGGATTTGGTATCCCCAATTCATTTAAAAATTAGATATTTACTTCTTAACTTTAAAGAAATACTAGCAATAGGGATCCAAAAAAAAGCAACCACACATGGCTTAGAAACAATTCTATCATACGGAACTCACACTATACTAAACACTTTTGTATGAAATTCAAAACTCTCATGCCATGGCCTAACTTAGTAAATCATAGTTTCATCCATATTCCCTCGGACGTCAGATAGAACAACTCATGGAACCCTCATCTCACCACTTCCTCTTAAATCTTTTTAAAATTTAGATAATGTTTATTACAAATTAGTGCTTATAGCATTGGTGTTTAATTTAACACTATAAATATGTAATAATCTCAATAAAAAATACAAGTAAATATACAATATAGATATATGTAGGCGTGTGTGCCAATAGCATAGCTGTCATTGCCACGACCAAATTGTTTATGAACACCGAAAAGCATTGTGTAAATATTTTTCAAAGGTTCTGCTTTCCGTAGTCAAAGAAATTTCCATCTGGAGAGACAAGAGAAGCAAGAGCCTGTACCGAAGCACAAGGAAGAGTATGGAGTCTCATACGTCAGTTTCTTACAGTAAAATATCTTTTGTCTTAAGTAATAGTATGAAGCTTTTGATCAGAGCATTTTTCTTCAATATTAGCTGTAAGAACTTACATTCAAAACATACTTAATCGAAGAACATTGTACAGTGATATTCTCCATTACAGCATCTTACAGCGAAGTAATGGTAGTTAATTCTGTCAACATAATTAGGTGATATTTATCCAATGGTACCAGAAGGAATCAGGAAAATGTTTACCAATTATCTCCTGCATCCGTCGTACACATTAAGGTCGGTGTTACGCGTAGCATTTACCCACTTTAACCCTACGGTTAAAGGTATTAAAAACATGCGCCGTTATTTACCGTTATATCCGTTTGATTCTCTCTTAAATTTAAAAAGGACTTAAAATGCACCCTAAAAAAATATCCATAGGATTAACCTTTAATCAAATTATAAGGAAAAAACGGAGGCTACATTCAGTTAAATTTCGCATTTATTAACTCCCATGGAGTTCTTATTCAGCTGGCCTCATAAAGTTTCTTCAATTCCTTTGTCCTTTTTCATATTCCTTCCGACCCTTTAAGCAGTTTAATTATGGTTTTATAAACATCTCTCAAACACGCTGACAATATTCTTCGTTTATGTTATTCACTAAGTTGCCTTTAAAATTACGGGTCCCTGACTAGGCAATACAATGAAAAAAAAATCTTCACTATTCCATGATTTACATTTTATTCTTATAAATTTCTTTTATTCTGCTTGTTTTGCTTCTTTGGTGTCATATTTATATATTTTTTTGAAACCTTCCTTTCTAAACACAAAATATTTTAACAATCAATGATTATTATGACCTTACTAAATGCAAAATTTGAAGTCTAAATTCAGCATACTCAGAAATATATATTTTTACCCATTAATATATTTATTAAGTAACAGTTATGATGTAATGAAAAATTTCCATTCAGTGCAACAAAGATGTAAGAAACGATTATTTCAAATTTGCATTCGATCCAGAAATTGCTATTTAACTATGCCACCAAGACAGGAATAAAAATGTCAGGTTACACAACGTTGACCGAGGAGCTCCAAATCCAAACTCAAACTAATAAATGAGCTCCAGAATCCCTCCCGGGGAAAATAAATCACCTGAAAAAATTATTTCGAAGGAAATGTTAGAAAATTTTTGTAAGCAACAAAAAAGGAACTTATTTCTAGCATAAAAAGCTTATAGATATTTATTGCTTATTAAACAAGTAGAAAAGTTGGAAATCAGAGAGCGAAAAAATCGCAAGAAGTTACGAAATAAAAAAGATGCTAGAAAATGATGACTTTTGTTGCTTCCTGTGATTATCATTTCCTATCATCTTCATTACATGGATCATGGTTTATGTATACGTGGACATACTGGGATGGATATCAGGTAATTTTTTAAGGGTGACTGATTTAAGTTATTTTTAAACTATTGTAGCCAACACTAAACCAATTAAATCAGTGACTAGAGCCTTCTTAATTTCCCTTTGTTTGTATAAATTCAGAATTAATTATTTACTAGCGAAAAAGCACACATTTTGAAATATTCTTTATTCATTTGATCCCTTTAAAAACGGCAAAAAAAGATTAAAAATAAATATTTAATGTAGCAAAATTAATCGTTTAATTTAATAACTGAAATGTAGAAGTTGTAGATATATACTTCTTACATTTAAAGTTATGTGAATAATGTATACATCGGAAAAATATTTTGAAAAAATACCAACCTGTGAAAGATCAATGTTATTACTTTTGGTACCATTTCTATAGCTACCGAGGTTTCTACAAAATTACCTCTTGTTTCATTAACTATAAAAAGATTAATTCCCGTGATTTTTACAGGTAAAAAGATTTAAAATTTCCCTTTTTTCTCTGTTTTAGATTTTGATAAGTATAATTGTCTTAAAATAAGACATGTCTTTGCGTATGTGACCATTTAAGAAGATTATTGTCTGCTGCATTAAATTTTTATTTAATTTTTCTGGCTTTTTTAGTTTATTTTCCAACTTAATCTTTATTTTCGCCTTAGCAATCATTAATGAAAATATATCTCCCTAAACTCTCGAACAAATTAAGATAAATTTTTCACATCCAGCAAACCTAGATTCAAGCGTAATAAAATTGTAATCATTAAAATACATAAAGAGTACATCAAAGCATTACTATTTTCTAGATATTTAAAAACTATGAAAAAGAAATTTCATCACCGCTGATTCATTCCTAGACCACTTTTCGTGACGAATTTCCTAATAACTATCTTCAGAACTCATTTTTCATAATACGTTTTCTCTCTCATGCTCAAGAAATCAATACGTGAAAATTAATTGCAAAGCAATATAAGTACAAACTATTGGAAAACTCAAAACATTAAATATCTACGTATACTAAATACTAAAACGCGATTTTTTTTTCATTTAGTCTTTTGACATTTGCAATTTCAAGAACAATGTTCCGTTTTCAAATTTAAGTCTTTCAGAGCCAAAAACTAAAATTGAAATCTTTTCCTCTCAGTTTTACTCTTTACTACTGAGGTTTAAAATCTGAATAATTATTCAGATTTTCGCAGTCTATTTAAAGTTCTTAGAAACTGATAATACCTAGAATTATCGTTTCAAACTTCTTCTAATTTATGCTGAAAGTTATTGAATTAAATAGTAATCCCTAGGTTTCAAAATATTCTGTTATTCTCGTGATCATTTTAAAGAACAAAAATAAAAAATAATATAATAGGACAAAAATATCATAAATAAAACAAATCTTATTCAAAGTGCAGCACTTTACATATCTAATTTATGAATTTAGGCACATAGTTTGAAATATTTCATTTCTTTTGAAAAATTTATTAGTCCAACACATCACAAGCAAAAGAAAATAGACTGAATACTTTTCCATTAATAATCTTAATTCTAATCATAATATCAAGCTTTTTAACAATTTTTAATAAATAGTTAGTGAGCATAAGTATATGCATAACATACGTGACCCTGAAAAATAAATAAGAAATACTAGGCATTAGTCTGCTGAGACTTGGATATTTTGATATCATATGTTACTGAACATTTAAATAAAATATGAGTGAATATCAATGAGCAAACTTTACATAAAAATTCGTATTTAGATTATTAGTTTTGAGTTCCAAATGCAAATTTCCACAGTTTTTAATTATTTGAAATAAAATTTGTCAAAAATTGAAATTATATTTCCGATGTCTATCTTTCTAGTGTTTAGATATGATACATACTGTTTAAGCCTTTAAACTCTCAGTAAGCCGCAACAGACACATATTTTCTTCATAAACAGCCCAGTTCTAAAATAGAAAAGCTAAATATTTCTCTCGTACATATTATTGGGTTGTCCGGAAATTACCCCAGTTTTTTTTCATTAAAATAAAAAAAAATTATACAAAGAAATAACGTTAATCAGTAATGTATTAACCATTTTATTCTATAACCATTTGCCTTCATCCAGGCAGTTTAGTGATTCCACTATCAGAGAATTTCTGATCTTTTTCTGCAAAAATATTTTCCAAGTGGGATTTGACACTGAAATGAATATTTTACCTGACAAGGAGTTTTGCAGAGCACGAAACAGATGGTAGTATGATGGTGCAATGTCAGGGCTATATGGTGAATGAACGAGTAGTAACGCATTCCAACCAAGGTCCAACAGTTTCTGACCCGAGTTACTAAATATTTATGTGGTTTGGCAGTGTCATGATGAAACACGATACCTTTACTATTCCCCAATTCTGGACGCTTCTGTTTGAAAAGGATCTTTCAGTTTTGATGGTTGTTGACAGTAAACATTGGAATTGATCATTTCGTTCCTTTGTAAATGCTCAAAATAATCAATTCCCTAATAATCCCACCAAGCTGATAAGATGATGAATATCAGCTTTTGATGTCGTTTGAGCTGGCTCACTAGATTTGGACCTTGATCCAACATCCAGCTTTTCTTCGTAACCAAGCCTTTCCAATGGTTGCTTTAGATGAATTTAATCACTCAGCAAGTTCACGCAGAGTTACGTGACGATCAGCTTCAATCAATGCTTCTAATTTGTCATTATCAATCTCAGTTCAGATATCGAGAGTAATTTCACGGCAACCTAATAGTTACTTTCTTTTCCATAGGAGGAATCCATGAGTGAGTGTTATTACCATGTTTTTATTAACTCGCTTTCTTGTTTGCTTGTGTGTTTGTTTGTTTGTCTGTTTGTCCCGTACAAATCTTGCAATCGATTTTAACTAACATCCCGACTTGTTAGACATTTGAAATTTTTAGAATAGCCCAGAACACGATGACAATGCATTATTTTAATACTTTTAGCCATCTTTAAGCAGAATTAAATTCGTTTTCAGTTATTTTCAGTTAATTTTGTTTTGTAGACTGATGCAGCCATCTATTGACCGGGACGGGAACGAAATGTTAAACGGAAGTTAACTTCCAGTTAACTTCATTTTCTTACAAGTTGATGGGATAATTCATCGAAAAAATTTTAAAAAGTATTTACACTCATGGACAAAAAAATTAGCGCACCAAGAAGGAGTCGTCAAAATGAAACGAAATTTTACATACGTAATGACTACTTTGATATAAGTAAATGCTAAGAAAATCAAAGAAAAAGCATAATTTATTTCAGAGAAAAAGGCAAAAGAACGGAGGAGTTAATACTCCGTTGGACCCCCTCTAGCGCGAATGCACGATGTGATACGATCGGGCATTGAGTCATACAAGATCTGTATGATGTCTTGAGACATTTCGTTCCATATTTGCTCTAAAATTGCCTCTAGTTCGTTCAAGCTAGTGGGATACCCAACTCGTCGTCAGAAATGATCCCTGATATGCTCGATTGGAGACAAATCTGGGGATCGTGCAGGCCAAGGAAGGGTAGTAACAGTGCAGAGACAGTCTTGTGACACCCTTGCCGTATAAGGCCGAGCATTGTCTTGTTGAAAAATGGCTCCTGGGAGGCGTTGCATGAGTGGCAACACATGTGGTTGCAGGATTTCATGAACGTACCACTGGGCTGTCATGGTGCCACGGAACAATACTAGGGGTGACCGTGTATTGTAGGCAATGGCACCCCATACCGTCTTACCAGCTGTGGGAGCGTTGTGTCGCTGTACAGCAAAGGCAGGATTGAAGCGTTCACCACGGGCTCTCCACACACGAACACGATTGTCATCACTGCCGAGATTGTATCTGGATTCGTCGCTAAAGACGACCTGGTTCCATTCCGCTGCAGTCCAGTTTCCTCGTGCGCGGCAAAACTCTAAACGGAGGCGTCGATGGGTGGGCGTCAAGGGCAGCACATGTAATAGGCGCCGCGATACCAACTGTCCTTCAGCCAGGCGCCTTCGTATGGTTCGAGAAGACACAGAGGCCCCTAGTGAAGGTGCTACCTGTGCCTGGATGGCGGCCGATGAAGCAGTTGGCTGTACGCGTGCATTTCTTACGATGTGGCGGTCTTCTCGACGACAGGTCTTTCGAGGGCGTCCAGAGCCTGGTCTTCGTGTACACGACATCTCTCGGGTCCACTGGTCCCAACACCTCCTCATACCACAATCAGAGCGGCCTAATTCACGAGCTACTCGCCTAGCTGACCATCCAGCTTCCATCATCCCGACGATTCTCCCCCTCTCAAACTGCGACAACTGCTTATATTGTCTTCGAACACGGCGTAATGGCATGTCTATCTCAGCTCATCCTTTGTAAATGATTCAGCACACTCAAACAAGTGTAAGGTATACACAAGATTCGATTCCCAAGAATCGAACTTTTGATTGAAGGAATTAAAGAAGCTGCTTTAGATATGCTAATTTCGGCATACGCGCTTAGTATAAATACCACGCAGCGTCATTAATGAAAAAGGGGAGGTTGTTAAGGTAGGAAAGTTGTTATCCTGCGCTAGTGCTTAGCGGGCCAGAAGTTTACATGGCAGTACTGCTGGTTTGACTTACTGTTCGTGAGTATAAAAATATATTGTTCTTGAAAGCTGTGTTTATACATTCCGTACAAGTAGTACGCATGCTTATTGCTGTAAAAGCCAATTATATGTGCAACGAATTCAATAAACATTGTTTCATGTATAAACTGCGTTTGTATAAAATTCAAATAGAGTGCCACTTCAAATTATATACACCCAAGTCTGGGTAGAAGTGAGAGCATAGATTCTCCATACTGGCGCCCGAAAATATATATACCCTGGTAGTTAGCGTTAAATTTGTAACGAACAACATAATTGAAATTAAAAACTGTGTACTGTGTACTTATATTGATAAAATTGTTGCAAGTACTTATATATTATTTAAAAAATGAGTGTTGTAGAACGAAATCCTGCTGGAAATTTCCCTCGGGTAATTATGGTTCAGCAAATTGCGCCATTCGAAGCCACCTTCAATGGCGGCCCCTCACGCCAATTCCTAAAGAAAATTGAGCATTACTTTCAGCAACAATGCACCCCAGAGGGGGATAAACTTAAAATTGCTCTAGCCGCTTTAAGAGGTAGTGCATTTCAGTGGTACACATGCATGCAAAGCAGTAATCTGATTTTTGACTATTTGTCATTCAAGCAACAGTTTCTTAGCGTTTTTCCAAAGACCTTTAATCAAAGTGAAATTGAAGCGGAAATTTATTCGCTAAGGCAACGTGAAGGTCAGTCTGCGTTAGATTTTGCTACAGAAAAGATTTCCAAGTGTGAGGAATATTTAGAGGGAATGACGGAAGCGATAATCTTAAAAATAGTTATCCAACGTTTGAAGCCAAGTGTTCAAGATTTTTTAGATAATCAAACAATTACAAGCAAGGTTACCCTCCTTCAAGCTTTAGCTAAATATGACAATAGACATTTCTTCGCTACCCCTCACCGTCATTCAGGTACGAGAAGTTTTATACAGCCGCGCCAAAATTTTTCGCGAGTTTCAAACCAGCAGCGTAAGCAGTACCGCAGGCAAAATAATAGAAGCGCACGGCGTGATAATGAAATTAGTGCACTTAAAGTAAATAAAATGCAAGCACCTTACTTGCACTGGCAAGTTGATTCACATGATATGGTTCAACCTGTTGAAACTGTGTGGTCAAATGTATTATTTTGTCCGAGCAGTAATCATTATTTTGAGAATAGTGAAAGTCAGGGTATTTTTGTGGCTTATAAAGAAAGTGAGTCTAGCTGGAATGATGAGGTAATTCCAGTACAAATTTCTGAAAATAGTGCCGATAATAATGCTAGTGGTGTAGAAAATAAATCATCTGACACTTCTATTAATGCTATACCTGATATTATTAATGCTATACCTGATATTATTGATGCTATACCTGATATTTTAGATGATATTCACACATCTGTTAATGAAGGAAATTTAGTAGATGACGAAGTATGCGTTACGGAAGTTAGTGAATACTTATTAGTCGACGATAATAAAAATTCTTTAAACGATATTAGGAACTCGCTAGGTAATGATGATATTATTTCAAGTTTCCATCCGAATGAGGATGCTGTAGGCCAGGTTGATAATATGGTTTTAAATAAAGTACATGAAAACCATACTGAGAGTCAGGATGAAAAGTTGACACAGAGTTATACTGTAAGTAGTTTAGCTGATGCTTCGGAAGTTATAGACGCAGGTTGCATTAAAACGCACCAGTACGAAAATCTTAATCTTCCTAAAACTGAAGCAGTGTTAAAGAATTTAAATGATAACGATTCTGATATCGCAAGTTTCAAAGAGACTTTTTCGTCAAAAGAGGATAAAACTAAAGTTAAGGGGGATAAAAAACGTGAAAAAGCGCCTTCAGGTTCCAGCATTAAAACTGCAAATACTGAAGTAATTAAGGCGGTAAACAAGAAGTCGTATAAGCACAAATACGAAAAGCAGAGTCAGGTTGTTGAAAAAATAGAATCTGCATTAAAATTTAATACCGATACAAGCAAAAGTACGAAGAAAGGTAAAGTGTGCACTACAAAAACTCCATCAAAGGAGGAATGCGTCGCTGATAAGGTACACAAGGTTATCAAAAGGAAGAATGACAATTTTAAAGTTCCTTTGCATAAGTACAGGAAACGGAAGATTTCTGCCGCCCAGCAAGGTTGGCCTCCTCCCAAGAGACCTCCTGTACATCGTCAAGCCGGACCAACGCCTCAGGACCTACGACCTGCTTCACGAAGGATGACCACACGGTCAACGAATCCCTTTACTAGGACTGCGACCGTCAAGAGAGGTTCCACGGATTGGACAGACTGGTGCAAGGAAGTTGCTGCATTCATGAGGAACAAGTCTTGTATCAACTTTCTTATTCTAACTCCCACCCTTTAATAAAACCGAACCAAATTGGTTTGAAATTCCCCAGTGTATATACTGTGTAAACATTTTGAGGGGAAGGGGTGAGCCACTGAAAAAAAAATACGGCATACTGTTGTTTTATAAATTTTTGAAGGGGACATGTAGTGACTAGGAAAAAAATACATACTGCACAATATACCAATTAACCACTAATGTACTAACTTCACAAATCATGACACATGTGCATTATAAATTGGGGGAGAGCAGATACAAACAGTCAAGAAATGTCATGCTGTGCAGTTGTGTTGACACTTTTAACTAAAAGAGATTTTTTACGGCGCAGTTGGCAGCCCAGTATCCGCAACTCTGCAAATCCACTGTTTGATGGTGTCACCTGGACCCTTCGGGGTTAGTTTTGTAAAATGGTAGTGGCGTTTTTCCTCCACACAACGTGTGGAAGGTTTTTTTGACTTTGCCACCCATTATGTCAAAAGTCAGACCAGCACGCGTTTTCAATTAGTTAACTGAAGCCGTTCAGACCTCAGTTACCTAATTTTTTTTTTCGAGGGAGGCCAGTGTAAGGTATACACAAGATTCGATTCCCAAGAATCGAACTTTTGAGTGAAGGAATTAAAGAAGCTGCTTTAGATATGCTAATTTCGGCATACGCGCTTAGTATAAATACCACGCAGCGTCATTAATGAAAAAGGGGAGGTTGTTAAGGTAGGAAAGTTGTTATCCTGCGCTAGTGCTTAGCGGGCCAGAAGTTTACATGGCAGTACTGCTGGTTTGACTTACTGTTCGTGAGTATAAAAATATATTGTTCTTGAAAGCTGTGTTTATACATTCCGTACAAGTAGTACGCATGCTTATTGCTGTAAAAGCCAATTATATGTGCAACGAATTCAATAAACATTGTTTCATGTATAAACTGCGTTTGTATAAAATTCAAATAGAGTGCCACTTCAAATTATATACACCCAAATCTGGGTAGAAGTGAGAGCATAGATTCTCTATACAAGCTTTGGTTACCTGTTTTATACTCCACAGAGTACGATGTTCAACGCCCTCTACCGGCTATACGTAATGCGCAATCACGCTGCATTTCTAATGATTTGCATATCTCCCCGACATGTACCTTCATTGCAAGTTTCGTTACGATCCCGCAATTATTTCTTGGTGCGCTAATTTTTTTGTCCATGAGTGTATTAATACATGCAATTGTCAAGTTTATACGATTCAAAACATCGAAAATTTAAAAACATGGTATATAAAAAGTTCTTTTTATCTTGTAATTATTTTCTACACTTAGTTTACTGTCAAAACTATTATTCACATCTTCAGAACGCATTTACTTTTCTTATGTCTTAAATCGATTTTCTTTGATTAAAACTTGAATCGAGTATAATAGTAAAAAAAAATTAATATAAAATGTATGATTATTTTAACTAACGTATAAATTTCTCAAAATGACTATACAAATAATTTTTTTATTTAAAAAATGAAAATGAGAGAATATTGATATAGAACGATTCAATAACCCAATTAAGAAGAAAATTTTCTTTTCAGATAAAAATACAAAATCTAAAATTAATATTTTGCTTCATAATTTCTTTTAAAGAAATAAAAAAGCTCTGAAGGCACACTTTATAAAATACATACATTTTGAATAATTTTTTTTAATAACATGTAAAAAATAGATTATACATTTTTCTCTCGTGAAATGATCATTTAAATATTGAAGATATGTTAAATACTTCTCTATGGTCAGTATTTAGTTGCTCATTACTAAAATGCAGAAATAAATCAATCATTTATGAAAACGAATGATTTAATTCTATTATTATTGGAATTTTTTCCTTATTTTATACATGCACATTGCTTTCGGGAAGTGAAATCTCATTACGTATCAGTAAACTTTAAAACTTTACAACTTGTTGTTGTTGTTGATGCCCCTTGACCGACATGTAACATCAGGTCAAGTCCCGAAGGCTATGGGCGATGCTCCGGTTTTTAATAGCACCGCAAGGGTCGGAGTCCGACTTGGCTAAATGACCGGTCCCGTAATTTTGAACCGAGCCAAGTGACGAGACCGGAACACTTGACCCCGCACCTCCAGAGGTAAATTTGAGAACATGGAGGACATTGTAGCCACGCCCTATTTTACGTGCCCCAGCCACCATTAGTGAACACGGCGGTAGATTTGCATCGACGAGCCTCGAACCAGGGACGTTCAGATCACTGGCCCGCTGCTCTTGCCAACCGGGCTACCGCGCCCATACTTTACGACTTTTATAACATTATTATCTGATTCATGTATTGCATAGAAAATAACCATGTATGCGTGTTTTAAATTAATCATGTGTTCATCATTTCAAGATTATTAAATTTACGTTGCATGAACTAATTTTTTTTAGAAAATTTTAGCTTATTTTTACATTGCAGCAGTTTTAAGCGTATACATTCTACACACTGTTAGTTCCCACCCCCTTTCCCATACACACAAACAAAATTTAGTCGAAATAAATGTCACTTTTTCTCTTATTTGCATGGCTAGCAATAATTCATTCTCAAGTTAAAAAAAGAAATATTTCAAAAAGAATTTCCTTATTCTGGAATGAATATCTATATTGTTAGAAATTTATTGCTCGTGAAAATATTTGGATTTATTATAACTATAAAAAAATCGAGAAAATGGACTGATACTTTTGTACAGAAAATGTAATTCTGTTTTGTCCAGAAAGAAAATTCTACACCAATGAAATCTTAAATGCGACTTAAAATTTCTTATGCTGTTTTTGCATAAATTCCTTTCCAATAATTTCAATTTGTACATTTTAATAAATGGCATTTCATTCCTTGTGTTTATCTTTGCATAGTTACGCGTAAAGCATACGACTTATAAAATATCCAATGACTACGGAGTGAAAGATTTTTCAGGGGGGGGGGGCGAGACTAATGCCGATTTTGTTAAGTAACAAATTTTCTCAATAGAAGAAAAGTGCTGCATTTTTTCCGAAATATACTTAAATTCTTTGAATTGAACTACAATGGACTTTGTTCTCATTTTATGTGATCTTTTATACTGCATATACTGTTTCAATTTCTTCACGGGGCTAAAAAATGCATCATTTATTGAAGTTTTTCTAAAGAAAACAGAACCAATCTCAGAAAAATACCTCGTTTAAGTTCCGAGATAAAGAATTTTAAATGCATGGTGTTTGAGCCACATTAGTGGTTCCATAAGAAGCGATTTATTGAAAGAATATACTAAACTAAAACATTAAACAAGAAATTACAAAAGATTTTGTGAATGCTTATAGTAGAAGTTTCTTTCGCACGTTGATTTTTTTCTCTGAGTTTAAATTTTGGACGAAGTTATAAAACCTCTAATGGGCAGATATAACACAAGATTAGTTTTCTTTTCGGAGCGTATCTGTAATATTAAAGTTTTAGAAGTATCGGGTTATTATTATTGGATCAAAATTTACGAGCCTTGCACGGAGCTTAATTCAAACCCATTGCTTGGAGTTAGTGATTTTATTTTGAAATAAACGAACTTCTTCATTCACGGTCATTAACTAGTTAGTAGATTTTTTTTCGATTCATAGTTTTACTTTATGTAACTTTAGTATAACTTCTCTAACAAAATCAGGGAAGGAAACTATAAAGTGATTAGCATAGTATTGATTGAAAAATGTTATAAATATAACAGTTTTAGTATGAAAATAATCTTTAACTTAATTTAGAAATAAAATTCATGATATTAGACAAAATAATAGCCGCAACGAGACCTTTAATATAAAATCTTAAAAATAAAAAGTTTTCGAAGAAATTATATGGACGACTCCTCTATACCCTACTAGCGTACATGTTTGGATGCAATTTCAAGAATAACTACAATAAATAAATCTTAAAATACCCAAGAGATATGAAAAAAATTAAGTTTATTCCACTTAACATCAGAATCTCGAATACAGTCGCCCAGTGGCTAAAAAGTTAGGGCATCAGCCTGCCACGTCGGGGGCGCGGTTCGATTCCCGCGTAAGACTTGGTTGTGTTCTGGGGAACCGGTCAGTCTTCCGCCTGCAAAGAGAGACATTCTAGAGAGGGGAGCTGCAACCCATCGTCCATCGTGGGTTTCATCATTTGTTAATAAAAAATTCTTCTGTGATTGTGGGATTTGTGTTTTTATTTCTTTGTATTCATATGTACACCGAACTGGGGTGTAATGACGTCAGCCCCCAGGGACATTAGCCCCCCCCCCTCATTAAAAAAATATCAAATACATAAATCTTATATACTTACAAATTTTAAAAAGGTCGAGCATTTAAAATTTATCAAAATTTAATGAGCAAACCAGTAATATAACGAGTAAATTATCTTTGAGTTTTATTAGAGTAATAGTTCAAAACCAATTAGTCAAGCAATGGAAGCACCAAAACCTTGAAAGAATTCATCCGTCAGCTTTCCTTCCCCTTCCTCAACGCAAACAGCAATATTTTTCAGATTTTAAAATTTGCAGGTAGAATAACTTAGATTCATCATTGTCAGCTCTTCTATTCGTTAATCGAATGGAGAATTGTTCAATTAACTACTTCAGGAAGTTTTGAATTCATTATAAATGCGAAGGAGTTTCAGTTAGTTAAATAGCATGCAAAACGTCTTTAAAACCCAAAGTAAAGATTAAATAAAGTCTCATAATGTCATATTTACATTAAAACTAGTTTGAATGTTCTTTGATAAATAAAATACATTCTTAAAGGGATCGCTTTTCCAATATGCAAAATACTTTTACTGAAAATGGATTTAAGGATAATTATTCTGGAATAAATTTGACAAGCTGAATTATTCACTTATCGTAACATAAGGAAAAAATAAGTTTCATAAGTTCTATCGAAACTAAAATGACTTTACCAGAAAAATGAAATATAAAATATTTATTTTTGGAGAGAAGATGCAATTTTACTCCTTTTATTCAAAAAATACAGAGTTTTAGAGTTTTAAATCGCATAAATGCGGGTACCATAAACCATCTCAAAATATGTTTCCATCGGGGAGAAAGCCTGATGAATTCACATAGCTTCGAAGAATCTATCGTCGTTGGTTGCATTTATTTTCGAAATACAAGCATCAGAATGTCATAAATAAAAGATACTCTCTAAAGCTTAAACTGTGCTTTTACAATCATAGACTTTTGTTTCTCAGGAGTTCTTCTTTCAGTGGGAGAAACAGTGTATGTTTGTATGACAGTTGAAGAATATTAATTTTTGCAAGAAACATGCATTTCCCTTTTAATTTACACTTTTAATATAAGTGCTATTAAATAAGAGATTACTTATGTTTAATTAAAGGTTATTTTATCAGTAGCCGCTATCGACTGGAGTCTGTTTTATAGTAATTAAAGCTGTAGAAATTTGAAATACGTCATTTTTTTAAAGAAACCCAAAAATACGGGTAACTTACAAAATCAAACGTTTCTAGTCCTGTGCATTTTATTAAACCTAAAACCACTTTCTGTAACGCTTTAATTCTCTCTTACTCTTACTTGAATTCATACTGAATTTTGAAAGAACGAATTTTTTCACTTTTCATGCTAATAAAAAATTATTTTTATGTGAATTATACATTGAGTGGAAACATTCTCTCTCTCAAAGTAGTAAAATAAATCTAACATAATATAGTTCTAACAGCAATACTTGATAATTATTAAAGTAGAATATAGAATAATATGGGAACGTTAAATCGGTCATTTGTTGTGATGTATGGCCATCTAGTTCTCTTTCGATAAGAAACATTTTGTGAATACAATGAAATTTTTCGTTTGAAGTATACCTTTGTCAACCATGTTTCTCAATCGAAATTGTTCTCAATGTACAGATGTGAACAAAATTGGAAGACCGGATGGGTTTTCCCTTTAAACTTCTGTCAGATTCTCCCAAATGAGTAGGAAAAGGACATTCTTAAGATCATATAATTCAACCATGGATTTAATTTTCCATATATTCATTACAATCCCTTTCGTTGTATGTAGTGCAATATAAAACACTTGAACTTCCGTAATAATGGTGATTATCATTCTGTAATTCTTTGTTAAATGCTAAATTTCTGCTTTTATGCATTTCAGTGCTACATCATGAAAAGTGATTTGTCCTCAGTAGTTTGCTTCTGCACTACATTTTTACTGTACGTCCTCAGTTACGCATATTGCGCCAGGAAGTCTCGATTCATTTCGGGGTTGAAGCATTTAGAAATAGTATTGTTCTTCAGTATTTTCTTACCAGTCTATTGAATTTATAGAGCTAAAAGCTGTCGTTATCATTGTACTAAAATCATTGCCAGCTTAGGACTCGAAGTTTCCTAAAATATACATTTTAATTGGAAATAACGTTTTGGTATGAAAGTCATACTGTATGAAAAAGCTGTTTATTTCCTCGAGATATTAAGTAGTCTTCAAGAAATTTTGAATCATACAGACATATGATCATTCCATTTACGAATATAGATATAGATACAAATATAGATATCCTAGAGTACCAAATTATTCTGACAACATCAGTTTCTATACCCAACAAATACATTCTTAAATTGAGGAAAATTATTCTTGTTACAAAATATTCTGCAATAGTGAAAAGAAAGAGTAACTGTAACCTTTGAAAATTAAATGTAACAAGTGAAAAACTTCAGTATGTGACATCTCTTCAGCTTTTCACAATGAAAAATTATTGTTTGCTAAATAGTATAGTAGCAGTTTAAAAATAAATTTCCTCTCAAATTACTATTCCATTACTTTCTCAGGAAACAGAATAAAACATATCCTTTACGTGGCGTTTCATAAAAGCTTGTGAGCATAACTGAAAGGTTTAATAAGTAAAAGTTTGAAATACTAAAGCAGGTTTCAGAAAAACAGTAGAATAATACTTCTGAGAGCTTTTACTTTTGTGTCACGTCTCAAAAGAAGAGACTAAGCTGTGAAAAATAACAATAAAAAAGGCTTAAGCTGAACAAAAACTCAAATATTGAATCAACTGTCCACACCTGTCACTTCAAACCTCAATTCAAGATGGAATATAGAAAGAAAATATACAATTAGGGATTAATATTTATAAATATTGCCTCAGCGCATTTTTGGTAAAAAGGGAATTTTTTTATTCCTTCAGTGACAGTTAGAAACTTTTTTTTGTAAATTAGAATAAAGTGAGACGTATTTGAAAATGTCAATTTAATTCCCTTTGACCTCTCTTATTCGCTGAAATTCATTATAAAAGCAACCTGCTCAAGTCTACCAGGAAGCATTTTAATTGATGGCAAAGTAAAAAAATTCATAAATATTAGATTTAATGTGTAAATATTAAATTATAAAATAGCTTGAACGTGCTTTAAATGTCAGGGAAGTTACTTTTAAATTTGGATTCAAGTACTCTTTATATTAATAAAAAAGTATTTGAAATTGCTTTGCATGACAAGCGGAAAATAACTTCCGTTTTTTCCTCAGAAAACTAATCTTATTATAAAAATAATCTCATGAAAAAAACATTAGTTTTTTATAGCAAGGAAAATATAGTTGTTTAAATATGTTATATTTTTGCATATACAAAAGAAAGCTTCCATACACAGATCTCTGTTGTCAGGAATGGACTTCCATTCTTCCCCTCTCCTATTTCTCCCCCGGTGACTAACTGACCGGAACTGCTTGCTTGGGGATGGTCGAGCGAGGGGTCGGAACCCGCTGGGCTGGGAATGAGAAAAAGGCTAGTTCTGGACATTCTCGCATCCGGTTGGAGAAACCTTTCCCGGCTCGTCCGGGAAAGGTTGGGGGTACAAGGGATCGCCACATGGAAAGTGGCTTGCGCGTGATCTTACTGTTCAATGAAAATTTGTAATATATATATATATATATATATATATATATATATATGTGTGTGTGTGCATATAGTAATGTGTGGTGTGTCTCAGTAGAACTATATGTCTAGTAATTAATTTTGGACTAAAGATTGTATCTTGATTTGTCAACCGTGTAATCCATTCCTACAACGAAAATCAACGGACCCATGGGCGGTTAGGCCTCGTCAAGGGAGAGGGATCGCCCTTCAACATCTGCAATACAAAAGAAGAGACTTTTATAAGAAATTTTGCATCAACTCCTTTCTTTCAATTTTAATCAATGTTCTAGGGTTACTCCATAAAACTCGGAGACCTGGTTTGAGTTATAAGAAATCTGTATGCATCCCAATATTTTTCAAATTCACTTCTGAATCTCACCTTTCTATGCAAAACCATCCCAAACTTGATAGTCAATACATCACTGTCTACTTCCAGTACGTTTATTAAGTGTATAATTCTAGATGGAATCTATTTAAAGCCCTTGTATTTAATTTTGTTAAATGATATACCTTTATTATTTACGAACATTGTTTTTAATTATACATGAAATACAAAAATAAATCAGAGGCTCAGTTTAAGAAATCAAGCGATATCAGTTCTCAGATACCAGAAGCCAATTAATATATTAAGGTTTTTCTTTTTTTAAAGAATCAAAGAGATTTTTCAGTTGAATACTTGGATAAAAGTATAAAGGCTAAAACTAAACCTAGACATAATGGTATTTAGTTTAACATATTATGTCAGGATTTGTGACATTTTTCTGATTAGGAAATTTTATAAATCTTTTTATGCCTTGAAAGAATTTTTAAAAAGTATTAAAAAAACTGAATAAATATACATTCTCTAGATAAAGGGAACATAAACGTATAAAATTCTTTTCACACGATGTGAGACAACATTATCATATGTAAATATAATTAGCCATCCATCAATGTTAGAAAAGTGTTAAACATTGCCGTGAGCCTTTTAAAACAATTTCTTAAATTGGGGGTTCCTTCAACTTTTTTATCTGATATCGAACATAGTTGGCATCTGATGTCAATATTTTAAAGTCAATTTCATTCTTTAAGCATTTAATCATTAAATTTATATATTTTTTAATACCGAAACCCTAGCTACAGGCTGTATTGACAGATGTAACCTAAATTTTTCAAATTCTATAATAGTTTAATGTTCATTTTTTCATATAACTATTTCCTTAGTTAAAAATAGAAAAAAATTATTTATTGCCCGCAAGGGCAGAGGTTATAACGCTAAAATCTTAGCATATATTAAATTTAATTATTAAGTTTCTCAGCAAATTGCAAACTATGGAATTTTAATTAACTTATTTTAAAAAGGTTTCTCAGTAACCTAAGATCCCGTGATAAAATTTCTCCCGTTTGTAAGTATGAGTTGTAAAGATTTACGATAAAGTTATTCAGAGGTATGAGCTCGGCATTTTGCGAACGGCAACAAAGTGGCGCTCAAGATTACGGTTATAGGTACAGAAACTCGAAATTTTCGAATGGCATAACCCACTTTTTCCCGTCGCAAAATGCTCATCGCCAGCGAAAACCCTATGTAGCGTTGGAAAGGTACGTGTATCACAAAAAACGTACGCGTTATGCAAGTACAAAAAACAGCTCTGCGATCGGCCTACAAAAACATGATCGGGTCGCACGGAGGAAATTTGCATAAGACAGAGGCAAGACACCAAACACTGATGACAACACAGATCGGACAAAATAAAACATTTATTTGGATTACAAATTTTCCACATGGGTGCCATCATCATGTTTTTGTTGGCCGTTCGCAGAGGTGTTTTTTGTGCGTGCATAACGCGTCTGTTTTTTTTGTGATACACGTACCATTCCAACGCTCTTTAGGGTTTTCACATGCGCTGAGTATTATGCGATGGGAAAAGGTTTGCATCGCCATTCGAAAATTTTGAGTTTCTATACCTATAACCGTAACTGGGAGTTCCACTTTCTTACCGTTCCCAAAATCTCCAGCTCATACCTCTGAAACTATATCTGAAATCTCATCTCGATCGATTAAACGGAACGGCCGCTAGAGGTCTATATATAGGCAAAGTTTTTTATGACCACCATGTATATAGTACCTAAAGAAAGCATATTGTGATAACTATCAGCAGCTTCGACTATAGTATATTTTAAATCTTAACACAAGAATCGTTTTAGATTACTACTGTAAGTCCATAATTGTAAAGGTAGTGTTTATATAAACAGTTTTGTGCTTTGACCTTGCAAAGTATGGGGCTCTGATATTCCAGTAATATAGTGGTCAGGATTTAGTCTTTGAAGCCCAAATGCCATGTGTTGGATTCCTGACTTTTCCGGTAACTCTCCTAACACAAGCGGTCTTTGCAATCTATTGCAAACGAATCCCATCAAGTTAGCACTATCCGCCTTCCACATATTGTTTCAAATTCGGTAAAAAGTAATTTCACACCAAGAAGTACCAAGATTCCATAATTTTTACAAACCTCAGGGATTTTTTTATGAATTATAAAGTATTAATGAAATTCAGGAACTACATAATGGAATAAAGACCATATTGTTATTTACTATTATTTTAATACCATATCTACAATGTTTGCCTGAAACATGATATTTTTCCCCTCAACATTATACTAAAATCTTTAGTACACCACTTAGTTCCTCACTAAAACATTCTCTATCTTAAAAGGTAGGTCGGTAAAAAGCCTCATTCATAACAGTCTTAATAAATCTATTTCAAAACGCACATATTTTCAATCAAAGTTTTAAAAGCCGGAACATTCCACGAAAAGAATGATTTTTTAATGAAGACATTTGTAAACATTGTGAATGTTTGAAACTCGTAAATTTGCTTAGAAAGGTATAAAATAATGATAATAGAAAAGAGTATTAAAAGATCTTTATAATATATACAGTCAATATATATATATATATATATATATATATATATATATATATATATATATATATATATATATATATATATATATATATAAATATATATATAATATAAATATATATATATATATATATATACACTGAAGTGCCACTGAATTAGGGATACCTACCTAGTAACGAGTTGGGCCTCCTCTGGCCTTGATAACGGCTGCAACACGACGAGGCATAGATTCAACAAGTTTCTGGAAACGTTCCACGGGAATGGCTTGCCAAATATTGGCTAAAGCTGTCCATAATTCAGTAAAGTTCTTTGGTGCTGTGTGATGGCCTTTCACGCCTTGTTCCAAAACATCCCAAACATGCTCAATAGGATTAAGTTTGGGCTTCTAGGTGGCCAATTCATGACAGAGAAGTCACGAATTGCATTGAGGGAGGTTAGTACACGCACCAAAGATCCCAAACTGTGCCACGAAAAAACACCCCAGACCTTGATTGAGCCACCATGCCCTTGTACAGTTCCAGCCAGGCATGCAGGATCCATGGCTTCATGAGCCTGACGCCATATTCTCAGCCTCCCGTCGGCGTTAAGTAGTCCGAATCGAGACTCATCACTCCAAACTACTCGTTTCCAGTCCTCTACACTCCAGTCTCTGTGCTCTCTTGGCCAGGCAAGTCGTGCAGCCCGATGGCGAGTATAGAACAATGGTACTCTCGTAGGTCGACGGCTACCGAAACCCATACGGTGAAGCGAGCGTTGCACAGTCCGTTTACTGACTGTACGACTGGCACCGTCATTAAACTGGGTGGTAATTTGAGCTAATGTTTGGCTTCGCAGTCTACGTACAATACGCCTGAGCCGTCTCTCACCACGCACTGTCAAGGCTAATTGTCCTTTGCAGTTTGCCCGATAGCTAGTTTTTTTTCCACCATCCATGTATTCTTGGTATACTCTTGACACTGTTGACCTTGAAAATCCTAGCTGTCTGACGATTTCGGAAATTGAATGGCCCATGCGTCGCGCACCTACTATTTGTCCGCGATCGAAGGCGCCTAAATCAGGCAGTTTACCCATACTGGCAATTCCAACAACAAATTCAGAACAACCACAGTACGCGCTATATATGCAGTTACCACAGCGCCCTCACTTGCGTATACATGATGCGCAGCGCTACACAATTTGCATAGGCTTTGCTATCCCTAATACAGTGGCACTTCAGTGTATATATATATATATATATATATATATATATATATATATATATATATATATATATATATATATATATATATATATATATATATATATATATACACTCATGGACCAAAAAAATTAGCGCACCAAGAAATAATTGCGGGATCGTAACGAAACTTGCAATGAAGGTACATGTCGGGAAGATATGCAAATGATTAGAAATGCAGCGTGATTGCGCATTATGAATAGCCGATAGAGGGCGTTGAACATAGTACTCTGTGGAGTATAAAACAGGTAACCTAAGCTTGTTTGGGTGAGAGCCCGTGGTGAACGCTTCAATCCTGCCTTTGCTGTACAGCGACACATCGCTCCCACAGCTGGTGTGACGGTATGGGGTGCCATTGCCTACAATACACGGTCACCCCTAGTATTGTTCCGTGGCACCATGACAACCCAGCGGTATGTTCATTAAATCCTGCAACCACATGTGTGGTCTCTCATGCAACGGCTCCCAGGAGCCATTTTTCAACAAGACAATGCTCGGCCTCATACGGCAAGCGTGTCACAAGACTGTCTCCGCACTGTTACTACCCTTCCTTGGCCTGCCGGATCCCCAGATTTGTCTCCAATCGAGCATATCAGGGATCATTTGGGATGACGAGTTGGGCATCCCACGAGTTTGAAGGAACTAGAAGCAAGGTTACAGCAAATATGGAACGAAATGTCTCAAGACATCATACAGATCTTGTATGACTCAATGCCCGATCGTATCACATCGTGCATTCGCGCTAGAGGGGGTCCAACGGAGTATTAACTCCTCCGTTGTTTTGCCTTTTTCTCTGAAATAAATTATGCTTTTTCTTTGATTTTCTTATAATTTATTTACATCAAAGTAGTCATTACGTATGTAAAATTTAGTTTCATTTTGACGACTCCTTCTTGGTGCGCTAATTTTTTTGCCCATGAGTGTATATATATATAGTATCTATTCCATATCTATTAAACTGGCTAATCAAACTAGCTGCGGTCGTCGTCGTAGCCGAGAATAAACACACACTCTCTCTAATCAGTTGCTTTTCTTAATGAACTTAATTTCAGCACAGCTCCAATCATCCCCAATTCAAGATGGTAACGCGCCATTTTCTTCCTCCGCTCCCCGCCAACACACGTCTGTTTAGCAAGGCATTTGCCTAAGATATGTTCTAACTTCTAAAATCTCCGTAGTTCGAAAATCTGTCTCGTTGTGGCTCCCGTTATCCAATTAACGCCCAGTGTCCTCATTTGATGATGCTACAAAAAATTGCTATTCCGTGCATTAAATTAAAAAATAATCTTTTATTTACAAATTGGTCTGATAGATGACAGCACTATGCAATGTGAGATATGCAATTTCTTTGGAACCAAGTAAAAATGGGCGGGAAAGATGCAGTATAATTTCGATGTTTTTTGGTAATCACGTTGTGTATTTTTTATATTACTGTATGGCACTGGTTTTATGAGGCAAATTCATTCAATTTGGTATAAATATAATCTAGATAGTCCATGCTATGCCATTAGCATGTTTTTTAATATTTATTGTTGTAAATATATCCGTAATAAACAGGAAAACTTATCCGTCATCATTTGAGGACGCTGGGCGTTTGCGTATAGTTCTTATTCAGTATTCAGATTTGTTTCTTAAGTGTTTCTTACATTTTTTGCAGATGAGCTATAAATAAAGAATGAAAAATGAGTAGAAATAAAACATTTAAAGGCTTAGAAGAGGCAACTGCCATCATTTTTCTGAAGAAATAGAAGCAGATATTATATTAATGCCTCCGGATGTAGATGATCTAACAGATGAAGAGTAATTCGATGATGATGATTTGGGTACTCCATTTTTATCAGATATTGTAGGTACATTAAAAATTATAATACCAGATGATAATGATAACTCTATTATTTCGGATTTAAAAAAAGGAAAACAATTCCCGTAAACGTAAAAGAGAAATATCAGTTGTATGGACGAATGAAACCCCGGCTTACATGTTTGGGACTTTGGAAAATTCTTCTAAGAGAAATTATGATATATGGACAACTTAGTATACGAGTCCAGTTGAGCTGTTTGAAGGATTTTTTACTGAAAGTGTTTATGATATGATCGTAGAGGAAACTAATCAATATGCTTACGAAATGAAAAATAAACTGAATTTTAATGTGACTAAAGATGAAATAAAAACATTTATAGAATTTCTGATATTTTCAGGCTATCATACTTTACCCAGTGAACGGTACTACTGGGCAGAAGCAGATGATTTAGGAGTAACAATAGTGAAAAATGCTATGACTAGAAATTTCTACTTAGAGCTCAAGAGATTATTACATTTCCAAGATAATAAATTACATCAGTACAACAAACATGATAAATAATATAAAATACGTCCCTTGTTAGAAATGCTTTCCAAGAATTTTCAGAAATGGGGCATTTTCCATGAAAATTTGTCCGTTGATGAAATGATCGTCCGGTATTATGGTCATCATGAAACAGTTTATAAAATCTAAACCTATTAGATTTGGGTATAAACTCTTTGCTCTGTGTGGCAACGATGGTTACTGTTACAACTTTACACTGTATTGTGGAAAAGAATAAAATACTTCTGAATCTGAGAAACTTCCTATAGGTACAACAGTGGTGTTAAATTTTCTATCTATTGTTGAAGATCCAAGAAGCCATCGTGTTTATTTTGACAACTTCTTTACTAGTCATGCGTTGCTAAAAAAACTGAAGGAAATGCTGTTCAGAGCTAGTGGAACAATACGAGAAAATCGTACTGAAAAATGCCTAATAATGGATAATAAAATGAGTAAAAAAGAAAGAGGGTTTTACGATAGTAAATTTGACAGAACAAATTAAATTCTTGTTATTAAATAGAAGGACAATAAGCATGTTTCTTTGGCCTCAAATTTTGATACAATATTGCCACTTTCTTCAGTACAAAGATGGAGTGCAGAAAAAAAGAGAAAAGGTGTAAGTGAATCAGCCTGATGCTATAAGTTCCTAACCTCATTTATGGGGGGGTGGGGGGTTGACCTTCACGATTGGCTTCTTGAAAAACATTCTATAGCCATACGAGGAAAGAAATGGTACTTTTGCCTTATTACTAGGATGATAGATATGGCTATTGCAAATGGCTATGTCATTTATAAAAAGATCCATGGTTCTAAGATGATGTCATTCAAAGATTTTAGAAGGTTTGCAGTAACCTATATAAAAAAGGGAACCGATTCAAAAGCAATCCTAGGAAGATCAGTACAAATGCAGATAACATCCAGATCCAATGTGCTTCCTGACATAAAATTCTACAAAATATAGCATGTTATTGGTAAAAGGGAGAAACAAAGGCGTTGCCAATATGATAACTGTTCTTCAAAGACAAGAACATATTTTATGAAATGCAATGCAACATTATGCATACAATGTTTTACTCTTTTTCACCAAAAAAATCATCCTGAAAAATGCAAAAAAAAAAAAGTTTTCTTACGTATATAAAATAAATTTTGATGGACTTACATTATTTTGCCTATTAGTTTGTTTATATATTAAAACTAAATAATTTTACGCAAAAAACTTTCATTTTTAAAAATTTTACATTTTTTACATACAAACGCCCAGCGTCATCAAATGAGGACGACTTAAAAAATATGGTTGCAGTTAAAATTTTTCAAAATGCTTTTGAAATACTTTTAATTTATGCATTTCTACCCATATCTATCAATTTTAAAGGAAATTTTCAAAATTTGTTAATTTGGGCGTTAATGGGTTAAACAACTACTCTGAATCTCGAAAAAGAATTTGATTAGTACTGCCATCTATCGGCTATTCTGAGAACTATCCTATTTGCAATTGATATATTTTATTTTATTATTTTAACTTAACTTAATTTTCAATACGTGACATATATATATATACAAACATACATATATACATACATATATATATATATATATACGTGTGTATATAGATATATATGTGTGTGTGTGTGTGTGTGTAATACCACCGGACGCGGGCGAGGATGGGCGGTGAAAACGGTTGATATTTTCCCCACGTCCGTGCGTCACGAACAACTTTCATTCAGTTGTGCATCAAACGACGTCGGCCGGTGTAGCTTTTTGACATTTTGAATGTAGTTACCCAGACTTGGCCCCTCAGGCCTCTCAATACCCGGGCACACAAAGAACACCGCTTCTTCCAACAAACTTTTATTTCGTACCAACTGCTACATCTTTACATGACAACAGAAATCTGGGGAGTGCTTGCATCTACATGACGCAGAGTCTTTTATAGACTTTTTGAAGTGGCTCGTCATGTGATCTTGAAAATGAATACTAATTGGTTAACTCTGATTCTCGTGTCAGAGGTGACGACGTATATTACGCAAAGATGCGCGAGAAATTATATATTTTAAGGTGGCGCTACTCATATGCTTTGTTCTTAGAATCAGAAGCAAAATTGGCTCGAGCGCCCAAGGGAATTTAGAATGAACTACGATTTGAAGAGGCTAAAGGGATTTTAATGTTATATATATATATATATATATATATATATATATATATATATATATATATATATATACAGAGGCTGTTCACACATTTTTTAGACGATGTATATAGTATTCCCAAAACTAAATTACATAAAATTCTTGTATTTTAAATGTTCTATTTGACATCCCTTATTCTGAACTATCTTTCGACACCGCAATTTCCAGGATAATAATGCCTTTTGAAGTGTCAGAAGAGATATTCTATCCCATTCCTCCTGAACAGCTTTCCAGAGTCCTGTAAGGGTTTTGGGACGACGTTTGGATAATGCAGATTTTAAAAGTCCGAAAGCACAAAAATCCATAGGTGATACATCGGGAGATTTAGTAGGGATATCAGTAAAGGGTATGGCCTTGATACCAGTTTTTTGTTCCATTTCTTTTAGGAAATTTACAGTGGATTTTGATGTGTGACTGCTAGCTTTGTCCTGATGGAGTCTCACAGATTGATGGCACTGTGGATAAAGCGATGGTATTTCATTCAGAAAAATTGGCGATAAAATATGTTCCTGATAGTATTTGGAGTTAATCTTGACATTTTCCCCACTCTCTTTATTTTTAACTTGCCATTATAAGAAAAACCAGCAACAATCATGAATCCCTTAGAAAAACTTTCTGTCGATTCTTTGAACTATGTACTTAAATTTTTTTCTCCCCTTTTATGATAATAAATGGCTTTTTTTTGTTGCAATCATTTAAATACACCCATGATTGATCTATTGTGACAATTGTTTTCCATTTTTCTTTGGATAAGTGTTTCTCATATAGAATTCTGCAGCGTGTCTTGCGTTCAGCGATATGATTAGGAAGAAGACGATGCCAATTGCGTTTTTTCGCTTTCTTAAGATTTAAATCAACGTTTATCATTTTGTTTACAGTGGACACCGACCATTTTAATGATTTTGCAACTGTCCTTTGACTAGGGGTATTTTCTTTTAACATTAAACAACGTATCTTTGCAATAGTCGAAGATGTCCGTTTTTTCCTTGGATACTTGTTTGGAATTTTTTTGCCCCACTTGAGGCTCCAGTTTGACGTTTTTTTTTCCCTTTCTTGTTGACGATATTACCTATCGACGCTTTAGATATCACAAAACCATGACTCTCGCATCGTTTTTGGATAACGGAATATGCATATTTCTCTTCGGAAAGAGCATAAATGTAGCCTTTGAACCACTGCTTTGTTAAAAACGCCATTTAGAATAAAAACAAAACTTTCAAGCCGCAGACGATAATTTTGACTTTTAAAAACATAGTACAATTGCAATTATTTCTTTTGCAGCAAACGATTTTTTTATTACCGCTTACCAAAATCGTCTAAAAAAGTGTGCGAACAGCCTCTGTATTTGCGCGTTCACTTTCGACATCAGACACGGAGAGAAAAATGTGAGGCATGCGTAGAGGGATGCGTCACAACCTGCAGGTCATAAATTACAGGACAGCGCATGCGTCGCGAAAGCGCAGACGTATCCAACCAGAGGGGATTTCGGTGCATAATTCCAAGCGCTTTTCTATTCTGCAAGGCAGTTTTCAAGCCAGCGTTCAGAATGTCGCAGTCTTCGGAAGAAATTTTACATTTTATTGATTACAGAAATTTACCGGCATTGAGACGTCAACCACTCCGCATACATAAAATTTTTAATACATTTAAAATTATTTAATAATATACAGGTCATTAAATTATCTATTGCTTTAAAATTAAAACTAAATGTATTTTTAAACAAAGCAAATTGAAAAAAATGAGAATTTGTACTATATCATTAAAATTTCTGAAATACAGGGAGATTTCAAAAATACGCATCAGCTAATTCGTTATCATAAATTCCCCATAGCTTATCATAGGAATTAAAGACCCACATTGAAAAGTTTTATATTATAAAAGCATGTTACAACCTGAATTCGCATTTTGCATGACGTAATCCCCCCCCCCATATCATGCATTGCTTGCATCCAAATGCTTCAGATCTTGCACATTTCATTTGAAGCTAAATATCATTGACACATTTTAAATGTAGGTATTTTTAGTCATCAGGGTTTTCTCGTCATGTTCTTCATTTTACACCATGCTAAAGAAAAATGAACGATTTTCATTGATAACAAAATATACTCCTTAACTTATATAAGTAGGAATTTTTTATTACATATGAAAATTCAATAATTATTCATGGCCCTCTTTGCTCAGAAAAGTGGATGTCTCGGTATAATTATTTGCTTTATATTAAAGAGATTACTATATATTACAAAAAATACGATGATAGAGGATTTTTCTAACGTCTGTTTTCTTTTCGTCATGTACTTCCAATATATGGATCCATTTTATTTTTAAGACTTATATTCCTTATGTTCGCTAAAATCAAAGCTAATCAATGTATGTTACTATTAAGTTTGAAAAGTTCTTATTTGAAAACTATAGCCGGTACGTATAGCCGGTAGAGGGCGTTGAACATCGTACTCTGTGGAGTATAAAACAGGTAACCAAAGCTTGTTTGAGTGTGCTGAATCATTTACAAAGGAAGAGCTGAGATAGACATGCCATTACGTCGTGTTCGAAGACAATATAAGCAGTTGCCGCAGTTTGAGAGGGGGAGAATCGTCGGGATGATGGAAGCTGGGTGGTCAGCTAGGCGAGTAGCTCGTCAATTAGGCCGCTCTGATTGTGTTGTGAGGAGGTGTTGGGACCAGTGGACCCGAGAGATGTCATGTACACGAAGACCAGGCTCAGGACGCCCTCGACAGACCAGTCGTCGAGAAGACCGCCACATCGTAAGAAATGCACGCGTACAGCCTACTGCTTCATCGGCCGCCATCCAGGCACAGGTAGCACCTTCACTAGTGGCCACTGTGTCTTCTCGAACCATACGAAGAGCCTGGCTGAAGGACAGTTGGTATCGCGGCGCCCATTACGTGTGCTGCCCTTGACGCCCACCCATCGACGCCTCCGTTTGGAGTTTTGCCTCGCACGAGGAAACTGGACTGCAGCGGAATGGAACCAGGTCGTCTTTAGCGAATAATCCAGATCACTGCAGCGGAATGGAACCAGGTCGTCTTTAGCGACGAATCCAGATACAATCTCGGCAGTGATGACAATTGTGTTCGTGTGTGGAGAGCCCGTGGTGAACGCTTCAATCCTGCCTTTGCTGTACAGCGACACATCGCTCCCACAGCTGGTGTGATGGTATGGGGTGCCATTGCCTACAATACACGGTCACCCCTAGTATTGTTCCGTGGCACCATGACAGCCCAGCGGTATGTTCATGAAATCCTGCAACCACATGTGTTGCCACTCATGCAACGGCTCCCAGGAGCCATTTTTCAACAAGACAATGCTTGGCCTCATACGACAAGGGTGTCACAAGTCTGTCTCCGCACTGTTACAACCCTTCCTTGGCCTGCCCGATCCCCAGATTAGTCTCCAATTTAGCATATCTGGGATCATTTGGGACGACGAATTGGGCATCCCACTAGCTTGAACGAACTAGAGGCAAGGTTACAGCAAATATGGAACGAAATGTCTCAAGACATCATACAGAACTTGTATGACTCAATGCCCGATCGTATCGCATCGTGCATTCGCGCTAGAGGGGGTCCAACGGAGTATTAACTCCTCCGTTCTTTTGCCTTTTTCTCTGAAATAAATTATCCTTTTTCTTTGATTTTCTTATCATTTACTTATATCAAAGTAGTCATTAGGTATGAAAATTTCGTTTCATTTTGACGACTCCTTCTTGGTGTGCTAATTTTTTTGTCCATGAGTGTATATATATATTTCTGTAGGGAAATAGTACCAAAATAATTTTTTTAAGTAGAAAATAATTTATGAAAATTCTAAGTTGGTAATAAAGGTGAGTGTAGTATTAAACTTTAAATGAGTTTTTCTCAAAAGATTTTCAAAGATTTTAGATTTTTAAATGCTCCATGCAACTTAATTTTTGTTCAAAATTCCTTAAATTGATAAGGAAGAATCCTGGTACTGTTTACAAAGAAACTGGGTATGAGAATTATACGATTAGGCTTCATTAAGCTGGTTAAATTTGATTTATAACTTATTAAAATTTTGAAAGTGGGGATGGAATTCAGAAAAAAAATTTAACCATTCAAGGGATTAAATAATTTATACCTAGATTAGTATGTAATACAGTTTGATGACTGAAATCCAAAATCAAGGAAATATCTCAAAATTAAGTCGCAAGTAACATTTTAAAATTTTGTTTATGAACTAATTTTTTTTTAAATCTTAAAATCATAAGACTGGAAAATTTTTTAAGTATTCTATATACTTATGGAATTTTATATATATATATATATATATATATATATGTATATTTTACTATATCTCTGCAATAAAGTTTTAAAAAAATTAACGTTTACCGTTCCCGTAATGGCTTCATCAGTTTCGAACCGAACACCCCCAGTTCCAAACCTAACGTCTCGGGCCCCAGTAAGTCAAAACTTATTAATATTTATTTAATCTAAACTATATTTAACATAAGTTTCAATCAAATAATAGCAAAAACGTTGTATATGCCTTTCTTAAAATTAAGAGTTAATTTTTCTTCGTACTTTTTATATACACTTTAGCTAGGATGCACTATTTTTTTCTAGTTCGGAAAATGTTTAATTTTCATCTATTTAAAAGAGACGAGCATCTTTCTTTGAAGGTAAAAATAAATTAATGCTTCAAATTTTAATCAGCATAAGTTGAAAGAAACAAAAAGAAATCTAATTGATAGCGTTTTCTCAAGTTTATTTTAAAAAAACTTTTGAGAAAATGCCATGAATGATTTTTTTTTCTTTCAACTTCTGCTGTTTAAAAATCGAAGCAGTAGTTTCTTTATACCTTCTGAGAAAGATGCTTGTTTCTTTTAAATAGTTTAAAACTAGATTTAGATATTAGAAGACTAGATATTAGAAGAAAAGTTAGTTTGTCCTAACAAAAACTTATTTAACAGGAAATGCGAAGAAAAAACTTAGAACACTTACTTTTTAGAAAAGGCTTTAACGCATATTTTATATTCTTTGAAAGTAACATTTTGCAAAAAACGGATTAGAATAAATTAATATAACTTTTAGTTTTGATCTGTCAAAGAAAACTCTCTTACAAAAAATAGCTTCTTGTATCTTTCCCAATTACTTCACATGAGTTTCTGTGAAATTTCATTTTCTTTTAACAGTCAATAAACTTGTACATACTTATAGTTATACTTGCTTTTTTGTACATAACTATCTTTTATACATACTTATCATTAATTGTAATAGGAAATCCAGTCTGTTGAAATAATTATTTAGTTTTCTTCATTACAGTAATAAATAAATGAGTATAGATAACACAAAGAAAGAATAGTTTTTTTTAAAAATATGGGAAAAGATACATATCATACATTAAAAAAATTTACAATTTTTTTATCAAATTGTCTTCTTAAAATGAAGAAAACTTTTATTCACTTGTATAGTAAAATGGAAATGTATGCTAGGTGATGCATTATAGATACACTGCTGGCCACTGTAAATGGAACACCCTGAAGGAAACATGCAAATAACAGGAAATTTACAACATGCATTAGCGGAGGTGAGATATGCAAATGATTAGAATTTCAGCGCAGACGCACATCACGCGCGCCTGTGGCGCCACTTTAAAGCGCTATTTAAGGCTTGGAGATTTTGACGATTTCAAGTTCGGCAATTGGGTTTTTCTTGTGGTTTTTTCAAAAAAACGATCAATTATGCCTCGTCGAAAACAGCGATCATCATTTGATCAAGTATCCGAGTTCGACAGAGGAAGGATAGTGGCCTACCGAGATTGTGGATTATCTTTCAGGGAAATCGGTAGTCGTGTTGGACGAAACAAAACAACTGTAATGCGGATATGTGATCGTTGGATGCAGGAGGGTACGACGGACCGGCGTGTTCGATCGCATCCACCTCAGCGCACTACTTCACGTGATGACAGGCAAATTGTGCGCATGGCAGTGACGGATCGCTCAGTCACATCACGAACCATAGTACAGCACATGCAGTCTGTAACGCATCATCCAGTGCCTGCGCATACCATTCGACGCCGTTTACAGCAGAGTGGTCTGTCCGCAAGACGCCCATTGCTTTGTCTACCCTTGACGCAGAACCACAGACTTCTCCGCCGCCAATGGTGCGATGACAGAAGGATGTGGACGGCAGAATGGAATGAAATTGTCTTTACTGACGAGTCACGCTTCTGTCTGCAACACCACGATGGTCGCATTAGAGTCCGGAGACACCGTGAAGAGAGGATGCTGAACAGCTGCGTTATGCACCGCCACACTGGTCCTGCACCGGGTATTATGGTATGGGGCGGTATTGGATATCACTCTCGCACACCTCTAGTACGCATTGCCGGTACTTTAAACAGCCAGCGCTACATCTCCGAGGTGTTGGAGCCAGTTGTCCTTCCTTACCTTCAGGGCTTGCCCACAGCCATATTTCAACAGGATAATGCGCGACCACATGTGGCACGCATTGTCCAACGGTTCTTCGTCAATTGCCAGATTGAATTCCTTCCCTGGCCGCCTCGCTCTCTGGATCTTTCGCCGTTAGAAAACATGTGGTCCATGGTTGCTCTACGATTGACCCAGATTCCATCCCCAGCTGCCACAGCAGATCAACTTTGGCAACGTGTGGAAGCTGCTTGGTCTGCTGTACCCCAAGAACTCATCCAAAGTCTCTTTGGATCAATGCCGAGGCGTGTGGCAGCGGTGATCTCCAATAATGGCGGCTACTCTGGCTACTGATTTTGGCAGGAACCACACTTCACAGATGTCTATAAATTTAATCATTTGATACTTGGTCAACATGTTATCTACAAAATAAATTTTGTTGTGATATCTCTTGTCTTTCTTGGTGTTGCAATTTGGGTGGCCAGCAGTGTATTTCATACAATACTTTCAACAATGCAATTTTTTCAAGAAAGCAGCTTTCATACAGATACTATTAAAGTCTTTTATAACTTTAAAAAATGGCTGTTTTACGTATTTCTCTTATGACACTTCCTTAGAGTGTCATAAAAATATTTCTTAAGACTCTAATCACGTCCCGTAAAGAAAATTGACACGTACACAAAATTTATCTCTAAGAAGGTAGAAATTAGACAATGCATTGTAAACCCCTACTATACATTTTTCTAATTTATTTTTCTTCCTTTAACCATGCTTGTGAACATTTCGTATCTTACTCTGGCGCAAATCTTTTATACTTTATAATTAATTTTATAAAAGATGTGCTCAGCTATTTCATGCATTATTTTTCATTTTGTCTACATTCTACTCGAACACGTAGTGTATTAACTTAAAAAAAATGTTTCTTTTATTATAACTCAAGAGTCATTAAGCGTCATTAGGGAATAAAATAAACATTTTCAATAAATTTTTTTTAGATCAGATATAAGCATATTATCATATGAGTGCTTTTTAATGGACTGTTTTAGGATGGTTTTTAAATATAAGATTTTTAGTCTCGAGCTTATAACTCATCTGCAACTGTTGCTTTAACAAATATTCGATTTCTATTTAAAATTTTCAGTGTTTGTTTTGTTTATATTACTACGGAAATTTCTTAATTTACACTGGAAATACACAGAGGGATCCAAAATGAACGGAATCTTTAATATCATCACTTTCGTTGATTTTTGAGAGTAGAGAAAAGTAGATTGCTCAAAAGCACACTGAATAACGAATACTTTTCTGCGGTGGGTAGTTGAGTCAAGGGTTTTACTTTTTAGGAACAATTCTGAGTGTTAGACAGTTCTGTGCATAGGAGCACATTCGAAAAGTTATATATATAGCTGACGAAGCAGCCTGTCTATCAGAATCTTAATAACAGTTTTCAAGTCTTCATTGATAGCTTAACAACGTTAAGAAAGCAATAAGGCATGTCTATTGTAAGAAAACAGGGTACCACGCAGTACCATCATTACCACAGAAAATCCCTTCTAATATGGACACCCACACCAATATGGACTTTAATATGGGATCTTAAAAGATGGTTTTTAGCACGTTTTCTTTGAGCAAAATTCTATTCTTCATTTAAAAACATTAATTTTTAATAATTCTTTATTTTAACTATTTTAGTCATGCCCTAAATCAACATCTTTCTTGTTTCCAATCAAAACAGATTCATATTCGTCAAGTCTACAATTAAATTTCCATTTCAAGTAATTCTTGGATGCAGCAATATTTTTTACCACTACAGTCTTCCGATTTCTCAACTCCTTTGTTTTACTCATAAATTCTGCAGACAGAGCTGATATTTGTTATCAAGTTATTTAAACAGCAGAAGAAATGAATAGACAGAGAGTTTACAGGTGTTAAGCAGCGGAGACTCAGATCTCAAAAGTATTTCTGTTGCAGGAAAAAAACGATCACGATCAGAACATTTCAGCGAAGAATCAAGACTGAATGAATTAGTAGCCACGTGTAAAGGAGTTAGAAACATAGAGAATTTCAGTTAGAGGTATAAACACCTACTCAAGTTAAGTGACATTGTTTGTATAGATTTATAATTGTATTTTCCTTTTTAGTTGTATGCTAAAGTAGAATTAGAAATCTACTGTTTATAAATGAGTATCGTAGAACGCTTGGAACACAAACTTTAAGTATAAATTTAGATTTCTAATTATGATTCATTGCACAGACTGCCAACACCATTTTCTCCCACTTAAATGAGAAACTCAAATTAATACAAACATTCTGCAGTTCCAGTTTCCTAGCAGGGTTTTCAATAAAGGTTTTATTTGAATTCCCTATAAAATTACCCTATTCTTTCCAATTTTTGCATGTGCTTTCCTGGGTATGTTTCTTTGCCATTAAATTGCCAGTGTCGTTGTGAGATCCCTCATGCTAACGTTTTATTTTAAAATCTTATTTTTTGGTATTATCAGTTTATTTCAATAGTCTCTTAACACCAATTTTCATGGCATCTCGGAGACCTTACGTTTCATGCTGCCAAAGAATTAAAAATTTAGGAAATAGGGAAGGAAAGAGAGGAATTTTGTAATCTAACTGATCATTCTGAGCGCACACTTAACCATTTAGGTACTCGCATTTTAAGACGGCTGTGTTAAATACTGCCGTGTGTCTGAAGCAAAACGAAGCTATAACTTGATCTTCATACCATAAAGATTTAATTTAAAGATCAGACAGTTGGCTTATTTCTTCAGTTAGAATAGCTTTTTCGGGTAGTACGGACAAGGGGCGATTAACATAAGATGCTAAACAGCTTTGGAAGTACACTGTTGATGAAATCCAAGTAACATGGTCAAAAGTAATGGTTTTAAAATATTCACTTTTATCTTTACCTGCATTCTAGTGTACAAAATATCAGTTCTAAGATTTGAATGCTTGAATTTGTTTTCATGAGAAATGCGCGGTCATTGAAAAAGGTGTCCGGGATTGCGACTTGAAATATAGATCCATATAATAGAAACTCATGGTGTCTATTTTTTCCCCAAAAGATACAGAAATGAATCAAGTTGTGGACATTACCTAGGTTTCGATATGAGCACCCATCTAAGCAATATTCGATGTCCATCAGGTAGCGATCATAGCAGGAGTCATAGTCGCGATTTCAGCAGAGATTCTGTCCGATGAATGGCGTAGATCCCGGATCTTCTGAGTGTGCATAATGTTTTTCAGGTAAACCCATAGAAAAAAGTCAATAGGGGTCAAATGGAGGCTTCTTAGTGGCCAAAAAGTTGGATCGTCCCTTGTCCGAAGTCAAAACCCATGTAGGAGGAAGCACGGCGTCACAAGGTCGGCGCATGCCCCTAGCGTAGTTACGGTTACATTAACGTGAAAAAAATAAAACTCCCATAGTTAATATACCATCTGCTGCTACGCAAAATCCAATTGGTAGATTGTTATTCCCGATGTGTAAAACTAAAATCACAGGCACCTTTTTCTATGTCCCTGTATAACACATTTCCTAATTGTCTCTCAGCTTGGCTTTGATTCTGGAGGTGAAATCTTAGAATTTTAGAATCATTAGAATTTTAACCCATAGTTTAAACTTATTATAACCATATCATGACACAGTGAAGTATTTAGAAAGCATCCTTCATTAGGTACCTTCATTCAAGGATTTTTAGAATAAAATATTTAGCTGAATCTATAACTTTGAATTAATTCTAAACTCATTGTTCAAATAACGTCCTATAGTTTCTTGAAAATATTACTATGAAAAGTATAACGAAACACCGTTGGCCTAAGTAAAAGGGAAATAAAAAGTATTTACGGCTGGGGCAAGAAAAAATCCTAATTGGCAAACAGAAGATAACAGTTTCTGAGAAAGTAACAATATGAATGACATTACAGACGACTAGAATGAGAAAAAAAGCTTTTCATTTCAAAAAACCTGTCAAACTATATTACCCTGTCCATCCTTTTGTATAGTAAATAAATATTTTTATGGAAAAGATAAAAACTGGAATTCTACCCCTTAATAATTTTGTAATAAATGGCTCCATAAAATCCTTATCCTTTTTTACGTCATTACTTGCACCACTTCTTTCTTACAAACTGATATCGTCTCCATTTTGACAGCTGTGAGTTTTTTCTTCCTTAGGCTGAAAAATGCTTTCCTCTAAACATTGAAAAATTAGTTTCAAGCGTTAATAAGATCTAGAATATGATAATCCCCTTACTTTTTTTGCCTTCATACTTAATCTCAAATGTTTGAAGAAGGATGGGAGAATTTAACAGCCATAATTTTGTCTCTGAAAAATTCAAATTACATTCAAGTGGGGAAAATATTTTAATATATAAATAAAGTTTGAAAACTCAGCATTTATTTAAAAAGCTATAGAATGTCATTCCCGTGAAAGCAAAAAATTTTGATCTATCTGGCCACAAAGGGGGTTTTTCCCTTGATTAAAATTGAATATTTGAAGAATTATTATTTTGTGTGATGCTTTTGAGGCGTCGAATATTGCGACCAACAGGGTCGTTGGTATGGCAATGGGTACCCGATATTATCGGTGTAGATAACTCCCCGATAACAGAAATTATTAAAAAAATACTAGACAAAAAGTTGTCTTTTCAAATAAAAAATAACAGTTCTATTATGATAGCGGACTACTAGAAATGTGCGAAAAGTAAAATCTGTATACTTTCTCAATTTTTTTAAGGTTCATCTGAAAGGCCATAACACAACCTTATAGTAAGATCGATAAGCAACCTTTCCTTTTAAAAGGAGGAAGTGAATCAGTATATTTGTAAAAACACTGCAGTAATGATTGAAAAAGCCTTACAAAATTGATTATAATCATGTTTGAATTATATTCTGCTTATAAAGCAAGAAAATATATGAAGTTTTAGTAATTTGCTTTTATCGGCTTCTAAAAGAATATTTTTGAATACATTTCCACTCATACAGTGCCCGTTTAGATAAGTGTTAAGACTTTGATTAACAAGGATCAATAAACAATACGTGGTATTGCATTTATAACATCATTTAGAAAAATTTAATATTTTCTATATTTTTCAAAGAAAACGGGAGAAAACTCATATGAAAACCATAAATTTTTAAATCAATAGTTTTTAAAGTTTTGATCCTTCTTTACATACAATTTACAAACAGGTATTTTCTCAATTTGAACATCTATTCATTCCATCCAAATACTGCGACATATTTTTCGTTGAAGATTTCAAAAAACGGATAGCAACCAATTAGGAAATCTGAGACAGTTTTAATAAATTTTGCTTGTTAATACCTATTTAACATCTCTTTACACGAATGAAAGTAAAATATGCAGATACAGTTAGAAAAAGTAAACTATTTTGAATGCAAATAATTCTTAAAAACAACGTCCCTAGGAATTTTTTTTCATTCAAGAATAGGTATTAATTATTAAAAGTTTTCCATATAGGTGCCCATTATTAATGATCTCATGTGAAAAGATACTAATGGTGAAAAAAAATTGCTTCGATCTTTAGTTCACTTAAGTTTTAAAGACGCTACTGCATTAGTATAAAATATTACATAAGCCAGCTTAAGTGCATCGTCTGATAATGCATTTTTCTTTTCAATGCATAAATTTTCTAAATTTTTCAATTAAATATTAGCTTTTAATAATTCTATTTAAGCTTTTGAATTCCTTTTCCCAAAAGACTTCCTTTCAGTCAAAGAAATGTGTCGTTCTCGTAATAAATTTTAATTAATACGTTCAGATATCTCACTAAGCTTTAGATTGTAACTAAAAATAATTGTACTTAAGTAGATTAAAATCCTCATCTAACATATCATGCATTTCAACATTGTAGTTGTTTTGAATTTAAGTGACAGTTGTTACTCTGAACGTTTCTGAAAACTTCTCTCAGAGTAATAAATATTATGCGAATAAAAATTCTATTTTCGAAGCTATAAATAATGCATTAATACTTGTTTTTATCAAAATTTTTCTCAAATTTCAGTTTTATGAAGAATAGAAAATTTACATTACTAAGGGTGATTCGCTGTCGGAAAATGCGAGAAAGGAAATTTGATAGTTTTTATTTGCATATACCTTGCATGAATGGAGCTTCAGTTCTTTTGCTGTAAATATCCGTTCATTATAAACTTACAATGATTCGATTTAATTTACCTTCTTTAAACTTCAAACATAATCGGAAGTAAGAAGAGGTAAGATATGCTTTAAAAAAAATAGATTTATTTTAGTAAAGTAAATCATATGTTCAAAAAAGAAAAAGAATACAAAGTTCATATTCAGTCAAAAGAGGAAATAGTACGTATGTAAAAGTCAAATCTCCCGTCGTTAGGAATTATTTAATAAGTCTCAGACACATCTTACCGTGAGACAGAAATGTCATGCATGAGAAAAAATTGTGTGCCAGCTATTTAACTCGGACAGCTATTATTAAAAAAATTTGGGGGTGTTTTTAGATGGGTGTAAAGATTATTTTAATAATGAACGTAACATTACAAATAAACCTTTTTTTAGATATTGCTATAAAAATCTGTATTAGTATCTGTTGAACATATAAACTGACTATATGACTTCAATACAATACTTTTACAACACTTATGTATGCTTCATCGACAGGAATGAAAGAAAAAATTCAATAAATATCTTTACAATTAATAAACTTATTCAAATACATTAACAATAACAAGGAATATAACAAAGCTAAAGAATAATTACTTTGAAAGAAATATTACCTCGAAAATAAAAAAATATATATGTAATTGCCCTACATAAAAAAGAAAAACATACACATAGATATCAAAACATACATTTTAAAATTATACACTATAAATCCCACACCATTGTTTAATATTTCATTTTACACATTATCAGATATCGAAAACGAATTAAAAATGATAACCGTGTAATTGTCACAGAATATCTGTTACCTTTGACAATTTTATTAATTATAAACACACTTATATATATATATGTGTATGTAATATATACACTGAAGTGCCACTAAATTAGAGATAGCAAAGCCTATGCAAATTGTATGGCGCTGCGCATCATGTATGCGCAAGTGAGGGCGCTGTGATAACTGCATATGTAGCGCGTACTAAGGTTGTTATGAATTAGTTGTTGGAATTGCCAGTATGGGTAAACTGCCTGATTTAGACGCCTTCGATCGCGGACTAAATCGTAGGTGCGCGACGCATGGGCCATTCAATTTCCGAAATCGTCAGACAGCTAGGATTTTCAAGGTCGACAGTGTCAGGAGTATACCAAGAATACATGGATGGTGGAAAAAAACTAGCGATTGGGCAAACTGCAAAGGACAATTAGTCTTTACAGTGCGTGGTGAGAGACGGCTCAGGCGTATTGTACGTAGCCAGCGAAGCCAAACATTAGCTCAAATTACCACCCAGTTTAATGACAGTGCCAGTCGTACAGTCAGTAAACGGACTGTGCAACGCTCGCTTCACCGTATGGGTTTCGGGAGCCGTCGACCTACGAGAGTACCATTGCTCTATACTCGCCATCGGGCTGCACGTCTTGCCTGGGCAAGAGAGCACAGTGACTGGAGTTTAGAGGACTGGAAACGAGTAGCATGGAGTGATGAGTCTCGATTCCGACTACTTAACGCCGACGGAAGGCTGAGAATATGGCGTCAGGCTCATGAAGCCATGGATCCTGCATGCCTGGCTGGAACAGTACAAGGGCATGGTGGCACAATCATGGTCTGGGGTGTTTTTTCGTGGCACAGTTTGGGATCTTTGGTGCGTGTACCAACCTCCCTCAATGAAATTCGGTACGTAGAGTTGCTGGGTGACCACCTCCATCCGTTTATGCTGTTCTGTTATCCGCACGGTAATGGAGTTTTCCAGAAAGACAACTGTACCTCTCACAAGTCCCGGTTGGCTACTGGCTGGTTGGATGAGCATTCCTCTGACTTCTCTGTCATGAATTGGCCACCTAGAAGCCCAGATTTAAATCCTATTGAGCATCTTTGGGATGTTTTGGAACAAGGCGTGAAAGGGCATCACACAGCACCAAAGAACCTTACTGAATTATGGACAGCTTTAGCCAATATTTGGCCATTCCCGTGGAACGTTTCAGAAACTTGTTGAATCTATGCCTCGTCGTGTGGCAGCCGTTATCAAGGCCAGAGGAGGCCCAACTCGTTACTAGGTAGGTATTCCTAATTCAGTGGCACTTCAGTGTATATACGTATGTGTATGTATAATATATATATATTATATATATATATATATATATATATATATATATATATACCCAACAAACACAGAGGCATCGGGCCGGGGTCGGAAGGTTCCGGCCAGCCGATTTCTCCACTGCCGGGCCGGCGCATTAGGTCAGTATCGTTTCCGTCACGGTCATGTCCTCTCGCCCGCGACTACCCCGTCGAGTGCTGGGCCGCTTCCGGTAGGAATCGAGCCATTGTTCATCCGACTGCGAACCGTGAAGCAGCCGTGACGAAGCCATCAATGCGGACAGAAAGCCGTCGCGTAACCGGAGGTTGCGGGCCGGTTACGGGAGCAATAATTGGTGTCGACAGGCCGTCAAGTACCCATCTCGCAGCCAGCAAAGTGCTGTGAATTAGGGCAACTCGCCAGTAGTGAGCTGGAATCGGAATACCGGCAGATTTTCATAGTTTTTCGTAGAACCCTTCTTTTCACATGCTTTTTATTTTTATTAATGAGATTGCTTTTAACCTTTATATATAATATGATCTGATATCTACCCTTTCACTTTATTTTTTTTCTGGCTCTCCATGTATAACTAGTATTGATATTTTTAACTGTTCTCCTTTTCTCGTGTATTTTCAGGTAAAAGTAAATATTAATCTCTGCTATCACCTAAAATTTTTATTCAGAAGGATTCCTGAAAATCAGGAATTACCCGATTATATAATCTTAATTTATATAATTTTTTTGAAAATGATTAAAAATTAAAATTGAATGTAGTTCAATGTTTTATGAATTTTATTCAGTCTTTTTTTAGAAGTTGACAAGTGAAAAAAATGTTTATTTTTTATCAGTGATTTCGCAATTTTTCTTTTTTAAGTCAATATGTTGGTATCAAAATGTTGTATTGATATTAGGAGTTTAGATGTACAGAAGGTTGTTCGCACTTTATGGAAATGATTTTGAAATTTAATTTTTATGTATAAATGTCGTATTTTGTTTCTGCGATTTGCTTCTATCTGATAGCCATGGTTCTTTACAATAGTTCTAGCTCGAATTTTCCATGAAAGCAAACTTTTTCTTAATATTGTCATGTCAATTTCACCCCATTCCTCTTGGACCGTTTTCCAAAGTCCGTTCAGTGTTCTTGGATGCCGTTTTGTAAGTCTCGTTTTAATAAACCGAAATCGCAAAAGTCCATTGGAGAAGCGTCAGGTTATTTTACAGGTATTTCATTAAATGGGATACACTTTATTCCTGGTTCTGATTCTTCTTTACTAAATAAGCGACAGTTGATTTAGACGTGTGACTTGAAGCTTTGATCATATGAAGCGCAACTTTATCAATTTCCTTTCCATATAAGGCTGAAATTTCTTCTTCAAAAATTGGTTCTAAAATATTCTGCTGATAGTAGAGTGAATTAATTTTGGCTTTACGTGAGACTTTTTTGATTTTTAATTTGCAGTTGTAACAAAATAGTGCAACTGTCAAGAATCCCTTTCGGAACTTTTCTGTACACTGACAAAGTCATTTCGTACGGTCATTTCCGTCAGTTGAGCAAAATAAAATTGATCTTTTTTTATTACTGTCACTTAAATACGCCCATGCCTCATTGAATGTAACCCCGAATTTCCATTTTTCAGCAGCTAGGTGTTTTTCATATAATTTTATACAATTTGTTTTCCTTTCAGCAATATGCTTTGCCAAAAGCAGATGAACTTTAGTTTTAAACATATTTTTTAACTTCAAATCATTATGAATGATTTTACTTACAGTGCCAGAATACATTCCTAGTTTCGATGCAATGGATCTTTGAAGCGACGGATTTTTTTTAGGATCAGAGACTTCCTTTTCTCGATATTTACCTGCGTTCGAACAGTTTTAGGATGAGGTTTCGCGGTCATATTTTCATTTTTACTTTCAGTTAGACTTTTTTCCCTTTCAAATTTAATGTATTAGAAATACCTTTTTTTTTTAAATGCCATAACCGTGGTTTTTAGACCGCTTTATAATTTGTTAATACGAATATTTCACCTCGGAAAGCACAGTTACGTAACCTTCGAGCCATCTATCAATTTTATGGGCCGTTTTCAAGATATATCTTTTATTTTACATTCCAATCAAAACAAAACAGAAGTAGGCAATTATTCTGAAGTTGCCAAATTTTTATCTCAAAATGCAAACGACAAAAATAAAGTACACAATCGTTTCCATAAAGTGCGAACGACCTTCTGTATAATTGAGATAGTCATTTTATTTAACTGGCATCTGTTTTTCGACTGTAAAAAGGGAGAATGGGTTTTATAAGTCTTAAATCTTGACAAAAAGTTTCATATTGTATTAAAGGAGTGAGGATGGGTAAGAAAAATATTTCTGATTAAATCCTTCACCGATTTAACTTGCTTGCGCTTGACGTAGAGAAAGACGTTTTTAGTGACTCATGCACAGTAATTAAACTCAGTGCCTCGATTATTTATTTTTTTAAGGGTATCAGCGACTAGGAAAGTTTGTATTATAATTATTGTATGTTACCTATCTGCATATATTGATCTAATAAGTAAAGATAAATTTGAAGAGAATCACTATTCTTGGCTTGCACCAAAAACTATTACCTTTTGGAAATTTAAATAGTTACATTCATTAATTTTAAGGCCAAAAATCTTAATTAATATCTTACAAGTCCAGATCTTAAAGAAATTAATTTTTTTTTTACTCAAAAATGGATGGCTCACTATTATGATCATTACAGATTTATTTTTATTTTTCTTAAAAAAATATGATTTAAATTAAACCCATGAATAAAAATCTGGATAACCCATAAGACGGGCACCAAATTTTTCAACCTTTGCCCCTGACGGACTGTCGAGCGAGGAACAGCATTCTAGCATTCCCCATCTGTTTTTAGATGAGGGGTAAGAAATTATTCCCCACTCTTCTGAGAAAAGCTCTCTCTCTTTCTACTTTCCACCTGCAAACAAAGAGTGTCCTCACAAGAGGGGGGAGGGGAGAAAGAAAATGACTTCTCAGAAAGAGTTGGCTTGCTCCGTTTTAAGATTCCAGAACAAAGAATCTGACCCTGAGTGGATAACGAACTTATGACAAAACAGAACAGTCTGTCGAGAAAGCATGCTGATCGGTTGATTTTACTGTTAGATTTTTAAGTTCGATTCCAGTATACGAGCAAACTGCCCGGGTGAAATTCGGATCTATCCCGACGGACAGTGAGGTCTCTCCGTTAAAGACTGTGGATGGTCTTAGTTGAGTAATTATCTCAATAAATTATTACTATTATTAACTAATATCGCTTAAAAGCCTTTTATTCCCGAATTTTCGCCTAAAAGTAGTAAAAAAATATTTTCGCCTTTATTCGCATGTATTTCGTAAATACGAAAATTAAGTATCCCTACTAAGTATCCTACCTCATTGTACTCGGTGACAGTGATACATTAGAACAAAGCACTATCAGAGACTAAATAGATGCCGATGTTTGGCACGTAAAAGAAAGTGCATTTCTTGTTTACCAGTCATGATTGAATGGAACAGATTGTATTTAAATTTTACCTTTGCGAAGCTATTAGTAATTTTTTTGAAAAAAATAAACTATTTATCTGAATCTGAATGTTTTATCTGTTTATGAAAAATAATCAACAACGAGAAAAATATTTTTTTTTCTTCTAACTTTAAATAATTTAGAAAATATTATATGACTGCAAAATTGTTATTCAAACTGAAACATGAAATTATCCTAAGAAGCATTTTTATTTTCATTAAACAAGTGCAGCTGTGAAGGTGAAGACTTGCATCACAAACAAGATATACGCAGAATACTTGTATGAAGAAAATAATTAGTACACTATCTATTTACTAGCACATTAAAAGCTACTAAAATACTCTCAACATTTACATACGTACAAACACACACTTTCTAATTTAATCTCTGATGACATGGGTTTTTTTTATGAAGCGTTTTCGGAAAATATGAATACGGTTCATATCAATGGGTGTTAGAACTTTACATCTACGTTGGTCAGCTATGTGAAATTTATTTGCAGTCAACAATATTTTTATTTTATTTCCTCGAATCATTCTATATCGTTCTATACATCACTAGGTATAAAGTATGCGAATAAATACTTTTAAAAATGACGAATATAATTCAATGTAAATCAATATTTTACTAACAATATTTTGACTGTATAGAGCAGGGGTGGCCAAAGCGGCGACCGCGGTCGACTGGTAGACCGCGTAACTATTCTCAGTCGCCCGCCTGTCTGATATGTAATTGGTTGGGAATCAAAATGGATTTATTACTCTTTGTAAAAGTGATGATGATATTCCAAGTCTAACAAACTACCATTACATTATCCAACAGCAGGCATTGTGCTCAAAAATATTGAATTCAGATGTGATGAATTTCGCATTTAAAATAGTTAATTCTATTCGTGGAAGAAGTTTGCAAAGATGCAGATTCAGAGCATTGCTAGAGGAACGTGAATCTGATTTCGGGGAACTACTATTACACACTGACGTACGGTGGCTAAGACGTGCTAAGTTTTAAAAAGATTGTTGGATCTTTTTCCTGACATAAAATAATTATGGCAACTGTTAATACATCATATCCTCAATTGGAAGATAAGTGGGTGCGTGATCTTGCTTTTCTCTCTACATTACAGGAAAGCTAAATGAATTAAATTTGCAACATCAAGGAAAGAACAAAACATTAACTGAAATGGTTAGCGATGTTAATGCATTCAAGGGGAAACTTACATTCCTAGAAGCACAATTGAGGAGAGTAGATTTAAAACAATTTGAAAATATGGCAGCAGATTTTTAATATATGCTCAAATGAATATGATCAATATGCTAATAAGATACCTCTGTTACGAAATGAGTTTCCAGAAGATTTAAAGATATTTATAAAACAGAGGATATAATATTATTCATGTCATTCCCATTCAATGATGAAATAAAAAATAGAAGAAATATCAAGAAAATTAAAAGAATTTTTGGATGTGGATCAAATGCTAGTTGAGAATAAATCCTTAACCTAAAATGCGATATATTTTTGAAATCAAGAGCTTCGTCTCAAAATAGTTATTGAAATTTACTTTGTGGAGAAAAATATTCATGTTTATGGAGCTGTGCAGCATATTTAACAACCTTTCTCGGTTCTACTTACCTCTGCGAAACATTTTCTACCATGAATGCAATCAAAACAAAACATCGCTCCCGTTTAACAGATTACCATTTGGTAGTATGTTTACGAATAGCTATAAGTACATAGGAACCACAGTATGAAAAGCTTGCCGAAAATATGCAATGTCATGTTTCCAGCGCGTCCTCTAATATGAAATAAAAATAATAGTTAAGATTAATTTACAATAATATTGTTCGCATTAATAAGAAAATAAAAGCATATTGTTTTATTTATAAACTAATTACTTTTTAAGAAGAAAACCTTTTATCTCTTATTAAAATAACTTTATATTGAATATAATTAGTAATATCTATGATTATTTTAAATTTAAACTAATTTTTGGCTTTAAATTACTAATTTTCTTATGATCACTCAACACATACGATGTTGGTAGACCGCAGCTTATAATTTAAATTAAAGGTCGCCCGTAGTGATCAAAAGTTTGGCCACCACAGGTATAGAGGTATATAAAGGTATGATATGTTTTTAGTGTTTAATCTGTTAAACACTCATTAAAATGCATTCGGACTCAGTTTGGTTTAAAAGAGCACTGTCACTCGAAGCTCGAAGTATTTTACTTTATGCTATGGATATATCTATATTCTAATAAATAAAAACGGTAGTGTTATTCATTGCAAAATCAGTACACTTACCCCCCCCCAAAAAAAAAGCGCTGAAAATAAACGAAAATGGTCATTTTTATGTAAAAAAATGGCTCCAAGTCCAGCGCCACGAAATATTTAAATCATGAAATAATTATCAACACCATCACCGAAAAATAAGTGTAGTCCAAATAAGTGTAATCCAGTGGTCTACCGAAAAAGGAAATGAAGCGCCTACCGAAATTGATCTTGGCGATAAGCATCTGCTGGTAGGGTTGCCAGGTAAATCGAAGAGAACCAGGGTTTGAAATGAAGCCCCGATAGATACCCGCTTTGGCATCCAAGAGAGTCTGCCGAAAAGTCCGCCTTAATCAAAATGAAAAACAAATTTAGGCAGGTACTACTCTTTGCTCTCTTGTGCATAAACTCTTGATCGAAAAATTTATCCATTTGTAAGTGGATGTTTATTTCATTTCTATATAAAAGCCAAAAATAAATTTATATAATCTAACAATAGTTGATGTCTGTCAAAACATGACGGATAGATAGTAAATGAATGTACTAATACACAAATTATATTCAACACATCATTGTCAAATGTTGAAAATCATAATAATGCGCAGAAACAAATTGTGATTAAGCGGCTTCGTGCTTAGTGAGTATCTAAAGACAGATTTAAAAATGTCACTGACATGTTCAGAAAGCAATTTATTTAAATTGTAAATTATCGCTAATTAAACAGCATGCAATAAACAATTTCCATGAGGTTTACTGTTGTATTTCACAAATATAATTATCATAAAAACAAATAAGGCAGAGATAGATCTAGAGAGACTTCTCGGAATAAACGTGTTTATCATTAAAACATGTCACTGAGCGTGCGCGGAAACAGTGAGTTTCTAAAGACAGATTTAAACATGCCACTGAGCATGCATAAAAATCAATTGTAAATTGTAAGTTATCGCTAATTAATAGAAATTGCTGTCACAAAAACCAAATTTAACAAATCTACAGATTACAATCTTTCGTTTAAGATCAAAATGAAGTAAATTGATGCAGTAGTTTTCTCTCACGGACTGCCCAAAAAGTCGGCTTAGCAAATTAAATATGTAGATGATATATATTATGCATATATCACATAGTATAACCGAAAGATTATATTATGTCAGCCGTATACTTCTGATATAATACAATCTTTTCATACAAGGAAAATTATGTGAATTTTTCGTGAAAAAGAAATTTCACAAAAGTGAAATAAATATTTATGAAAAGTCTGTTTAATTTAATCTTCGCCGTTTAATATAAGTAAAGTAAGCTGTTTAAAGTACCGACAATGCGTACTAGAGGTGTGCGAGAATGATATCCAATACCGCCCCATACCATAATACCCAGTGCATTACCAGTGTGGCGGTGCATAACGCAGCTGTTCAGCATCCTCTCTTCACGGTGTCTCCAGACTCGAATGCGACCATAGTGGTGTTGCAGACAGAAGCGTGACTCGTCAGTAAGGATAATTTCATTCCATTCTGCCGTCCACATCCTTCTGTCATCGCACCATTGGCGGCGGAGACGTCTGTGGTCTGCGTCAAGGGTAGACAAAGCAATGGACATCTTGCGGACAGACCACTCTGCTGTAAACGGCGTCGAATGGTACACGGAGACACTGGATGATGTGTTACAGACTGCATGTTCTGTGCTATGGTTCGTGATGTGACTGAGCGATCCGTCACTGCCATGCGCACAATTTGCCTGTCATCAGGTGACGTGGTGCGCTGAGGTGGATGCGATCGAACACGCCGGTCCGTCGTACCCTCCTGCATCCAACGATCACATATCCGCATTACAGTTGTTTGGTTTCGTCCAACACGACTACCGATTCCCCTGAAAGATAATCCACAATCTCGGTAGGCCACTATCCTTCCTCTGTCGAACTCGGATACTTGATCAAAAGATGATCGCTGCTTTCGATGAGGCATAATTGATCGTTTTTTTAAAAAAAAACCACAAGAAAAACACAATTGCCGAACTTGAAATCGTCGAAATCTCCAAGCCTTAAATAGTGCTTTGAAGTGGCGCCACAGGCGCGCGTGATGTGCGTCTGCGCTGTAATTCTAATCATTTGCATATCTCACCTCCGCTAATGCATGTTGTAAATTTCATGTTATTTGCATGTTTCCTTCAGGGTGTTGCATTTACAGTAGCCAGCAGTGTAATTCCATCTCTATCATTCTCATTATTATTAGTTAATTACTTCATTTTCATTCTTTTAACAATGTAATTTTGTATTGATTTAAGATCAAATCAAATTTAAGCAATCTACTTGTTATTTGCATCAAATAAGCCAAATTAGGAAAAAAATATTGTCAAATATACTGCAAAGAATTACCCTTTCATATTCCCAAATTTATATATATATATATATATATATATATATATATATATATATATACACGCAGTGCAGGGTTTTAAAATTGCCCGTAGCGCTTGTGAGGGGATTTGAACCGGGACCTCCGATACGAACCATTCCGATGCGAAAACTTGTCCGATGCGATAACTATTCAGCCACAGAGTCCTTGACAGAAAGCTCTTATGAAGGGGACATAACGCTTTTTCGTTACGTGACGTTTCCTGCCAGTTCACTCTACCGTAAGCCGTGTAAAAGAACTTCGTTCCAAAAAAAACGACGCACCAAGAAGGAGTTATCCGAATGGGACGAAAATCGGTAGATGTGATGTACATGTACAGAGAAAAATTGGATGATTTATTCAAGAAAAAGAGCTTCACAAAATGAAAAAGTCAATAACGCGTTGGTCCACCTCTGGCCCTTACGCAAGCAGCAAGCAGTTAATCGGCTTGACATTGATTGATAGAGGTGGCTGATGTCCTCCTGCGGAATAGCGTGCCAAATGCTGTCCAATTGGCGCGTTAGTTCGTCAAATACATAGAAGGGCAACACAACGGGGCGTAGAATAACGTCGACATACAGCTGTGCTGCAAGGGTGTCAAGGATGACAATCAAAGTTGTCCTGCTATGAAATGAAATGGCACCCCAGACCATCACTCCTGGTTGTCGGCCCGTATAGCGGAAGACAGTCAGGTTGGTTCCCACTGTTGTCCGGGGCGTCTCCAGACACGTATTCACTGGTCATCGGGGCTCAATTCGAAGAGGGAATTATCACTGAAGACAATTCTACTCCAGTCAGTGACATTCCATATCGAATGTGCCCCACGCCACTGCAAATGGGCTTGTCGGTGTACAGAGATCAATGGTAGTCGGTGTCGTAGAGTACAACGACATTGTGTCCGCGTAATTAGAAATTGGAAGAAGGAAGTGCAAAGAATAAACTAATTGGAAGAAACTAGAGTAAAACTTGGTAAAGTTAAGAAGCGCCAATTGTAAAGAGGGCTATAAAGATAACAGAAGGATATAGAGAAGACAGAGGCACTTACAGACAGATGGACATAAAATAAATATGCAAGAGGGCGGTTTGTGTAGAGATAAAGAAGAAAAGGTATAAAAAGAGGAGTAAAATTAAGGCCGAAATAAAAGGGGAGCCCACACGCAAAAGTCTTGGTCAGCGGAACGAGGAGAATGGGGTCACGACGAGAGATACGCCCACGAAGCCCAATGGATGGAGTAAATCTTATGGATAAACCGCAGGCCAATCAGATGGTAAATTGTAGAGACAATATAGCCAAAAGGAAAGCAGTGTAGGAGGTTCCCTACAGTTAGGAGAAAGATATGGAGATGATATAACTCAATGAAGAGAGATAGCAACAAGTTTTTTGGCTGATAATCGAAGAGGTAACTCCAAAAAAACATTGAATAACTATAGATGTAGAGTCATACATGAAGTGAGCTGATAGATGAGAGGCAGCTATATGGCTTAATAGTATCGTGTTGCCACTGAAGTAAGAAACGGTCAATTGTTGAATGAACCTTGATGCATCGGAGTTCCCCCCTGAAATGATGATGACGCCAGTTGCAAGAAAGGTTCCGGCTCCGGTATGACACGCCAGCCGATATTAGTTGTTCGACACCGAACTAGTGAATTTATATGAACATCCTTGTGCCTCAAGATAGTTCCCCCCCCCCCTGAAATTATGATGACGCCAGTTGTGAGAGAGGTTCCCAATCCTGAATGACCTGCCAACCGATAGTAGTTGTTAGACACTGAACTAGTGAGTTCATATGAACATTCCTTGTACCTCAAGATTATGCCTTTCCCAGACAAGGGACCGACGCCCCTGCAATCTCGCCTCAGCAATTAAAGTACCGTGCTTCCCCTTTTCTCACATTTGTGTACATAATCACTGCTTCAATCAATTTAGAATAGTTAATACTAAGAATTAAACTGGTAGGGTGCGATTGCATTAAAATATATAAATGAGCGGAATTATTATTATGTCAATAAATTGAGCCAGGTTAAGGAGTAATATTGATCAATTATTAGCATGTCAGTAAATTGAGCCAGGTTAATATGAGTGATATGTGCATAAGATGATATCATAATAATTGAATGAGTTAAATATATGTGTCGTAGATAATTAACTTAGTAGGAATAAATTTGTAAGTAATATGTGTAGATGAATTGTGAAATATTTAGTAGGAGTGTATTGTATAGTATTATGTGTGTTAATCAATAAATTAATCTGTCAGTTCAAACCAGAGGTGTTTTCAATCGTGAAAGGACACTATACATTTCTAATGTAATTATGGCAATGTACAAATCACATCTTGATCCATCATTAATCATAAATCATTCAAACTATACTCAATTAATTCAAAATCAAAATCATTATTGATTCATATACTTAAACCATACTTTCACTGTCACAGTCGGTTCAAGGGGAGCCGTGAGCTCAGCCCCCTTTCTCTGAGCCGCCTACAAATTGTCCTTGGGGTCACTGAAGCACCAGTTGCACGTACGATCGATTATAATGATGAATCTGCAGCTGTGAGTGCCGCTCTGACGATTGCTCAGTCCTCACGTTCTGTCGTTTCTCTATGCCGACCTTTTCCTTCTTGACAATGTGTTCGGCCATGGTTCCCCCATTCCTGCCAACATCGTCTAATAGTGGCATCGCTCCTATCCAAATGTCGAGTTCTTCGCAGATTAGACCAACCGACTTCATAGAGTCCAACTACACGTCCTCTCTCAAATGCTGACATCTGCGCATATTGTTCGCGCACCTGTATGCGAGGCATAGTTACTGTCTACCTGAGTACATTAGATTTATGACCTGGTATCGAAATTTCTCCTCTTTATTACCCTGCCTGTTGCGCAATTAATATGCACTGCAGCTTCAGATTTTCATTCATTGGCAGCCAAACTTTAAACTTTTGCATTTTCCGTCAAAACCTGTATGCATATATATTTGTATCCAATTTGCATTCCCCTTCTTTGTGCGTCGGTTTTTTGTGTGTGTGTGTGTGTGTCTAAGATTGTATATACAGGGTCATCGAAAATGGTTGGACACATTTCGAAAGCTCATAATTCTAAAATAAATTGAGAAAATGCAGTAATATTATTTTCAAACAACTTGGCAAGTGTTCAAGTTTTCTAAATGTACCTGGTACGCAACCGTGACGTTTAACGTTACGCAGAAGCGATGCAAGCTGGACGAGGTCTTCGTTCGGCTTTCCGTCAGTGTAATGGCGACTGTTCAGGAGAAAGCTCAATGTGTGTTATGGTTAGCGGAGTTCAAATCTGTTACAAAAAATTCAGCGAAATTATCATCGTATTTATCGCTAACAACCACCGCTTGAGCTTTATCCTGAACGGTCGCAATTGCACTGACGGAAAGCCGAACGAAGACCTCTTCCACCTCGCATCGCTTCTGCGCAACGTTCAAGGTCACGGTTGCGTACCAGTTACATTTAGAAATCTTGGGCATTTGCCAAGTTGTTTTAAAAGAATATTATTGCGTTTGCTCAATTTATATAAGAATTATGAGCTTTCGAAATGTGTCCAACCTTTTTTGATGACCCTGTATGCATATATGTATATATATATATATATATACATATATATATATATATATATATATATATATATATATATATATATATATATATATATATATATATATATATATATATATATAGAGAGAGAGAGAGAGAGAGAGAGAGAGAGAAACAATGAATATTAATTTAATTTTTTAAATAATCAATAATTTATTTTTTTGTTAGATAAAATATATTTCACTTTTCCATCTATCCGATTTTTTTGCGGCCCACAGCAGATTTCTATAAAGAAGATGGCCCTAATCACATTTCGAGTTGTTCAGGTGTGGTCTAAACTATTCATTAAACAAATATTCCATGATTAAAATAGAATGCATATAGCAAATTGCTTTCCACATTTGAAATTAATCAGAACTGAACGAAAAAACAGAATATAAATCTCTATCAAATCTACATAAACTGCCTATTCAACTAGTTTTTGAAAACAATATAATTTTGAATAGAATTATACGAAAGAAGAATTCGCTTAAGAAAGATAGCAGTAAAAAAATCTTTCCATGTTTTCCCTTAAACTGGCTAAATCATTTCTATACATCCTTTAACATTTTATTCTTATTTAGGTATATTCACGGATTCTCTTTTTAGAGATTAATTGTAATGTTTGATAATAGGATTGTCTGATCAGTAGCGCAACCGAATTTCAAGTTTGTCTGGGATGGGTAGCAAAAAGTTAGAATGCTGCATACATTGCTTTTAGCACTAGAATAACTACAAACATCCATTAAAAATATTTGCTAATATATAAGTTTCAACATAGGTGAAAATACTGAATAAAATTTAATAACTAATCTATCTGTATTATTATCTCCTTGACTGTTCCTTGAAGATGAAAAAGAACATATACTCTCTTACGTCTATGTCTAATATATCAAGCATTTAAATTTTAACAACCTCTTGCTGTATATATCTAAAGAAAAAATTTTAATTCAGATAACTAAGTCACTGCTTGGATTAGTTTTGTATTGGTATTTTTGAATGTTTTAGTATTCTAATGGTCATTTTAATTATCAAAACAACTGTTTACTTTATTTTAAAAATAGTTAATAAATTTGTTCATTATGAAGCTACCGTAATACTACAGTATTATGTCCTACAGTATAATACTACAGTAGTTCCGTTCATGTATCTGTTTCATCTTGCACTTTAAAAGAGAAATTATATCATATTTTCTTTTCTTTCCTATGTCTAGTCCACATAAAATTGTTGAAAAATGAGCCAATAAACAGAAGACTAGGAATTACAAAACGACTTAAAACTTCTTAACAAGAGGAAATCAGAGGGAAAATGTCTAAATTTATAGAGAAAATATGGCTTAATATATAGCAAAGGAGTCGTATTTTCCTCTTCAAGAAGTTCTAAATCACCCCTGATTGCTTCCTTATCGGAATAAAAATCATTCATAAGTTATGCTGTTCCTCCTGACACAAACTGCATGTTTTCAAAATAAAAAGCCTTTATAAGTATTAAATTTAGTTTAGGAAAGCTTTAATAACTGTATCTGTATTATAAATAATAAAGGACACATAGTAAAATCTAAAGTATGTCAATAATGTGTAAATGTTGGCTTGGAATGCAGTAACAGATCTTGATCCAGTGCACAAAACTAAATTTTCCCACATACTGAGTTGTGAATAAAGTAAAATAGTTAAAAACAGAAACACATAAATCATTTTTAAATCAAATAAACTATCAAGATTCATGAATTTTAATTAAAGATTATGCAAAAAGTATGATGCCTAAGAAAGACTTTTTACTTTAAAGTTTGGTTTACTTTATAGCTATGTACTGTGACTAAAAATAACACTTTTATATCAGGGTATTGTATCGTTGTTAGAATTGCTAATTTAATTACCAGAATGGGATTTTAAAACCATTTAACCATGAGAAAATTTTTACTAAGGTTATATTTTTAAAAATACTATTAATTTATGTTTATAATTATATACTCTGATAATATGTAGATATAGGTTTAAGTTTTGTTATTTTGCTCAATAAAATAAATGAAATATATGAAAAAAGTTACTGCTTATTGTATTTATTTATTTTTCTTTTACTTACAAAGTAATTCTATTATTAATACATTTCTCCCAAAAAAAATTATTACATTAAAATTCAGATTATATCATTTGAAGAAAAATAAATGATGCTTGCTGCATCTGGGATTTTTTTTCTTTTATAATTTGAAGCTGCGAAAGCTTAGAGGCTGTCTTATTAAAAAGGAAATATCGTATGGGAAAATATCCCACAAAATTGTAATAGAGTCTAATATGTTCATAGCTTCATTTTCTTTCAAACAGACCAAATACTTTTATTTCTCTAGGCGTAAAAGCGATTTTCATCTAACACCATCAAATGCACCGGTTCTCTTTATATATAATGATTCCATAGTGCGAAAAATTTCCTTGAAAATAATATTTGCAATGATTTTCTATATAATGTATGGTGCTGACGTTTTATGTAAAGTATTCAATTATTTTTCCTTAATAATTTCTTATTTATTTTTGAAGGAACAGTTTTCATACTTTGATTGGAAACCTATGATTTTAGGTTTTAGAAGGAGGTTTATATTATTTATATCCCAGCATAATCATATATGTATATATTTTATCTATAAACACTTATTCCTATTTTAATTTTTTGTTTAATACATTAATCAAAAAAATTCAAAATAAAGCAAACAGTTATTGTGAAATATGCTGACTATTAAACTAAATTAAAATGTAGAAAACTATAATTTGAAATGCAAATGTGCTCTAATTTCAGTGGTTCTTTTAGTGATGCTATGCATTACTGGGGATTTTCCATCACTTTTATTAAATAATAGAGAAAAAACAACTAGAACACTAATCACTGCGAATTTGCATATCGTAAATTTTATTTTATTTTTATTTTCTGTGATATGCATATCTTATGAGGTTTTATAAACTCGAAAATCTACAATTCTTTCTTTCTTTCTTTTTTTTTTTTTTGGTCAAGTTTTCCTCAAGTGCATCACATTCAGAATTACTTTTTATTCTTCTAAGATTGAAACACACCAAAGAAAGCTGTAAGTTTTAAGACATATTTTTCGCAAATCCAGTATAATACTCTTTGAAAAGAGGGGTCTTAAGTATAAGTTTTGAAGTTCAATAATGTGGCAAGAATTCCAAGTGCTGTTAAAAATAGTCACAATATTATCATTACTGGCTCCCCCTTTCTCACTCTTCTTTAATTTGCATTCATATTACCCAGGGGAATTGCGTTAATCCTAACGAATGTTTATCTAACGTCTTCAAAAACCTTACTTTGCAGCTCACATGAGCTAAGTATAAATACTGGTGAAGTTTGATTCAAACATATTCTCCTACATAGGCGAAAAATATGAGTGAAAGTCCAATTTATATCACTGTAGGCAGAATTTTCGTAATTAAAGTAGGAACTTAAATATTTTGAATAAAATTTGCAATTAACTGATGATGATCAGCTTTATTGAATATATTTTTTATGTTATAGAGGAAAAGTGTTCTAATAGTATTCTTATAGCTCTAATAGTAATTATAGCTCAAATAGTATAGTATAATATATGATTTTTATATAAAAGTATTTAAAACATAAAATGGTCCTTTAAAAACTCACAATAAAAATTCCAAGCATGGTATCAGATAATAAATAACATGAAAGTATGGACAAAATCATTTTATCAGTTTTTGGTTTTGGTTTTGGTTTTTTTTTTGGGGGGGGGGGGCAAGGGGTTCAAGCTACTAGGATTCCTTCTCAAGTATTATAGATAAAAATTTAAAAGTAGTCAATGCTACATTTACAGCTTCCCCAGCTTCTCATCGAAATGATTTAGATTTTTAAACGTAATAACAGTAGGATATTGTTGAATTTGTGAATAACTTTAGAGTTATAAATAAACAAAGACTTAATGAAATTATTTCACGGACTATTGTTGGACTTCATACAATCTATTGCTGTTATACTATTAAGCAGTATAATGTGACTAATATTTCGTCATAGTAAATATTTGTTGGCAGCGATGAAAAGGTGAACATTCAATATAATATAATAGAATTTCAACTTAATATGACAAATACATTCAAGATAATAGAACATGAACATAATATGATGGCATTGTAAAATTACTATGAATAACACAGGCTATCAACCTATTTTTAACTTCTTCTAAAGGCTCTAAATGGAGGAAACTATGCAGCACCAAATTACATGACTTTAGGACCGACACTCGTGTTAAAATTTGGATATCTGTTTGAAGTACAATTACTGCTGGTAACAGTCTGGCCTGAAAATTATGTTAACAAACCACTATTTCGTCTGAACAACACTCTGTAAATTAATGTGTGAAATCTCGTATAAACACAAGATGGTTTATATAGGCTCATTTCCTTGAATATATTTCTTCTTATCCCTCTTCTTATCCCTCCTGTGTCTGTATTATAAACCACTTTTTCTAACGCCATAGAGCATATTCTCTTAAATATAACAGCAGTGGGAAATTATTGGTGTCTCAGTACACAATTTTGTTTTAAATCTCCCATTCACATATGTATCCACGTATTTTCTCACTCGGCAAAAAAAATAACTAAAACAAAAATCTACATCTTTTTAATTCCCTCTTACTTACCAATCTATTCTAATTTCCGACTGTCCACTAAAAATTTCTGCGTGTTTACTCTGCCAGTTTTTCGTCGTGTAAATTCTATCTTCCTAAACCGGTGGTGTCTGCTTTGTCTATAACCTATATTGTATGATCCAGGAAAAGACACGTTATTTCAACTGTAGTCCAGGAGATATGCGCTATACCCAAAACGTTGTTGATTTCATTTTGTGGAAGCATTCATCCCTCCTGAAATAACTAACATTTAATAAGTGTTTTCCCTATTTTAATTCCTTAAAAGCTCTTATAAATTTGTTTCTTCTGTATGCATCAGCTCTCGACGTAAATGTTCCTTTCACTTGTTCGGTGCAATGAGTATATATATATATATATATATATATATATATATATATATATATATATATATATACGCACATATATATATACATGTGTATATATATATATATATAGGTGCCCGGGGTGGTCTAGTGGTTGCGCGTTGGACTTGGGACTGGAAGGAGCTCAGTTAGAATGCCGACGGGTTTCGTTAAATACTTTCGTGTTTAGGCCGGATATGAGTACTTTAAATATATATACCAGAAAGTCCTTCTAAGAAGTCAGAGAGGATGGGAGAAGGTTCGAGCCCCTAGATGTCACCCCTGTCCAGGGAAAATGGAGGTGGCACCAGGGTGTTGTTCATTTATACGTTGCTCCCATTGAAAGCAACCAAATATTTTCGCGATGAAAGTGCAAATGTCTTCATTGACCAGTGTACCTCATTGGCATGCAACTTTTGATTTGAATTCCTTTTCTCTTCACTGAGACTGTCAAAATAATCATATTTCTTGATTCGAATGTGTTTGGAAAGCTCTGAACCAGTTTTTCTGCAAATATCATTTACATAGAACATTTATATAATGGTATATTTATTGCTATTTCGAATTTAAAACTTAGCACTCAAGTATTAAATTTATCCTTTTATATTTTCTTTCGAGCTATGTTCAAATGCCTTTAAGTATATTCCTTCTATGAACTTTTTCTTGAATTTTGTGTTTCTCAATAACCATGATCTCTCCACCAAAGAAATAGTTTTGTCTCCCTTCACTGTAGTTTTTGATAATGTGGTTTCAATGTAAAATTAAATTTATATCTTTCAGATTTTTCTGAAAGTTTTTCCTTAAATAAATATTTTATCTGTATTACATACCATAAGCAATGAAGAAAACTAAGAAAACTGCCTACTATACTGGAATTATTTGACATTCTGAGTACTAAATACCTAAATATCTTTATATATCTTCCATATTTCTCGGAAGTAGTTTTTTGCTATTATTTTCTACACGTCAGTCTTTTTATTGTGTTACAGAAATACGGTTAGCGTAACTTTTTATACAATTTTCAAAATTCTCTGACTAACGTGTATTTGAATATTTAAAAAGACTTTTTTCGGTTTTTAACGGAATAATTTATTAGAAAATATGTTTTCTTCCAAAACATCGTTACAAAAAAATAAATAAATAAATCCTTAAATGTCTTTTATAAAAGGAATTAAATATTCGACTTATGTGAAAAAAAATTATGGGGCAATCTGAAATAAAAGTTGCCAGTTCTCTGCGATAATAGAATAAAATTTTCCAAATTTATACAATTTTATGGGATTACCATCCTTTGTATTTTTTAATATGACTTTTATGAATATTGAACCAGACATTTTATAAAAGCTATACTAACGAAGATTAAGAAACAAAACAAAAGTCGATTTATCTTTTGGATAAATGAAAGGTGGAAAGGTTTGTTGGAATGCTTTCAAAATTAAGTTAGGTAAACATAAAAAATCAAAAATGCTTGCACTTGAAAATGTCATTTTTGTAAATCTAAAATTTACTTTTAAACAATAACTATGAATGATTTGATTTCTAAAGTTTCGATGTAGAGTATGGATAAATAAATAAATCAATAAACATGTAATTTTATACTTTTTATTCAATTTTTCATTTCAATGTTTATGTACGCATGAGGGATTATCGTGACTGTTAAAAAATAAAATAAATAATTTTCTATTGTTACATTTCAAATTCAAGACAAATAATCTTATAAAGAACTTTTAATGAAGAAAATATTAAATAAATAATTGGTTTCTTATTCGAGCTCTATTATCAAATCCTCATCACAGAGTTCAAAATGATGATATATCATCAAGTTGCACTCAAGATCTTATCACAGTCTCGAAACGTTTATTTTTCACCGAAAAGTGTTTCTTGCTAAACTACTATCTCCATTTAAAACAATTAAATCCTGCGTGCAACTCTCACTTAATAATTTAGTTCATATTACAGTCGCGACTGGAAACTAACAGGTGTAAATTTCGACAGATTTCTATCTTAAAATCAACAGATCCAAACTTCAAAAGCATTCTATGATTTAATTGTTATAGCCGTCACATTTGAGTTGATTGATGTCTCCAAAGAAAATATCTCTTTAAATCAGTGTTTAAAAAGAAAATGTACTATAAAGTACGTATTTCACTGAAATAACACTACCTGACATCGTGGCAATGATCTAGTGGTTCAGGATGGTAGCTATAAAGTCCAGTGCTGCATGGTTCGAATCCCGCTCCTGGTAGATGATTGTTGCAGTAAATCTCAAGCAAAAAAATATTTCAATCATTTTCTGCAATAGAGAAGTATATGTAAGATGCTACATTATAATAAAAAGAAATAAAGCAAAGTTCTATGAGTTAAAAATTCAAGGACTCCATAGTAATAACAATACTTTTAATTTGAGTATACTGAAGTTGAAATACAACCTGAGAAAAGACAAGAAAGACCATAAAACTTTCATTTTGGGTCATTAAAGTTTCTAGTTTCGCTAAAAATGGTAAATCATCCAATGATACTCAGAAACTGATGATTAGTTTTGCCAGTTCCGTGACAATATATAAAATGGACTCCAATTGAATTAGTTACTTATCCGTAAATTGCTTCATGTTATCATTACAGACAGTAGCATGTTAAGTTCATTTGCATAATTAGTATCGATTTGGATTGACTAGAAATCTTCTTTCGTGAAGGCATGATAATGCAGTATAATGATTTGTTTTTTTTATGCCTATCTTCGTAAATTAAGAGAGTTTTAGTTCTGAACGCAACGACGGCTGTCTCTAGAGACATTATTGCTAATCACTCTTCTACGAGTCACTCTCCAATAGCTTTTAAAAGAAGAGATGAGATATAGTTTACAACTAAGAATTTTATAACAAAAAAGAACAAGAATCTAAATGAAAGAAGAGTTTTAATATTGTTGTAGTTCATTAATGCTTTATGATAGATTTTTTTTCTTCAATAGGCTGCGATTTGTGCTTCAACATGATAGTAACTGTCAAAAAATTCAAATATTCTAGACGAACCAAAAATAATCACATATTTCAAGACGAAATCTTTTAAGTATCCACAAAAGAAACTCTGATAATGCAACCCTAGCAGGGAGAAATATCTCAAATGCTCTTTTTGAGGTTAACTTATGTCGTTCTGTTTCAGAGAGAAATTTCCAATTTCTCTTACTAATTGTTATTATATTTGTACATGTCTTCAGTTAAAAATTAGTATCTTACTTTTAATCTGATAACCTAAAAGTTAGAAATAGTTTCAATGAGATTTTCAAAAGCATTTATAATTATACTTTGGTGTTTACTTCCTCTTATCAAATTATCTCATTTTGTTATTTTGTCAATTCATAACATGAAACAGTTAGGTTTAAAATCTGGAATAAGTTAAGTTTATTATTCATTTAAAATGAGATTTTAAATATGCAATAAATTTATCATAATCTGCGAAATTCCAGAAAGAAAACGAAAATGTTCGGGAAGCTATGTCTATCATCTGGTTACTTGTAAAAGAAATCGATATTTACGACAGAAGAGAAAATAGTATAAAAGAGACGTGTCAAAGAAAACGTGACTTAAAAATCAATTTTGCAGTTTAGAACAGGCAGTTTTCTGTATACATTGCATTACTACATATAAATAAAGTATTGTAATATTTAATCCTTTTATATAATGGAATATTGAATTTTCAAATTCTCTTACACAAGAAATGGAACATCACAAAGAGATTACATTGGTGAAATTACAATATATGTAGTCAAAATATGTTTTATTAATGAATATACTGCATTATAGCAACACATAATCAGTGAATATTTCGATAGTTATGTAGGGAAATATTCACAGAAACTGCAAGCACATTTATTTTAAACCAAAGAAAAATAGGATCTAGAATAAGAAAAGCTTAAGCTTATCGTCGTCCCACCTTGAAGGCATCCAACTCAGATTTTATGAAGACCGGTCGTCGCGAGGGAGCACACCCAAGCTCCGACACTCAGCTACATATGCAACTTTACCGAGTCACTCCACTTCGGCCAACCGCCTGCAGAACGACTTTTTCGCTAAAACACATACTTTATTAAAAGGTTACAAACAGCAAAATACATCGAAATAGTTATTCTATGGCAGCTGGACGTGTTCGTCCATGAGCCTTTTAACGATTTTGCTTACTACTTTACAACAGTAGTAATCGTTAAATAGTTTATGCTTGCTCCATTGTCTTGCATTCCCTGGCAGGTCGGCCCGCAGGTCATCAAAGTTTCTGCAGTCGAATAGACAGTGCTCGACTGTCTGAACCTCGCCACAACTGCAGTTGTCCGACTTCCCGAAGAATTTGGCCTGGTGCTGGCCAAAGCTGCCGTGCCCAGTGATCGCCTGGTTCCTCAGAAAGTCACATTGGACTCTATCCAGGCTGACATTCTGGAAGATTTCCTGCGTCCGCCTGCCTTTGGTGGACTCATTCCACCTTTCTTGCCACAAATTTAAGGCATCTTTCATGAGTATGCCTTTAAGCTGGTTCTTGGTCAGCTTATAGTGATTGGTAATGGTGGGAAGCTGAGTTGCTCTTTTGGCGATCTCATCCACCTCTTCGTTTCTACTATTACCGGCATGGGCTTTCACCCAATGCCAGGTAATATTTAAGCCGTTGTTATTGATACTCTTTTTCAGGTTCTCCACCAGCCGACATTTAAAGTTCTTTGCTTTGAGCGCCTGTAGTGCACTCATGGAGTCCGTATAGACATCGAACTCTTTGGTTCGAGTCCTTATTGCATCCTCGTTGGTTATCTATGATAACCCCCAAATACTTCAAATCCTTCTCATACTTGATGCTTTGCCCACAAAGCTTTAGGGTCGGTCTCCTTAGATTCCTGGTGCTCGGCCCCACTACTGTGAAGTTGCACTTGCCAATATTGAACTTAAGTTCATTGTGGTTTGCCCAGCTCTCGCACTTGGCTAGAGCAGTGCTGGCTAGATCGGTAAACCTATAGAGTGCCTTACTACTGATGAGGATGACCAGGTCATCTGCGAAGGCTTGGATGTGGAAGTCCACATTGTCCTCTTCTTCTTTCAGGAGGTCATTGATCACGAGAAGCCAAAGTATAGGTCCCAAGGAGGAACCTTGGGGCACTCCTACGTTATACTTCCACTCCCCTTGACCCAGCATTACGCTGCGGTCTTGGAGATAATCAATTATTTGGTACTTGAGATTGGTGTCCATATTTAAGCTCTTAATAGCCTCTATAACCCTTTTCGGGTTAATAGAGTTAAAGGTGTTTTGTATGTCGAGTGTTATCATACAAGTATAAAGCTTGTTCCGCTTATTATCGCCTATAATCCCAAGTACCATTTTTAGGGCATCGTTGGTGCTCCTATTTCTGCGGAAGCCGTATTGCTCTTTTGAGAGTACCCCGTTTGACTCTAGGAACTCCACGAGTCTGTTCGTGATCACCTTGTCCAGAACCTTCCCCATTACGGGGAGGAGGCAGATTGGACGATATGCGTTTGGCATATTCGGGTCTTTCCCCGCATTGGGGAAGTAGACCACCTTCGCTTTTTTCAAAGTGTTTGGAAACTTCATCGTTTTCAGGCATTTATTAAATAGGTTACCCAGTAGCTGGGCATCCACTTGGTGCAGCTCCTCCACTATCGTGAGTGTGAACCCATCGAATCCCGGAGCCTTCCCTTTAGCCATATTATCCAAAGTCAAGTCGATCTCATCGATAGTGATGAGATCTTGAGTCTCTTGGATAGCGACTCTGGGATATTGAACATCGTCAATATTCTTGAAGTGGTGTTGAGCCAGTATTAACTCCACTTCACACTCGTCTTGCGTTAAGTCGCCATCGGGTTTTTTGAGCTGCTTGGCGCAGTCCCCTCTGCCACTCTTAGGAATAGTAAACGTCACATTGCCAAATATGTCTTTGGACGTCACCCCTTCAAGATAATCTCTGAACGACTTCCTTTTAGCTGCCAGTTTGGCTCTCTTATAGCTTGCTCTTTCCCTTTTGAAGATCTCCATGTTCAGGGCCCTTTCTTGGGGATCACTGATCTTTTGAGCCCTCCTCCTGAGAGCTCTGACCTTTTTGCGAAGTATCGCCAGGCTTAAGGACCACCAATGTGCATTCTTCTTCAGACAGCCCTTACTCTTACGGTGTTTGCTACACAGAGTGTGTAGCTTGTCATTGATGACCATGACAGCCTCCTCGGGCTCGAGGGCTTCCACCGTTTCCTTGAGAGTATTAGATTCGTTGCGGAGCTCCGCTCTGAACTCCATCCATTTCATGGATCTAATGTCCCATTTAAGATTTTTGGGCTGTCCGTGACCTGTGTCAAGGCCACTAAGTTCGAACAGAATTCCATTGTTGTCCGTCAGCACATAGTCGTCTAAGACTCGCCAGTTGGAGATCCTCTCCTCATCGATACCAATGGTAATCGACAGGTCGACCCAGCCCCTCCCAAACGGTCCGTTGTAGGTGGGAGGGCTGTTTGGGTGGTTAAGGATGTGCGCCCCATAGTGCGCAACCAGGCCCAAGATCGTAATGCCCCTTTCGTTTGTAGGCCTAGGGCTCCAAACAGTAGACTTCGCATTGAAGTCGCCCATGATAATTGACTTTGCGTCATTATTATCCAAAATGGACCTGAGATAACTCATGTGGGGCTCCGTTCTATCGTCATCCCCCCTGGGAGAAGGGGTAGATAGACTGTGATAACATTGTACCACTCCCCTAGCAGCTGTACTCGGACCGCGACCAAGCACTCCGTCACCATCAGATTGAGCATCTTGTGCCTTCTCTTAACAGCTAGGGCAGCCTTGGGGCTGCTGTTGTGTGCCACTACTGCGTACGTGTTCGGTATGCCAGTTACATGCGCATCCTCTCTGGAATAGTACGGTTCCGAGATCGAGAGGATGTCAAGGTCCTGGGCTACGGCGTCCTCACCCAGTTCCTTAGAAGCCAGATACGTTTTATTGACATTTAAATGCACTAATGTACAACTTGGAGTGTTACTCTCCATAGTTGGTTCTCTGAGCGATGCGCCCTACCTGTGCTCTATAGATCGAGCATGAATTAGCGGTAGGGATATGAGAGGTGTCCTGCTTAGTGCCGTTTTTCTTATTGTACTTATGACAATTCACGCATCTGGTTCTGACTTCACAGTCGGTGTAACAGTGGCCCGTACTGCCACAATTTTTACATACTCTTTCATTATTACACGCTTTGGCAATATGTCCAAATTGCCAACAGTTATAGCACACTCTTGGCCTTATGTACTCCCTAAAGGAGTACCTTTGCCAACCTAGCTTGAGCTTTGCACACGCCTCTCAGTCTTGAGAAGGCTTCACCGTTGATGCTCAAAATCCAATTATGTCCATATTTAGCCTTGTAGCTAGCTACAATGCTTATATCGCTCTCCGCCAATTCCTGGTTTTGCTCTTTAAGCTTGTCAATGAGCAATTTTTCAGTCATTTTTTCCGCAACTCCGTATATTATGAGTTGCGGATTTCTTTTCATCGGTTTAGAAGCTTCATAGCTCCCATGGAGTTCATCGATCTTCTTGAACTCCGCTATGAGCTTATCCAGGCTTTCTTCGGTGTCCGTGCCGATTATGACCCCACCCTTACTGATTTTGCGCATCATAGTGATGCCGACTTTCAGCCTAGTGGGGTCAATATGTGACTGGATCTCATTTCTCGTATCCTCAGAGGCCTGCTCCTTCTTCGGATACACAGTCACCACATGGAGCTCTTTATCGCTAATAGGGAAAACCTTCGAAGCCCGTTTACATGGGACCACATTTTCACCCTGCTTTTACCCGTCTTACCGGAAGTAAAGGCCGTCACATGATTCGGCGGAAGTGATCCTCATACACCATCATTCCTTGTAAATCACGTTATGGGTTCGATCCCAGCCGGTGTCATACTTTTCCGAATTCACTGTATTGCTATTTTTAGCTTTCCATCTTCGAACTCCGCATTTATCTCGTTACAAAGTGTATGGTCCTGGGGAAGGCCTTTTTTTTTCCCAATTGCTGTTCTTTTGACCTCGAATTCTTAAATTTTAAAAATAACAACAACAAAAAAATCATAAAACTTTAAAAATCCAAAAAGATTGAAAAACTTACAAAAATATTTTTTGTATTCTTATGATATCTGCTTTTCTGGGCCTCTTAATATTATTACTTTTTTGTTTTCCGTGGATTATTATTCTTATCTAATTTTTCTTCTAAATTTTCTTAACTTGTAAGTCTATATTTTTTCTGTTAAAATTAACTTTTTTGTTTTAATTTAACTTTACTATTAATTATTTTTCTTTTACCCGCGTTATTCTTACCTTAATATTTTAATTCATTACTTAAAATTTTAACTACTGAGCACTCCCACCTTGATTACATATATCTTGCTTACAGGAGATAAAGTCGACACGACCAATGCACTCCTCTTCTAAAACCCAATTACGTCTGCGTCTATTTGTTATTTAAATGCAGCATATGTCAGTCGCTGTTGATAATTACAGAACGCTTACGATTGTTTACTGTTGTTTTTAAAAATGAATTTAGAAAATAGATAGGAAAAAAGGAATATAAGAACTAGAAGATTGATGCGGATATTAGATATAATCGTACGATCTATGGCTTCATCGCTAAATTTAGTTTTTCCACAACAAAGAATGTGGGCAAAATTACGAAGCTCTGTTTGGTGGGAAGAAATTATTTTAAATTCCTGAAGTAATAAAGACTGGAAAGAAAATTTTTCAATCGATAGGTGCATTTTTTTTAAATTATAAGATTAATTGTAAGATACTTATTGTTTTAATAAATCCTTTTATAAAATCAAAATGTAATTTTGATTTCAATTTTGATTCAGTAATTTTTAGTCATGTATAAATAAAAAAATCATAAATAGATATAAATAAATTTTATCTGTGAATTCTAAAATAATTAATTTATAAATAAATTTTAATGTTACGTTTAATTATTGATTATACTTATTAAATTTATTAATTTTACCATAACACTTTAAATGAAAATGTTACTGAAATTTTATTGAAATGAAATTTTATTTCTTATTTTACATACCAGATGGCAGTACCATTCTAATTATAATGTAATTGGGGATGGTTCAGATCAAGAAATAAATGAAATCCTCCGGAAAAAAATAGGCACTTTTCTACTGTTTTCTTGAAAATTATGCGATCGTTAAGGGGTTCCAGATCCTTCCATCGATCATTTAGCTGCATTTTCATGGATTCACACAAGTTCAAATCCGCCATGTTATTTACTCCCAGCTTCGAAATGCATCATGGGTAATTAGAGGGTTTTATCCTGGGTCGAAGCAGGGTCGAAAATCCACCCTGCATTTTTCCCTATCGTAGGGAAAAAGTAAGAAACGACCCTGCTTTTACCCGGGTTTTTGGCACATGTAAACGGCACTTGTGATTGTCATTCATTTTAGTCGGTCAACTCTTGTTACTGCTCATACAATGGAGAGAAGTTCCCCGTGTTCATAAAACATTTTTTATGAAACTTCATGGAGGTTTGATAAATATTATGTCAAGTTTGCACCTTAACTTAGAATCATTTACAGGTGCTTTGTCGATTTTCTTAGAGTCCAAACGTTCACAATTAACGCTGAATGTTCTGGTCACCACACTTGGATTTCTAAGCCAGAAATTATTGAAAAAAATCCATGATATGGTGATGAAGGATAAATGGCTTAAAGTGTGCGAGATTTCTGACGATGTTAGCATATCATCAGAGCGTGTATGTGTTTTGTATGAATATTTGGATATGAGAAAGTTTTTGGTGCATGCCGCGTTTGCTAACTATCGATAAAACACGTGAAAGAGGGGTGAAAAACCCGAAGTACAATTTATAGTTGGTTCAGTTTATTAGAGTTGTTTCAAACGAATCCAGATGTGCGTCGTTTCGTAAGCAATCGAAAACCACCCTCTCGCGTTCTCTATAAAAATAACAAAAGCGGTAAACCTAAGTAAACGATGGGTTAAAGATGATTCTTGAAGAACTGTGGACCTAAGTTCTATTTAATAACTTTACCAAGTCGAATCGATGTCTCTAGATGAATTCCAGGCAAAAAAAAAACAAAAAAAAAGCTTTATGTGGTGGTTATAATCAGGATCTGGGAATGCATAAACTAAGTGTCTCTATATTGGGGAAATAACGTGCAAATTATCTGCTTCGGTGGATGTAATAGTTAAAATAACTCATCAATCTTTAATAATGTATAGGGTGTAGTAAAATAAAGTCTCTAATTTTAAAAAAAATAGAAAAATATTATTTTTTTAAATACACAGAGCATAAAATAACAATTTTGAAACAGATATTTTGATGTTTAATACCGAAGGGCCACAATTCAACTCTTCAAAACTTTCGGATTGCTCATAGAAATACTGTGGGCATTAGCTAGGTATTTTCTCTGGATAGTGAAGCAAAAGTTACTAAATATAAGAGTTTTAATCTTTGGTACAAGTGAGTAATTCTTTTGAAATGCATCTAGATAAGCGCAGTTTTCATGCATATGGAGATCAACTTCATGATCCACTCCAGTAAGAATTTAATTCAAAGATCTCGTAGTTAGATCCTCAGATTGTAGAATTCCGTTGTTTTTCTGATTTTCAAATGAATAGAACTTTTGCATCATTTTATAATGGTCTTTGATTGGGAGATGAGCAAGAGCTGGAAGAACTTACTTGTCAAAACGTAATATTGTGATGATACTTTGTGCACATACAGACGATCACTGCGTTACATCAATAGACACATCCTACAACTTTGCATGCAGAATGGCTGTGACGACGAACAAAAAGTATGTCCCGTGCCCAATATATTCATCGGAGAATCCGTCTGTTAATTCGAATTCAAATAGACAGTGATAGCAATAAATGTAGGTGCAGGAAAGTGGTTGTAGGAAATGGGTTTCGGCTGTAAATGGCATTGTGCCCTAAATGTTGGCATTGTTTACTATTACTGAAATAAGTTAATGCTTTGAATTTATACCAAATATTATCAAATCATTGTGTTTAAGAAAGTCGTATGAAACTGTACTGGAAGCCCTGACTGAAGCAATAGGCAATGCTTGACTCGAATTCCATTCTCCTCCCACGGTAAACCAACTTCCATAACTTTACTTATTAAGGTTACTTTCTAAGATAGATTACGTGGACACGTGAAAACTCTTTGATGTAAACTGGGAAAACACCATAAATTTGCGGAATAACATAGCAGCAGGCAACGACATAAGCTAACACCCACTACTGTCTTCACCTATGATGTTCTACGAGAAATTTATGTTTTTTCTAAATTATAAGCTCAAAAAGAACAAAATATTATAGAGAGAAATAAATTGAAATTAATTTATAAAAAAGAAAAAGCGTTATATATGAGAAATATTAAAGGGACTAGGAAAAAAGCGTTTAAAGACTATTTAGAAAGCCTAACCATAAAAGATTCGCATGGTAAAATAAAAAGCTTGATTGGGGAGAGGAAAGTAAAAGCCCTAGAGGCAATTCAAAAGGAGGATGGAGAACTCCTGGAAGAATTTGATGACATTGAAGAAGCTCTTACCTTACATCATTTTAAATATGAACAGGAGGAGGAATACAATGACAGTAATATAGAGGGCAATGAGGAAACACAAGAACATATGAGCTCAGGGACTACTGAGAATGAAAGTTATAATGATAGGATGAATGATATTACTATCAATGAAATTGACTATATAATAGGTACTATCACTAAAGATAAGGCCCCAGGTTATGACGGGTTTACAATTAGCATTATAAAAGAGGTCTATAAAAGTAATAAAAATTTAATAAAATATCTGTTTAACAGATGTTTAAAAGAGCAATACTTTCCAGAAAAATGGAAAAAAACGGTGGTCGTTTATTTTCCGAAACCAAACAAAGATTTAAAGAAGGCTGGTTCTTACAGGCCCATATGTCTATTACCCGTAATGGGTAAAATATTGGACAAAATATTAACTAATAGACTGATCATTCAATTAGAAACTAAAAAGGAACTATCTGATAAACAGTATGGGTTCAGAAGAGGCACCAGCACTTCCCATGCCCTTTACAAAATACTAACAGATATTAAGGAAAATAAAGAAAACAAGAATCATACTTGCATTATATCACTCGATATACAGAACGCCTTTAATACTGTCAAAAAAAATATCCTTATCAACAAACTAAAAAGTCTTAATCTGGAAAAAAATTTTATGGGTATATTGATAAGTTATCTGACAGACAGAAAAATAATTACGAAAAAGGGGTTAATCAATTATAATATCGGCGTACCGCAGGGTTCTTCACTGGGTCCAATATTCTGGCTTGTCTTCATTAATGACTTGCTTACCGAATTCAACAATAAAGGAAATGCTAAGATTCAAGCATTTGCTGATGATCTAATCATATTGATCAACTCACCTGTTGTATATAAATTTACTAATTATGCTGCGGAAGCTCTGGGCCAATGTCATGACTGGATAGCCAAAAATAAATTGAAAATCAGTATTGAGAAGTGTTGCTACACCATTGTTCCTAGGTACTATTGGTCTAATTAATTATATGATAATTGGCACCTGTTGTAATTATGGTCAGAATTGTCAATGAAATTCTAAGTGTTGTGCACTACAATTCTATTACAAATTTATATTGTACTATGATTATTGTCATGGGGAACTATATTGTTAAGCTCACAGAAGCTTTTCCCTATTTTTTTGTATAGTAGATTGTATTATTGTATTACTGTGTAGAATTTAACTTATCATTGTTTCCCTTTCACAATGTGTTAAGAATTTCTCTGGAAGGAAAAGAATAAGAGGAGGAAAAAATGTTTCTTCTGTCTAGCGATTGTCATTAATAGGAGTAGTTTTTGTTATTATCGACGGGATTCAGATTGAGAGGCGTTTTAATTTTGCCGATTTTTCCCTGCGGGCCCTGTTGGGCCGGCGGGTTTACTGTCGGTTGACTGGTTTGGAGTATATTATTGCCGATACGCGAAAGCGTGGGGGGCTGTGGTGATGGTTTCTAATTTTCTAAATTATATATTAAAGAGTTCCATAATACTTTTATTTATTAACTGTCCATAGAGACAAGCCCACTTAATGTTCCCGGGCCAGATGAAGAATGACAATAATTAATTCAAAACTAGTTGCTGCTCTTACTTTTTATTGTAGATATTGAACTGTGTGTTCCTGCAATTCGTTTTCCCACAAATTCCCTGTAAGTAGCAATCTAACAACGTATCAGTGACATTTAAAGTGGTGGCAGATATAAATAATAGTAAATATGCATCTCACTTATTTTCTTTATCCTCTGAGCTAATGTAAAAATAATAGGTAACAACTTATTTTTCTTAACCTATTGAGAACAGCGATACTCCTAAAGAAGAAAATCACGATCTTCAATGTTTAATTGAAGCTAATATTCATATATATAAACATTACTGAGTAATTTTTATCTATCTTTGACATATGTTATTTACGATGCTAAAATATATGTTTTAAACTTAATTCGATCTTTTATTATGGAAATAAAAGCTAAGACTAAGATAAAAGTTTCTGTTGCTGATGAAGTAGAAGGTAAAGTATATAATTCATAATCTTTATAAATGGTAACAGTGCATTCTATTACACAAATATCATTATAGCACCTCAAAACTAAAAACTTTAATTGAAGGAAAATATATGCCAGTGCACAAAATAAACCTATACTTACATTTCAGCAAAACTGAAAAAGATAGAATTACGTATTGTATTCAAATTCGTAATAATTGGAAACAACTGTAAAGCATTATTTATATTTCCTTCTTCAAATAAGAAAGACAAATATTTTTCATTTCAAATGTATACATTAAAATGCATAAAATATAGCACCGAATAAATTGCGATACTAAATTTTGATACACATGATAGGATTAAATTCGAAGCTACCTAAGCGTTGTAAATTTCACGTAAAAGGCATATTTTTTTATTTTTCTAGCATAGAATTTTGTATTTTTATCTTTTGAAGCAGAATTACTCGTTATATGCTACTGGATATCATTTACTCCAAGTTCTGCAAGGTAAAAAATAATAAACAACACCAGTTTATTTAAAATAGAAAATCATATTATCAAACATCGTATTTCAAATACAATAAATTGTCCATACAATGAACTTCCATTTAGCAAAAAATTCAGCTGAACCATTGTGTGCCATTATATAACAATTAATACTAATAAAATGAAAAATAATTTCTGTTGAATAAAATTTTCCAGACTATTAAAAATTATAACTTTTAGAATAAATACATTGACTTTTGAATAATTTTTTCAATTCAGACTTCCAGCAGGGCGGTAAGCCTTATATGTGGAGAGGAAATTCATACATTTTGCTTGTAAATATTTTTTTATGCAGAACAGCATGTTTGTTGCACAACATTATTTTACAGTTTAAGTGCGTGTGCATGGGATGAAAGACATGTGGATATTTACAATATACGTAAATAAATATAAATTAACTGCTTCAGTTCAATTTAAATTTATAAAGCGTTTAACTGCTTTTTCACATTCTTTATTCCAGAATGTTTTCCTTCAAGTAATTTTTTTTGACTATCTCACCTTAAAAAAATATGCTGCACTTTAAATGTTTTAATTTACTATCCATAAATGGTATTTTACTATACCTTCACTTATTCGAAAAATCATCACAGACATTATGAAGCGATTTCAAAGTGGTACCATTCTCATCTTTGCTTGAAGAGCATGTAGAAAAGTCTCGTGTAGGTTCTAGGTTCTTTCAACATATTAATGTTAATAAATACTAAATATAAAAAAATATCAAGGTAATATTTCGGCTCTATTACATCTCAAAATAGCCATATTTTCAGGAAGAGCTAAAGAAGAAATGAAATGGTTCTTCCTGAAAATATAGCTATTTTGAGATGTAAGACTCTTCTAGCAAAGGTTATATATATATATATATATATATATATATATATATATATATATATAATCTATATATATAAAACAGTTCCGTAACTGACTGACTCACTGATTCACTGACTCACAGACATACAACGCACAAACCAAACCACTGGACCTAAAGGGCTGAAATTTTGCATGGCGATTCTTCTTATGGTGTAGGGGTGCATTAAGAAAGATTTTTGAAAAATTCTTCTTAGATTTTTTTAAATTAAATTTTTAAGCTGTTTTTGTAACTTTTTTTAAGTTTGCATTTAAAATAATAATTTGAGGGTTATAAAATTTATATCACGAGAAAGATCATAAAAATTACTCTAAAATGAAATCTTTTCTAACCTTCACCTCGATTTTCTAATTTTTGGTGAGTTTTTAAAGATTAATTTTTAGAATTTAATTTATTAAATGCTGATCACGTGGGTTTTTTTCTGGTACTTTAAACAAATTTATCGTCACGTGTATAACAACTAAATAGACAAAAAGAAATATTTTTTTTCTTTCTAATGAAGCAGACGATTGGATATTATTAAAAAAAAATAAATAAATATAAATATACATATATATATATATATATATATATATATTTCACATCAATTGTATACATTGATCGTCGCATTTATTATAAATATATATATTTATTCTTTTTGGCATTAATTGCATACATTGACCGTTGTATTTAATTTGAATGTACTCCGTAGCGAAGCGCGGGTTTTCAGCTAGTATATGTATATATATATATATATATATATATATATATATATATATATATATATATATATATATATATACTCTAGTTTTGCCCCACCAGAAAAGCCATTATGTGATCTTCACGGGGAAATCTCCTAATTTCTCCATCTTAAGGGGAGTGAATAAAGAAAGTCCCTGATCTTCAGTCAAAATCTCTTATGTTCACTGAGTGCTATTGCACTAATATACCCTTCGCTAGATTTTCTCAGTCAAATTTTCTCCTTTACCTTTTGAACAGTTTGACTCTTAAGCTCTGGATTTCTGGACATACGAACTATGATACTGCCCTAGCAGACTGTTCATTTTATGACGTTCAATAACGAATCTTACAATGAATTTTAAGCATGCACTTATTAACTCGCTACTCTAAGCTGGTAAAAATGTTATAATGTATTCAGAGGAAAGTATACAAGTAATGTTGTTCATAATTTTTGTAACTCATGTTCAATTAAATAAAGTTATAAAAATATATTTAATAAACAGCGTAAAAAACTAAGTATGGAAATATACGTAAATGAATTTGCAAACTGGGAGATCACTCAAAGTGAAAGAATAAACATCCGTAAGATTATATTAAAATTTTGAGAATTACTTTTCTTGGATTAATTAAATTAAGGAAATGAAAGCTCAGCAAGAGTCAAGCATATTAAAATATTCTGCGTATTTCACAAAACGGAATTTGTCTCTGATTTCAAAATGATTATTTTTGTCCTTTTGGGAACTTATCAAGGATTTACTAAAAGCTATTAATTTCTGCTTTTTTTTTTAAACATAGAAGATGAGAGAAAGATTAAATGAAAATTTCTTAATAGCCTTGACAAGCTAACAGGAAATGAAACTTCTGCACTTCTTTCCAATGAAGGTTAAAAATTTTAGTAGTTTCCAATATCCTAATATGCTTGAAATCCTTGAGAATCAAGATTTTAAAGGAAATAGTTTTGTTGAGAATAAAACTTCCCTCGCAACTCTTCCTTTTATTTTTCGAACAGATTTTTCGCCTTCTCTAAAATGTAAAGGTTATACCATAAAATTATCTACTTATGGAAAAAAAATATGAAATATGCAAGTAGTTCAAAATTAAATAATAAAACTCATTATTAAATATTTCTTTTGTAAAAAATTTCAATACATGTCTTTCTGAAGAACCGAAAGCAATTAATTTTTAAACATAAATGTAAAATATAGGTATCTATATAAACCTATGGATAGAATAATGGAAATTATATAAACTGAAAATACTACTAGGTTAGATATTTATTCTGAAAACATCATTCCTGTGGTAACTACCATATCCTTCTAACAGTGAGCGCAAACATCTCTCTTGATGCTTTTTATTTCATCCCAAATAATATTATATATATATATATATATATATGTGTGTGTGTGTGTGTGTGTGTGTGTGTGTGTGTGTATTAAATATCATGCCCTCCACTCTACAATTTCAACTGCCTTTCCTAAATCCAATCCCCAGTTATATTAATTTATCGATTTAAAACCCTTAGCCATAGAACTTCCAATGAAACGCATGACTTTGCATTTCTACAAGTGTATATCTACGAATTCAGGAGTCGGTTAGCATCGCGAGCCCCAAAATCTGCTGACCCTACAAATGATAGTCACATGTCTACCTCGCCCTCGCGTTTAATGTTGAAAGGTGATATTACTTCCTAGCCGTTCTTCTGAAATGAAAGGTCGTACTTTTGTCTCTCCAATAAACGATTCGACCCGACCGCTTATAGAGTTTCTATGCTCACTTCTACCCAGACTTGGGTGTATATAATTTGAAGTGGCACTCTATTTGAATTTGAAGCAAACACATTTTATACATGAAACAATGTTTATTGAATTCGTTGCACATATAATTGGCTTTTACAGCAATAAGCATGCGTACTACTTGTACGGAATGTATAAACACAGCTTTCAAGAACAATATATTTTTATACTCACGAACAGTAAGTCAAACCAGCAGTACTGCCACGTAAACTTCTGGCCCGCTAAACACTAGCGCAGGATAACACCTTTTTAACCTTAACAACCTCCCTTTTTATTAATGACGCTGCGTGGTATTAATACTAAGCGCGTATGCCGAAATTAGCATATCTAAAGCAGCTTCTTTAATTCACTCAAAAGTTCGATTCTTGTGAATCGAATCTTGTGTATACCTTACACGCTTCCAAATTTAATTTTATTCCTTTCAAACTGAGTCTAGCTCCAGCCATATAAATATGAGCTAGTTTTCCCTTTCAGGTTATAGTAAAAGGACGTGATGTAATGGTATATTGCATATATATATATATATATATATATATATATATATATATATATATATATATATATATATATATATATATATATATATATATATATACCTACAAATGCGGGGAAAAGCCTTTGTGAGTTTGCAACGGTATTTCGTACCACACATTCTCCCATTTATGAATTGTTCCATCTTTTAAAACACAGCTGGAGTCGAAATTGAAAGCAGTAGCTTTCTGGGCAGATAGGCCGACTATTACATCACTAATTTTTGCCGTTGTCTTCAGCTAAAAGCCTCACGAGGCTTTTCCTTATTTTAAGTTGTTAACTAGTAAGTTGCTTTTGTTCTCTTTCCTAAAGTATCCTTCGTATTTCAGAAACCATACCACTCGGCATGCTAATAAAGAGAACACACGTTACAGACTGAAGATCAGAGTAGAATGGCTAATAGAAGATAAATAGTGATGAACTCTATCAGAGCAGCGTGCAGATGAGTGGAGAAGGGGAAGACGCGCCTGAAGTAAAGAATTTATAATATATTAGGGCGATATTTAATCGACGAACCGCAATTATAAGAGCCGCAGACTATAACAGCAGGAGAGCATGGAATAGTCAATTAATCAAAAATTGAAGAACCAAGTAGGGAACCTAGTCTTTATCGAGAATAATAACTTTACTCATTAGAGATAAATTAAATCTTTGTCTCGTGTGCCACTGGGAATGTAAGATCAACTTTATTTTGTGTTTAAGACTATAAACACGGTTCGTCATTTTAATAGGAATTTAACTTTTTCCTAAATGAATTAATTATCGTATTATGTGGGTCATTAAATTCAAGGATTATAATGAAATTAACAAGTGTGATCTCCTATATGTCAGCTGTTTAATATTAATACAAAGATTCAAAATTTAAGTTATACATTTAATCTAACTCGAAAATTTATATTAAAGTAAGTGTCCCAAATATCGCCCCTGTGCCTAATATCGTCTACTCGAATTTCTAAAGTATGATTCTCGCTATGTATGAGAAAATGCAGTAACTTCTTAGTTTGTACTAACACCGGCGCTAGCGAAAACGCTCTTATCACAGACAACAGAAACTATATGGAGTCTGAAGTTGTTTTGGCTGTTGTCTTCTTAACTTTTGGCTCAAAAGAATCCAGTGAATAATCTGGTAGGTGCATCCCAATTCTAATTTTGCTTATACCATTTGAAAATGCATTTAACACAGAATCCAGAGGTGCTATTATTTTTGAAAAAAATCTGCGTTTTAAATTGTATTTACTGTGTTGTGTTCCTAATATCACCTACCAAGTTGATCCTAATATCGCCTACCAGGTGATATTTGGAACAGTTACTTTAATTAAAATCTAAGTATTGAATTCTTGTTTCCTTTTTAATTTTAGTTAATTTATTACACTTTCCCTTTTTTGTTGTTGTTGTTGGAGGCCTCTTGTCTAAGATGTCAAAGGAAATTAAAAACAGACAGACATGGATTACGTCTTGTCTGCAGGCTGCAATGAGAACGTTAAAGGCTTCCAAACAGTTTGGCATTCCAAGATCTACTTTTCGTGAGTACATTAAAAAAGATGTGAATGAGAAAAACGATGGAATTGCGGAGGTTAGAATAGTGGTGAGAAACAAACTTGGAAGAAAACCTGTACTGACGGATGATTTAGAAAAGTAGCAAGTTAACTACTGCTATTCAATGGAATCCAATTTGTTTGGTTTGACTCGAAACGATGCTAAGCAGATGGCCTACCGACTTGCCTTGAGAAACAATCGTCCCCACCATTTCTCTAAAAAACAAACTCATCTGGTCGAAAGTAACTTATAGAGAAAAGCTCACTTCTACCCAGACTTGGGTGTATATAATTTGAAGTGGCACTCTAAAGGAATTTGATACAAACACAGTTTATACATGAAACAATGTTTATTGAATTCGTTGCACATATAGAATTTGCTTTTACAGGAATAAGCATACGTACTACTTGTACGGAATATATATATTAGCATTCAATAAAAATACACTTTGACTTACTCACAAACCAGCAGAGAGTCAAACCAGCAGTTCTGCCACGTAAACTTTGGGCCCCCTAAGCACTAGCGCCGGTTAAAACCTGGAGCTGCTTACTCGTAGCTCCCCTAACTCGCTTATCTATCAACCTTAACAACAACCTTCCTTCAACCTCTGTATTAATCAAGCTGCTTGGTATTTATACCAAGCGCGTATGCCGAAATTAGCATATCTCAAGCAGCTTCTTTAATTCATTCACTCAAAAGTTCGATTCTTGTGAATCGAATCTTATGTATACCTTACAAACTGAATTCGTTTTTGAAAAGAAACTCTTCCCAATTGACAATCAGAACTCCACAGTCATTGTCAAGAGCCATAATCCTAGGGTTCATTGAAGAATACGTGAAATCCTTCTTCACAATTCTTAAAGCAGAACTTGAGAAAATTAAGTTTCACCCTACCAGAACTTTTAATGTTGACGAAACGGGCATTACAACTGTCCAAAGTAAAAATGTACAGGTGATTTGCTCGAAAGAGAAATCAGCTGTATACAAAATGTCATCGGCAGAGAGGGGGAAGCTGTGGTCAGGAGTGGCTCATGTGTACCTCCTGCTTTCAGTGGAACCACAAATATTGTGATGCAGCCAATGGAGATCACAGGAAATATATGTTTTCCTTCTGTTTGAATGATTAAGTGGCCGAAATAGGTTTAAATTATTAGTATTTCTTATGTTTAACTTTTTCCACAATAGATTTTCTGTTCTTTGTTCTGTGTTTTTATTTGAGTTTTTCTTCTTCTCTTTTTTCCTCTCCCCCCCCCCCCACCCTCATGCAACTCCAGCAATTTTTCTCAGAAGGACTTTGCTAGCAACGCCTTTTAACAGGTGCTCCTAATTTCGCCTGGTAGGTGGTGATAGGAACAGAGGTAGGGGATATTAGGAACCGCTCTGGTATTCACTGGAAATTTCAATTTTTCCAATTTAGCTACATAACTTAAACTGGCACTGGTTTTGGAGCTGGTTGATCTCAGGATACCAAAGAAAATAGTTCTTAGGGATTTTCTTTAAGTTTCCAGCCTAATCAGAAACTAAAAAGTGGATGAAATGTCGAAAAAAAGTTAGGGAAGCGATATCTGGGACACTTACCTTATAATTCTGAGCAAAAAATGCTAGTAAATGGAATATTTCATTCTCAGTTCAACATTATTTGTATTTATCAAAAGTTGAAAGTTCTTAGTTTCCATTAGATTAAACTAAAGGAATATTACAAAAATTGGATTTAATAAGAAAATGGAATCACGTGATACATAACTATTTGTAAGAAAACTGTTGCAACTATACATAGAGTAGTAACCATTCTTACAACAATGGTTTTGGTAAAAAAATTTAAAAATCAATAACAAATTTTTACCATATACAATTTCCTTTCCCGTTTTTTTGGGGGGTACAATAAAAAGATAATTTGATATGACCTGTTTTACAAAGAGAAACAAAATCTTATTTCAATAAATTAAAATATAATTGTTAATATTTAGTAAGCAGACAGTTTTAAACCTGAGTCCAGTTTATAAATGCCTTTAAAAGGAGAAAATTGAGCATTTGCCAAAAAAAGAGAGAATATGGCTTTCCACCAGGAACTACCATGTCACATCTGGTCTCAAGCAAGTTCTGAGAACTCTAACTGTCGTTTCTGTGAAGTTAGATTTAACTAGCGTAATTATTTTGGATCAGAGTATCAGCATAGCCTATAAAAGTAGTTCCATATTAGTTTAATATGATCTAACACTAACAGGAACAAAAAAAATTAAAGCAAAGAAAGATGAATGGGAAATAACTGAAATGATTGCACCATACACTTTAAAATGATTTTCATATAATTTAATTTTAGTAGTACTTATAATAATTATGAATCAGGTAATTACACATTTTGAGTTAAACTTCAATACCTCATTCGGGGAAATCTAATGTTAAAAAAATTAAAATGGAAAGCGAGAAACTCATGAATAGAAAATTAAAATGAAATTAATTAAAATGTACAAAGATGTATCACTCTGAATAAAAATTATACTCAGCCATATATATATATAGCTAAAACATTTTTTTAAATGTTATATTAGTACCCTGAAATACCTCGTACACTTTAAAAAATTCATTGAATAAAAACTATTTGCTCTAGTCAAATGTATGGATATGTGCTTTAATTATTCTTCAATACCTACTTGCGTTCTTATCAATATAAATACATAAAAAATAACACATGAAATTTTAATTTTCTGTAGCGATATGCTTCAAACAATTCACAAAAGAGTTTCTCCGCAAGCAGATATGAGGCATAGAATTTGCACTTTTATGAAAGTTAATTAAAATGCCTATATCATTTCCGATAGAGTACCCGTGAAATTAGATATAAACATTCCCATTAGAATTAAAAACATTTTCCTCTTGAAAATAGAACAACATTTTTTCCATTTTTTTTCATTTCCTTTAAAGTTGTGTCATAAGTTTTAATAACGAAGAACATTTATTTTCTCTTTAGGGAGTATCTGTATCTTGCAGATTTTTTTTCCTTCAAAGAACTAAATTTGTTTTTCTGGGGAAAAAAATGAGGCCCTCAGGATAAAAATGCAATTAAAAGCTGTTAAAAATAAATATTTTTTACTGGTAATCGATAAACCTGTACACTGATAACAGAAATATATAATTGCACAGATCGTGCAAAAATTATGATTTAATTCTACATATCGAGGAAGAACATATCGTATTTTTCATTTTCCCATATCACAAATAATTGGAATATTTTAGTAGCGCGACAAAATAGATGCGTTATTTATTTATTTTTGTGCTTTTAAAAAGCCAGTATCGATGAGTTTCATCCATCTAAGAAGAGAATGTGTAAACAGAATAACTCTAGAAAATGGCTCAAAATTCGCCAGTACCGTATTCTGAATTTTTTTTCACATATAAAGGCATACATCACATTATTCATATATATCTATTTTATGTATACATGCATACATAGAGCTAAGTAATCTACATTTATTTTAAGAGAAAAATTTAACAAGGAGTAGAAGTATCACCTAACTGGAGTAAAACTGGGTATGATCAAACCGTCGAAAACAGTCTCTTATAAAACTAACATTTATTTTCTTTCTACTGCAGGGCACATGTATAAAGACATTCACTCATACAGCGTGATGACGACTGAAATTTATTTGACTGTAAATTTCAAAAAAGGATTTTTCCTTGACGTATAAGTTTTCAAAATTTTATTTTTAATACTAAAATTCAAGTAAACAATTAAAGAGAAATAACATAAATACCGTTAAAAAAAATTAAAGTGTGGAAAATAAAGACCGTATTTAATTTTTACACTCATGCTGTTGTATCAATTAAAAAATTAATTATTCTTTTAACAGGCATATCTATATTTTATCCCAAGAACTGCTATACACTAGTTATTTCATTCCTTTCATCCTTTTTTTACGGGGAAATTATCTATTGTGTGTCTCTTGTAAATTTTGACTGCCTCTTTGAAAATTTTCAAAACAGCTGTGTTTGACATTCAATATGCCACGTATCTGGGTGACTTTGATTAATGCCTCAAGTGTTTTATATATAGTAGGTAAAAAATAATTTTACTGTACATCAATTAGTCTTACTAATTCTAGGGTACATTAAGATGAAATAAAGAATTTTCAAAGTTCCTTTTGAAAGATAATTTTGAAATGAAATGAAAACTGATATTTTTAAACCCAATTTTTCAGCATCAAATTTAAAGTTTATGTTTTCCAAGAAAAAATAATAATAAAATATAAATCCTCACGCAATCTGGTCATTAATGAAGTACACTCGTTGATGAAAATCAAATAAAATGATTTTCAAGCATTTCCTCTAAATCAAAAAATATATCCTGTTCGATGAAAATGCTAAATTGACTAGCAGTTTTCCATTATTTTGAGTCTCCAAATTACTTAATATTCAATCTTTGCAGTTTGCAAAGAATTGTTTGTCATCAATTCAGTTGGCCCATAGAATTAATTCTGTAAAGTCGGAATAGTTCTTACAACATAAAACTTAACATTCCTAATTACTGCTATCCTCAGAAACAGAAGAATTAGATCCGTAAAGGAAAAACAATAAGTGTAGTTAAAAGGGAATGTGACAAAAAACTGAAAACCGAAATTAATCAGAAATCCAGCAGATTACATACTTCATTTATCGTTAAGATGATAAGAACTGAGATTTTAATCTGCAAAGTATTTAGATACCTTATCTCTATAAACTGAAGGAATTTATGAATAAAATTAGAAGGATTTATGTAGTTTATTTAAATTTGGTGCATAGTTTCATGTTTGTCAGTAAGAATTTATGATTGCATTACCATATATATATATATGTAAATAAATATATATATATATATGTGTGTGTGTGTGTGTGTGTGTGTGCGTATGAGTTTATGTTTGTATGGCCGGACGATGGCCGAATGTCTAGATCGCTAGCATTGGGTACCAAAGTCTGTGGATTCGAGTCTCACTATTGACACTGATGTTTGTAGCCGTTTAGAATCGGAAAAATGACCAAAATGCTGCTCTCACAAAAACCATATATATATATATGTGTGTGTGTGTATGTACATATATATATATATATATATATATATATATATATATATATATATATATATATATATATATATACACAATAGAATCACGATCTATTGTTTTCAAGGGGACCGACGGAACTGAACAATAAATGCAGAAAATAGATAGTTGCGGGAACATAACAAATCAATATGATCGTCCGGACTGAGTGAAATAAACGACACATGCAGGAAAACGATGATTCGGAGAACGATCGATCGAGGTTCCGCTGTGTGTGTATATATATATATATATATATATATATTGTTACATGTTTGGGAGCCAATTTGGCGTTTTATCGCCAAAGTGCGATGTTTCGGGAGTTGTGGAATTAAAACCAAGGATATTAGGTTGATTGTTGGAAAATCGTTTGGTTGTGTAGTGTGGCAACGCGGGTTTTTGTTGTATGAGATTAATAGGGTTTTAGAACAGTAATTGAGTTTAAACGTAGTTCTTGTAGAGCTAGGTGAGCGTTTTCTTGGGAAGTTCAAGTTCTCTAGGTGTAGAGAGAGGTATTGTCTTGGAATAGGGTTCCACGGATCTTTGGTGAAAAAGGTCGTATAAGTTTACTATTAAGTGCTATAATAATTGTATTATTGTATGTGTTCTAAAACTTGAGATTCCTGCTGTAAGAGTGGAATGTGTAGGTGCTGAGGATTGTTAATTTCAGCGAAGATTTGCAGTAATATTGTCCTCTACTGCTGTTACTTGTAAAAGAAGATTCTATGTTATCTATGTTCTGCTGTTTATATAAATTTCCTCTGTTTCTCAATTTGTGGTAACTGGCATGATTTATTTCTGTTGTATTTGAAATTCACTTGTATATTTTAATTTTCCCCGTACCACGAAGTTGGTACAATATTGTATATATAAAAATATGTATGTATGTTTGTATATTAGCATACACGCTCTGCTTTTATCCGTAAGAATTGAACCAGGGTTCGTAATAACTTAATTCCAGTTAGTTGTCCTCTTGTTACTTGTCACAAATTAAAATATGTAGCACATATACAACATTAATTTCCAATGTTTTTTTCACCCATGCAATGTCGGTAGTAAGAGCAGAATTGTTTATGAAGGAAAAATAACTTCTTTTATTGCGTTAAAATTTTTTTTATTATTTACTTTCACTGTATGAATCCATAAAGGCATATCAAGTTCTACCATTATACCTAGCGTAAATTACTCCACCGATTGGACATACTCCAGAATCTCTCGTTTAATTGTCATTTCGTCTTAGAAGTATCAAGAAAATTTCTCAGCATGTCTCTTACTCCATAGGGGGTTGTGTCTCCAGCATAATTCTGTGAGTGCTTTCCATATCTGCGGCACGGCTATATTCACATGCCATAAAATAGGGTCTGTTATTTGCTAACCACCCTTTGATACTTTTTTTTGCCTTTTTTTCATGAAAAATTATTGGCAAAATAATAATAGAAATCTGTATACAAAATGATACCATCTAAGAAGAAATCTAAAATTTTCCTGTCATTGCTAAATCATTTCTCTTTAAATTACGTTCTTTAAGTAAAAAAGTCTTCCTAATTTAGTGCTTAGTATTTTTTTAACTATAAAACAATGTCTAAAAAGGAGTATAATTTCACTCTGTCGCTTTATTGGTACTGAGCGTTGAATATTTAGCTCTGAGTTAATTATTATCTTTCTTCAGAGTATATAGCACACATATAACATTAAAATTTCCAATGTTTATGTCATCCATCCAATGTCGGCAGTAAAAGCATAATACACCTAAGAATTGAAAAGAGTATTTTTCTGATGAGTAACTATTAATCACCAGTTTTTTAATTGTACTTACTGAATAAATAGCATGCTTTAAATTTCTTACACTTTTTGTTTACATTAAATACACGATTGTTCAATATTTTAATTTTTTTGGTCCTTTTAACAGTTGGTGAAATAGTCATTTTCATATTTCACTTTTCCTACGTTGAAGAAGAGCCAGGTATATTTCATTAGGATTTTTCAAATACAATCTGAGAACTATGCTTACTTGGAAGTTATGCATCTCACTGGACTTTTTGTTGATTACGCAGGAAAATATAATTGAAATCCCATGCTTTCATTTTCAAGAGCTCTGCCTCGATTGAAATATACGAGTAAGAATTGGAAACAGTAGTCCTAAAAATTTGCATCAACAATGTTACTCTTCATACACCAAAGAGTTGAAGAGCACATTAATATATTTCATCAGTTGCATTTCCTGTTCCCTGAAGTTCATTCCAAATATCCTACCTATCTGTCTAAATATGCATCATGTTATCCTGAGTTTGTCGGACATTCCATTAGAAGATTTTGGGTCAAATTTTACTAAAATAACTTTGCTGCTGACATAATATAACAATATTTTCACAAATCTGCAGTACATGGTAATCTTCAGTACTTCAATAATTTATGGTAATCTTTAGCCAGTACTTCAATACTTTAAACTAGACCCGTGATGAAACTTCCTTAGAAGAATTTCTTATAAGAATTTCTGCATGTAAAACCTTCCTTAATTCTTCTAAAGATAAAATTTCCGACATCACACTAATCAGATCGTCTTTCTTAATTCTCTTCCAGCTATACAACAACCAAACTGGAGATGACTAGCTGCAATATACAAATCAAGCAAAACTACCCCCACTTTCTCACAGATCACCTACTGAATGGCCCACATAAATCTCTTTTTAAACTCGTAAAATCTGACGTCATAGAATTATAAGAAATGAATGTCATTCTTTTGAAAAAATTTATTCTTTAATCAAGATTAAGAGGCTGGATTTCACAAGGAAATGCTAAAAAGAATGTTCTTTTCATTTCTCTCCATTACAAAAACTTCACAGACACTTCACACAACATGCTTAGAAAAAGTGAGCATTTAAATCTACTACACTTAATGCAAGGTAAGAATCATATATTCCACATACATTATTTATTTATGTTCTACTTACTTAACCTTATAAAAATGAATTTTAAAAAATCTAACATAATGTTTGTCATACTGCGGTGGGAATTAGTTTTTAAAAAGAAAGACTTTTTAAAACGAAATTGTTTCGGAACATAATATTTCTAAATACATATCTCAACTTTTGTTATTAAAATCAATGCATTTTTGTTATTAAAAGTACGTAACTGTGAACCTAAATATCCAATATTCAAAATCTTTATTTATGAAAAATCAACTTTTTGGTTTTTAAATTATTTTTAAATCATATCAACATGAGTGTTTTTAAAAATGAATATATTCGGCATTTTTATTTTACTTTTGAAGTCAGTCTCGCTTTAATATGCATATATAACTGCCATATGTTTTAATAAACCATAAAGACAAAAATTAAGTTTTAATTAAAGTTGTGGAAATTAATCAGCGAATCTCATTAATCAGAAAAGGAACCGTACATATCTTAGCCCCTAAAAAATTAACAATCTTTACTCTGAATGTAATTTCCTGAAAAATGAAATAAACTAATCCCCCAAAAAATCTTTTAGATCCTATAATCTTTCAACCCACTCAATAAAATAAAAACTTCTTGATCTTTAACTGTTTTAAAAGTATAATTATGTGCTCGAAGTAGATTCTTTCACTGTAAATATTATAAAGATAAATTTATAATTCATGCAAAAATCAAACAAAGTTATAGGAGAAAGAAAAAAATTAGACGGAGAAAACACGAGTTGGAGACAGTGAGAATGGCTTAAATGCCACCTGAAAAAATGAGACATATTGATGGTGGTTTACTGCTGGTACCATATCACCATTTTATTTTTTTTCAGATCGTCTTCATCTGAAATTTATGCTTAACTGACAGTCGCTGCACGTATTGTATATGCTAACAAATTTCAGCCTTTTTTTCCGGTTTCTCAAAAATTTCTTTTCTATAGTCAAAGTGATAAATGTCTAGTGAAGAATTAAGTGCATCTAGAGTACAATTATAAAAGCGTTGCTATACAGATGTTCCGCTACCACAAATTATGCTTAATTCCTGGCAGTTGTGCATGTAAGAACTGTTAAAGTTTACTACCGTTATCTCCAGTGAAAACACTAAAAAGTTGCCCAATATTCTGAATTCAATTTGTTAACATATATTGACAGCTAAAACATTGTCCTTTCGGTACTTAACACCAGGGAATTTTAAACAGATTATTTAATTCTGAAGAATACGCCCTAAGTTCAAAATTTGATAAGTTGCACGTGTCTAGTCAGCATTTAAACTAATCTACCACTCGGGATTTGTTTCAAACGTATTTTATTGCGATTAGCCACTTCCGCAAAGTACGATTAACTAGTGCGATTAAAACTATCAAAATGATTTACCGTTCTCCCAAGTGGATTCGTAAAAATCGTACAGAGTAGTTTAAATTCGATAATCTAACAGGAATAACTCATCTCGAAAAATACTGTTCTGCTGACTACTAATGCCAAGTGTGTTTCGTGCAAATTGCAACCATCCACAGAGTAACCGTAATAATAAAAATTATTATTATTATTATTATTATTATTATTATTATTATTATTAAATTTCGTGCAATAACAAACTGACTTAAAACTATTCACAAAGTCACCTTGCTGAGAATATCGAAGTTCACATAAAAATTGTTAACTTTGTTCAAGGTTACAACTAATGAAGTTCTATTACGCTCTCATCCGCAGAGGAAACTTGACAAATGTAAAATGTTGAAATAGTGTGACGAAATGTAAAAGGAAAAACTGATATTTTTAAAGGTAGATTACTTCCTCTTTCATTTTGACTCTTTCAGGGATTCCTAAAAAATAATAGCATTTCAAAATATTGGAAAAAATCTTTTTCATAATAAAACAACTATAAATCAACTTTCATTTTCTGTATATCTGTTACGCAATTAAAGCTACTTCTATCTGATATATCTTTGTCTTGCGGCTTTCATAAACAAATAATTCCCTACTTGTACTTTTAAAAATGCTTTTACTTCATGACAAGTTAAAACTGTTAGTTTGGTTACAAAGAGCTATTATACTTAAATTTAACATCACTCTTCAAACATTCCGTAAAGTTGAATATTATTCCATGAATAACACCTTCAAGCGTTTTTAACGAATATTTTGATACCTAAACAATCCCTTGATAAATATTTTAATAAAATTTAAGCTATTAGCTTTTACGAATGGTATCTTGATATAACTTCATTAATGCAACTTAGACTTAAGCATCGAGTTTTATAATTTTAAAATATAGACAGGGATTAAAATCAGACTGAAACCAATGTCATGACAGAGTGATTCAGCATTGATATTAATCTTCCAAAAATCAGTACAATTACGAATGAATTTTACTTCCTTTTCAACACTGCGCCATTTAGAGTAGGTTAGCTAGTCATTGATTTGATGAACCAAATTTCACCCCTCCTGATAGTAACAATTTTGGGGTTTAAAGAGACTGCTTAAAAGGTCATTAGAAATCCGAAGTACCCGTATATGAAATGATTTTCTAACCAAAGTGATTTGCTGAAAGATTCTTCAAAATATAGACTCGGGATTAAACTGTAATTATATGTATTTGGAAATATTAATAGTTACCCCATTTAATAGCTAGACCACAAAGATGACCCAAATCCACATGTAATCGGATTCGGAAGGAATCAATATCAAACGACAAATAAGAATGTCATTAAATTAAACAAAAGGAAATAATCCCCCCAAAAGAAATAAAAACTATTAAAAGTAACTTTTCTATTCACAACTTTAAATACTTACGCATACTAAAAATATTCAAATGTTATCCAAAAGCCTATAAAGATCGTCTAACAGAAAACAGTTTTGTATCCTCTTTCCTTAAAATCGAAACCAGTTTTCTACCAGTTGAAATATACCGGTCACTTGAGGGAATGCCATTTTTAGTAACTTCCCTCTCGTAGTAAGTTCAACGACATGGGATATTTACATGTAAAAAATTATATTTTTATTTAACTATTCGACTGGGCTATTTCCTTACCGAAAGGAATTATTGTCACGTGCTCCTCAACGGTAACCATTGTATATTTCCGGTCGACACTTGACGAGCACCATTGCAACAATTGTCTGACAACAGTGAGTTTTGAGTCTCCGTTCATCTAACATTTAAGCTGATAATTTACCTACTGAACTATTACAGGAATGTGAGAGAGTGTAATTATCAGTTACTTTCCTCAAAACTATGCCAAAGTTGTATATTTATAAGCCTATTTACTCGAAAACGTAGGTGAAATAGAGTTGAAACTTCCAATGATCCAAGATCTTTTGGTACTCTATCAGGAGTGAAGAATTCTGTAAATATATTATCTAAGTAGAATATAAATTATTTTACTTTCAAGTTAAATATTCATAAACCTGGGATTCCAGCATATTAAAAAAATATATTGCATACAAATAATTTAATTTTAATTCGCAAAATTTTTCGATTTGGACAATAAAATATTTGCTTCAAAGTAATTCAACTAATATTTCTTATATATATATATATATATATATATATATATATATATATATATATATATATATATACACTGAAGTGCCACTGAATTACGGATAGCAAAGCCTATGCAAATTGTGTAGCGCTACGCATCATGTATGCGCAAGTGAGGGCGCTGTGGTAACTGCATATACACTGAAGTGCCACTGAATTAGGGATACCTACCTAGTAACGAGTTGGGCCTCCTCTGGCCTTGATAACGGCTGCCACACGATGAGGCATAGATTCAACAAGTTTCTGGAAACGTTCCACGGGAATGGCTTGCCAAATATTGGCTAAAGCTGTCCATAATTCAGTAAGGTTCTTTGGTGCTGTGTGATGGCCTTTCACGCCTTGTTCCAAAACATCCCAAAGATGCTCAATAGGATTTAAGTCTGGGCTTCTAGGTGGCCAATTCATGACAGAGAAGTCAGAGGAATGCTCATCCAACCAGCCAGTAGCCAACCGGGACTTGTGAGAGGCACAGTTGTCTTGCTGGAAAACTCCATTACCGTGCGGATAACAGAACAGCATAAACGGATGGAGGTGATCACCCAGCAACTCTACGTACTGAATTGCATTGAGGGAGGTTGGTACACGCACCAAAGATCCCAAACTGTGCCACGAAAAAACACCCCAGACCATGATTGAGCCACCATGCCCTTGTACAGTTCCAGCCAGGCATGTAGGATCCATGGCTTCATGAGCCTGACGCCATATTCTCAGCCTCCCGTCGGCGTTAAGTAGTCGGAATCGAGACTCATCACTCCATGCTACTCGTTTCCAGTCCTCTACACTCCAGTCTCTGTGCTCTCTTGCCCAGGCAAGACGTGCAGCCCGATGGCGAGTATAGAGCAATAGTACTCTCGTAGGTCGACGGCTCCCGAAACCCATACGGTGAAGCGAGTGTTGCACAGTCCGTTTACTGACTGTACGACTGGCACCGTCATTAAACTGGGTGGTAATTTGAGCTAATGTTTGGCTTCGCTGGCTACGAACAATACGCCTGAGCAGTCTCTCACCACGCACTGTCAAGGCTAATTGTCCTTTGCAGTTTGCCCGATCGCTAGTTTTTTTCCACCATCCATGTATTCTTGGTATACTCTTGACACTGTCGACCTTGAAAATCCTAGCTGTCTGACGATTTCGGAAATTGAATGGCCCATGCGTCACGCACCTACGATTTGTCCGCGATCGAAGGCGTCTAAATCAGGCAGTTTATCCATACTGGCAATTCCAACAACTAATTCAGAACAACCACAGTACGCACTATATATGCAGTTACCACAGCGCCCTCACTTGCGCATACATTATGCGCAGCGCTACACAATTTGCATAGGCTTTGCTATCCCTAATTCAGTGGCACTTCAGTGTATAGCGTGTACTGTGGTTGTTCTGAATTAGTTGTTGGAATTGCCAGTATGTGTAAACTGCCTGATTTAGACGCCTTCGATCGCTGACAAATCGTAGGTGCGCGACGCATGGGCCATTAAATTTCCGAAATCGTCAGACAGCTAGGATTTTCAAGGTCGACAGTGTCAGGAGTATACCAAGAATACATGGATGGTGGAAAAAAACTAGCGATTGGGCAAACTGCAAAGGACAATTAGTCTTGACAGTGCGTGGTGAGAGACTGCTCAGGCGTATTGTACGTAGCCAGCGAAGCCAAACATTAGGTCAAATTACCACCCAGTTTAATGATGGTGCCAGTCGTACAGTCAGTAAACGGACTGTGCAACGCTTGCTTCAACGTATGGGTTTCGGGAGCCGCCGACCTACGAGAGTACCATTGCTCTATACTCGCCATCGGGCTGCACGTCTTGCCTGGGCAAGAGAGCACAGAGACTGGAGTGTAGAGGACTGGAAACGAGTAGCATGGAGTGATGAGTCTCGATTCCGACTACTTAACGCCGACGGAAGGCTGAGAATATGGCGTCAGTCTCATGAAGCCATGGATGCTGCATGCCTGGCTGGAAATGTACCAGGGCAAGGTGGCTCAATCATGGTCTGGGGTGTTTTTTCGTGGCACAGTTTGGGATCTTTGGTGCGTGTACCAACCTCCCTCAATGCAATTCGGTACGTAGAGTTGCTGGGTGATCACCTCCATCCGTTTATGCTGTTCTGTTATCCGCACGGTAATGGAGTTTTCCAGCAAGACAACTGTACCTCTCACAAGTCTCGGTAGGCTACTGGCTGGTTGGATGAGCATTCCTCTGACTTCTCTATCATGAATTGGCCACCTAGAAGCCCAGACTTAAATCCTATTGAGCATCTTTGGGATGTTTTGGAACAAGGCGTGAAAGGCCATCACACAGCACCAAAGAACCTTACTGAATTATGGACAGCTTTAGCCAATATTGGGCAAGCCATTTCCGTAGAACATTTCCAGAAACTTGTTGATTCTATGCCTCGTCGTGTGGCAGCCGTTATCAATGCCAGAGGAGGCCCAACTTGTTACTAGGTAGGTATTCCTAATTCAGTGGCACTTCAGTATATATATATATATATATATATATATATATATATATATATATATATATATATATATACAACCTTTGTCCAGAAAGTTCGGTGAATGACGTGATAGTGCTCACGGTCGTAAGAGTTTGCAATCGGAGCATACCGTGCCGGACATGTGAAGACTCGTCTGAAACAGTTCCTGAGCGGCGGCGCTGTGAGTTAGCTTATCGTGTGGAAACAGTTCATTGTAACTTGAAGGTGTTGAGCGCTCGGTCGAAATTCAAAATGGATCAGCGAATGAATATGCTGCTTTATTTCAAACTGGATAATCAGCGAAAGAGACTCATAAAATTATGCTAAAAGTTTACGAAGAACGTGCTGTCACCTTGAAGTGCGTGTATGAGTGGTTTAAACGCTTCCGAGAAGGGCAGGACACCATTGAAGACTCCCCCCCCCGAACTGGTCGGTCTGCACCTGTACGCACCCCGGACAACGTACAGAAAGTGAAGGAAATGTTGGCCAAGGATCGTCGTGTGACAGTTCCAATGAAAGCGGAGGAAGTGGGAATAGGTCATGTACTGACCCAGGATTTTGGTAAACACGAGCTTTGTTCCCGACTTGTGCCCAGTCTTTGACTCCAGAACAAATGCAAATTCGGCTTGACGCTTGTGGAGACTTCATCGACATGGCGGATCGAAACCCAAATTTCATGAAAACCATTGTTACGGGTGACGAGAACTGGTGCCTAAAGTACGACCCCGACGGCAAGCGTCAAAATGTGGAGTCGCGGGGTCCAAGGTCGCCTAAAACAAGAAGTTGTGAAGAGAGAAATCCTGCATCAAGACAATGCTCATGGTGTTCTTCGATTCTGAGGGACTCATCCATAAAGAATTCCTCCATGAGGGCACCACGTTAAATGGCGCTAAGTACGAGGATATACTGAAACGTCTGTTGGAACGGATCACTCGGGTACGCCCCCAATACGCTAAGCGAGGCAACTGAACCCTGCTTCACGACAATTCCCGAACAAATACTGCTTTTCTGTTGCAGCAGTTCCTGGCCAACAGGTGAGTTGTGTTCCTGAATCACCTACCTTTCTCAACAGGCTTGTCTCCCCCGGAATTTTTCTTGTTCTCCATATTGAAATCAGCCCTGATGGGCCACAGGTTTTCGGACATTTTGGACATCCAACCTAATGCTATGACCCAGATGAAGGCCATGCCGAAAGACGACTATGCCAGGAACTTCCAAGACTTGTACAGCCGTTCCCAGATGTGAATTGCCAACTACGGAGATTACTTCAAAAGACAGTAACAGCTGTTTCATGTAAGACAACAATCTATTGTAACTATAGACAAATTCACCGAGCTTTCTGGACAAAAGTTGTATATATATATATATATATATATATATATATATATATATATATATATATATATATATATATATATATATATATATATATATATATATATATGTATATATATATATATATTTTATATATATATATATATATTATATATATATATTATATATATATATATATATATATATATATATATATATATATATATATATATATATATATATATATATATATATATATATATATATATATATATATACACTCTGTCACAAAAAATATATATGGACCCAGAAGGAAGCGAGCTATTATCACGAAACTTAACATGAATGTAGTGTATGAGGAGATAAGCAAATGATTACAAATTCAGAAGAACAGACCGTTTTATTAAGAAGATATGGTACGAAAAATGCTACAAATCGGTAAGTAGTAAATCCACATCTGGCAGCTATACAAGCCGAATCACGGCGTGGCATCGAATCATTGAGATCACCCATAACCTACTGCGGTAGATCATGTCATAATCTTTGCAACTGAGCAGTTAATTCACCAGTATTCCGGGACGACTGCAGTTGCTTTCCAAGCACGTCCCAGACGTTCTCTATTGATGAGAGGTCTGGTGACCTGGCAGGCCATGGGAGTACGTCATATCCTTGAAGATATTGTTGGGAGAGTCACGCAGTATGTGGACGTGCGTTGTCTTACTGATAAATGGCTCCGGGGCGACTTGATAGCATAGGCAGTACAACTGGCGTTAAAATCTAGTCCACGTAACTGCGTGCCGTCAAAGCGCGTTGAATGACGACTAGAGGTGATCGTTTGTCCCGACGAATCGCTCCCCACACTGTCACACCTTGTGTAATCGACGTATGCCAGGACCGGTGGCCTGGCCGCCTCCACGCGCTTACGCGCTGGTCATCAGCATTGAGACTGAATAGGATTCATCGCTGAAGATCACACGCTTCCAGTAGGTCACACTCCAGCTTGCCGCAGGTCGGCAAAAATCTAATCGACACTGCCTATGATGTGGGATCAGTGGTAGGCGTCTTAATGGACGTCGGCTCCTTATGCATGCGTCGGCCAGTCGTCTCCGAATGGTTTGCCTTGATACCACCGGATTCAAGATGTTCTGCCGACCACAGCGTGAGCTTAAATGGCGTTTATATAAAAGCATCCTCCGCTCAAAAAGCGACTACCTATATCTTAAAAATTTTAATTCTCAGTATCAAATCCTTTTTTCTTTTTTAAAACTATTTCAGTGGCAACAATTTTAATTCCTTAATTTGTTAATTAATTTATTAATTAGTTGCTAAATCAAAAAAAAATTTTAATTTCTTAAACCGTCAATTCTAACGACAGCTTCAAAATTAATTTCTATTTTACCGTGTTCCAACTGGACTTATAACTTTGACCTTATTATATCCTATTTAAGTTCGATTATACATTTCTTATTCATCAAATTTTAACACAAATTTTAACACAAAGAGTGCTCACTTAGCAAACCGTACAAAAAGAAATTAGCTACATTTAGGTGAGCCAAATTAAACCCCACAATTAAACAAAATCGGGATACACTAAACAATGCATAATAATCAAAACATAACAATACAAAAAATCTAATACATGATACTACATAACATATACTGCCTTTAGGTATAATATATAATACATAATATGCATTATATTTGGTGAGTGCAATAACTTTACATAGAATTATTTTTTTTTACTTACACTAAAAATGAACACCTTACATCTCTTTACTGTTGATATATTTCTTTACTATTAACTCATTAATAGCTTATTTTAGAATTATCACCTTACTACACGAGTATCACATTTCTCAGTAACTCTAACGCATTACATTGCTTTGCAATTACAATTACTCTTAATTTATATTTAACAATTTACTCTGTTATTACATTTCACAATAATTTAACACATTGCATTACATTTCAATTAACAACTGCTCTGTCAATATTTTAACACCACCATTTTATAATTAACACACTTGCTTTTTCTATTAACACATTTCTCAATACTTAAAAATTTTTGCAATTCTATATTGTGTAACACAAACTAACACTATTACTTTGATTGTTAACATTAATTACTTTGATTATTGACTTTCATTGTTTACACGCTATACACTCATATGCAATTTAAATTTTAAGTTTACTTTCTCAGACTTCAGTAATACAATACATGCATATAAATATTTGTTACAAAGTACAAAATGAAACGAAAGTTGTGAACAAAATAAAACACTGACACAACTTAGTCAGTGTGAAAATAAGGAATATGGACATCCATAAGGATACTAACTACGTTTTTTACGAAACGCCTACAGTAAAAATCCCCGAAGAATCTACTTTTCGACCATGTCTCGATACGTCCACTGGTAAGTCTTTTCTAAGTTCCTGGAACTGTTGACACCTGAATAGACAATGGTCTACAGTTTGCTATTCCCCACAACTACATAGATCACTCTTTTGATGGAAACGGTGCTGGTATTCCCCTATACAACCATGACCTGTTATAAGTTGGTTTATCTTAAAATCTCCACTTAAACGCCCTTCTTTAACCTCTTTATATATTTCATATACCTTTCTTCCTTTAATACTCCTCTCCCACTCTTCTTGCCATAACTTTTTTCCAATTTTTTTTCATTTTTGTTTTTAACTTGTTCTTATTCTGTTTATATCTTATACCTATCTCACTTAACTTAGTAGCAACTTTTGCTGTCTCATCTGCCTCTTCATTTCCCGCAATTCCTACATGCACCTTAACCCAATGTAGGTAAACCCTCATATTTTCCTTTGTTATAATCTCCTTAATTTCTTCTACTATCTTTCCTTTAAATTTAATTGATTTTAGCGATTCTAAAGCGCTCTTAGAATCCGTAAATATATCAAATTCCTTAATATTCTCTTCTCTCATTCTCTCTATGGCTATTTGCAAGGCTCTAGGTTCCGCCTCATTTTAACTCCCTCCATCTATCCGTTCTTTAATTATAACCTTTTCTCCATCTTCTTTAAGAATAACCACCCCGGCCCCTGTTCTATCTTCCTTCTTTGAGCCATCGGTATAAAATTTTACTTTCGCTCTGGGATTACTGTCTATTGTCCAATCTAGACTTATGAGGTTTCCTAATTTAATTATTCTAACTTCTCTAGTTTCACAATTTTCTTTATTATATGTTTCACCGCCTATTTCCATTTCTCTTTCCTCATCATATATTTTATATATTATACTATTGACTTCATACCACCGGATGTCTGGAAAGTGGTAAATGGTGTCGAACCGATTCTAGCGACATTCTTGGAGCAGACGTGGCCGCTCTTACGATTGCGCGATGCTCGCGCGCACTTGTGTTTCTGGGACGCCATGACCCTCCGCGACGGTAGACTATCCCTTCCGTTATCCATTATTACCAACACCGAGCAACTAACATATCGCTCCGACCGAGGTGGCGGCCGATACGCCTGTTCGTCGAACCTGCTTCTCTGAGGCCTACTATACGCCCCTTCTCAAAGTCCGACAATTGTTCGTACAGTCGCCGGTTGTTGCGTCATCCTACCTCCTCACTAGACGGCGCTTCTAACGCGCGCCGGAAGCATATAATGTAACTGTAACTTTTAGTTAGTTAGTTAGCTCTTAGAATGTCAGTTGCTGTGTGGTGTGTTGTGTGCGTTCGTCCATTAAAGTGTTTTAAAGAAATCAAGTCGTTTTTACTCGTTGCTCTAAAGAAATATTTCCGACATATAACATCTGGCGCCCAACGTAAAATTCAACCCAATTTGAAATGGCGAACATTTTAATTCTAGAACGAAAAGTTCTTCGGTCTACTGTCACGAAGACAATTACCGAATTAGATGCGTGCATAACTGCACAGAATGTTGCTTCTGCTACTCAGGCATTGCTAAGCTTGAGGAGAAAATGCTACGGTTGCTATCCAAGGATGAGGAGATTGTCCCAGTCCCATTTGTCGCAAAGCGAAAGTACTATGGAGGAGGGTGAGGTGGCAAAGCTCGATTCAGTTTTAGAACAGGAATTCGAGAGAGCAGAAATGTATCGAGACAATTTTACGTGTGACAAAACACGGTATTTAGATTTTTTAAAGCCTTCCGACAACACCGTGTCACTGATGAACGTTGCTTCCAGGTCGTCCGAATTTTTAAATTTGAATTTACCAAAGTTGATGCTCACGGAATTTGATGGTAGTCCTAAAAATTGGTTTTCGTTTTGGTCAATGTTCCAGAAAATTGATGGAGATCCGAAAATCGAGGACGACGTGAAACTCGCTTATTTAATGCAAACTACCACAGGTAGGGCTTTTGATTTTGTTCAAACCTATCAAGTGTCTGAAAGTGATTACAAAACTGTCATCACAAATTTAAAAGCGCGTTTCACAGATGACAGAGTTCTTATTGAACTATATGTTCGTGAACTCTTAAATTTAGTTTTAAATCCTACACATAATTTGTCTTTTACTGATTTAGTTGATCAATTAGATGCGCGATTACGTTGCTTAGAAAATTTGGGTGTAACTAAAGAAAAATACGCATGCATGCTTTACCCACTTGTTGAAGCTTCCATTCCTGAAAATATTTTAATTGCTTGGGAGAGAGAAAGAAATTCCATTTCTCGTTCCAGTGATTCAAAAACGAATGGCCTGGAACTTTTGATTCGGTTTTTGAAAACAGAGGTTTTAAGCGCTGAGCGATTACGAGTTGCGAAAAATTTCTGCTCCGAAGGGGGTAAAAATAAGAAGACTGGAAATGGGAGAGTAGATAGTGATAAATTTTTACCTGTCGCGACAGCTGCAACTCTAGTGAGTCACCATAATAAAAATGAAAAACGTGCTTTTAGTGAGTTTTGTTTGTTTTGTTCTAAAAAGAATTCGCATAGAAGTAGCGATTGTTTTGTGGCTCAAAAAATGACTTATCAGGAAAGAAAGGATCAAGTGATAAAAATGAAAGGATGCTTCGCGTGTCTTAGAATTAATTGTCGAGCCGATAAATGTCATATGAGTGTGCGTTGTGTAATTTGCTCCAGAGACATTTTCCGATTTTATGTCCTAGTTTAAAACAAGATAATGAAATGATTCTTCCCGGTGGGCAAAACAGGAAGTGTTGCGAGCAATAGCTCGTCAGGTTCGACGGATGTTTTTTTACAAACACTTAAAATAAGGGTTTCGGGTCCTTCCAAAACAAGGGTCGTGCGGTGCTTATGCGATTCTGCGAGCCAACGCTCGTATGTTTCTCGAGATCTCGCAGATTTTTTAAATTTAAAAACTGATCATTCTGAATTTCTAAAACATAGTTTATTTGGCGGCATTGAAGCGGAAAGAGTCAAACATTCCGCTTTGAAATGTGAGTTGCAGGAAATACGAGGGAATTTTTCATGTGAGGTTTTATTGTTAGATAAAGACACCATTTGTGGTCAAATACCTAAAATTAGTAAAGCCGATGCAGAGTACTTCAAAGAACATGGGATTTATTTGTCCGACAGTGAAAGCGATAATTTAGACATATCAGTTCTTTTGGGTGCTGACTACTTAGGGAAAATGTTAACTGGTGCCATCAGCCAACAACCCAATGGCTTAACTGCTGTCCAAACTTACTTGGGGTGGGTTGTAATGGGTAAATCCTTATTCGACAAAACCAGTTCTAATCATGCCATGCCCATCATTTCGCTACACGCTTCTAGCCAGATTTGCGACCTTTGGTCACTCGATGTTCTCGGAATTCGAGACCCCGTAGAGAATAAAACCAAAACCGAAATCGACGCAGAAACTGTGTCTTTTTTTGAAAAAACTGTTAAATATCGCGGTGGTCGATACGAGGTCAATTTACCGTGGGTCGAAGAACACCCGGAGTTGCTTGATTTACGTTTTCAATCAGAAAAACGTCTCCATACCATGACCTCTAAACTTGTTTTTTCAGGTAAGTTTGAATCTTATGACAAAATTTTGAAGCAGTGGGAACAGTTGGGAATTATAGAAGAGGTCCCTGACAAAAATGACGGGAAAGATATTTCTGAGCTAAAATGCAGGTATTTACCTCATAGAGCCGTGTTTAAGGAATCTAGCCTAACAACTAAGATACGACCAGTATTTGATGCCTCTTCAAAAGATGAAAATTCAGTTTCCTTAAACCAATGTTTAACTACAGGTCCAAATTATATTGAAATGATCCCTTCTGTTCTCAATAGATTCCGCAAAAGTCGATTTGGGGTAGTTTCTGATATAACAAAGGCTTTTCTTCAGATAAGCGTGTCCCCTACTGATAGAGACTATCTTCGATTTCTGTGGTGGAGGGATTACGAAAAGCGCGAAATTAAAATATTGAGGCATTGCCGAGTTGTATTCGGTTTGTCTTCGTCACCTTTTTGCTTATGGCAACAATTTATCATCATCTTGAAAGAGAAAAGAAGGTGAGAGTGATGTCGTAGTGAAACTGCGAGACTCGTTCTATGTCGACAATGTTGTGACAAGTGTCGAAAATGAGGCGGAATTACAACATTTCCAAACGACAGCTTGTCACATCATGTCAAAAGCAAGTTTTGAACTCACGGGTTGGGTGAATTCTTCAGAACGACAAGACCTTGGTAAACCCAGTTGTTCTGTTCTTGGCCTTTTATGGAATCCAAATTCTGACGTAATCGCGTGCGATCTTGGAGGTGTTTCGACTGAAATTTGCGATACGTGTTCAAAACGACAACTTTTGTCGCTCGCACAAAAAATCTTTGACCCGATTGGTTTTACCGCGCCCGTGACGCTCACTCCTAAACTATTGATGCAAAAGGCTTGGAAAAATGAAAAGTTATCTTGGGATCAGGGATTGCCCTCGGAAATTGTAGAGGAATTCAGGAATTGGCTCGCAAGTTTGGAGTTTTTGAATTTAATTCAAATCCCGCGTTACTTTGGGGGGTTAATCGATGAAACAACCACCACTATTCATATGTTTAGCGATGCAAGTGGGAAAGCTTTTGCTGCGTGTGTGTTTTTGCGAATCGAATGCGAAAATAATAATGTTCAAATTGGGTTGGTTCAGGCAAAATCACGCGTCGCTCCTCTTAGGAAGGATCCCATCACCAAAACCAAAACTGAAATGACCATTCCTAAATTGGAACTAATGGCTGCTGTAATCGGGACTCGTCTGGTCCTGAACGTAAAAACTTCATTGAACATTCCCAACGTGCAGACCTTTTACTGGACGGACTCAAAAGTCGTCCTTTGTTGGATCCAAAATAATGGACCTTGGAAAACTTTTATTCACAATCGCATAAAAGAAATTCGATCGAACTCTCCGAAAGAAAATTGGTTTTATGTTCCATCTCAGATGTACGCAGCGGACATCGCTTCACGGGGGTGCAGCGCACAAACTCTCTTCAGTTTTCGCTGGTGGGAGGGTCCTTCGTGGTTGGAAAGCCGCGATTCCTGGCCGGACACCGAGAGATCGGATTTCTCAGATGCTGTGGAGCTGGCTGACAAGGAGAGAAGGCCAACAGTTGTACAGGGTCTCTCATTAGGTACTGCCGAGCCTGATTTCTTCGAGTGGACCAGGCGAGTGTCAAGGTTTTCTTCAATCGTTCGAATTTTAGCCCTTGTGAAACGTTTCAGTCTTCAATGCTAAATCACTAGCAAGTGAAAAAAAAGATGCACTACTAAAAGGTAACCTACGCGCAGAGGAGTTGAGAAAATCCGAGCTGGAAATTCTTCTTTACATCCAAAGAGACACATTTGGTAAGAACCGTCCCTCATACCTCCAAATTGTGTGTCGTGTACACCGATTCTGATGGCCTCCTACGTGTTGAGACAAAGCTGATCTCTTCCGATGATGACTTTTTCACGGCGACCAATCTTTGCTGCCTGGTAAGCATGAACTTGTTTTTCGCTCGTCGAGGAACGACATCGAATTCACAGCCATGCGGGTGTGCAAACGCGTGTGATGATCCTACCGTGAAAGTATTGATTTTGCGATCAAGAAGACCGTGAGGTCTATTGTGTCCAAGTGTGTTGTTTGCCAAAAGTTCAAAACCAGGTCTTCTACGACAATGTGCGCTCCCCTACCCGAAGATCGCGTCCGAATGTCTGCGTTTTCGAAACAACTGGTGTGGACCTGGCCGGGTCCCACTAGTCCTTCGAGATCGTCCCGAAAGGGTGTGGATCGCAATTTTACTTGCGCGGTTTCACCGCGCAGTTCATTTCGAACTTGTTACGGATGTCTCAACACAAAGTTTTCTGCTCGCTTGAGGCTTTTATCTCTCGTCGTGGCAGAGTGAAAACAATTTACTCGTATAATGGAACGAACTTCATCGGCTCAAACAACGAGCTCCGGAACGTCGATTGGGAGCGCTATTATTGCACATTCTGATTTAAAACGAATTACCTGACATTTAACCCACCCTCCGCCGCCTGGTGGGTGGTTGGTGGGAAAGGGTAGTCAGAATGCTCAAAGAATTGCTGAGACGCAATTTGGGAAAAGCATGCCTTAATTACGATGAACTTCACACCGTTGTGTGTGAACGTAAGGCTTTGCTGAACAGCAGACCACTTACTTACCTCTCCGAGGAACCATCTGATCTAGTGCCTCTCACACCATCATTATTTTTACAAGATCAGATTGAAGGTGTGTTTCGAAGATTTAGATCAAAACGACCTACAAAACCTTCGCAGGAGGGCGAGACACCTTCATGCAATAAAGCATAAGCTCAAAGCGCGGTTTTATAAGGATATATCTCCGTTCTCAAACAGTCAGGCAATCTTGTTCAAACTCCGCTTGTTGTTGGCGATATAGTTTTAATTGGTTCAGATAATAAAAAACGCGTTAATTGGCCTTTGGCTAAAATTGTTGAAATTTTCAAGGGACGTGATGGTGTTTCCCGTGTTGCGAGGGTCAAAACGCTAAGTGGTGAAATGATACGACCATTTCAACGGTTGTACCGATTAGAGACTCCGGTAAAATTGCTGAAATTATGAGAAATACTCCAATACAACCGAAGTGGAAGAGTTGTTGTGCAACCTAAAACTTAAAATTTTCATTTTGAACAATTTTCTTTCCTGCTTCTTGATTATGTATGCCTTTCAAAACATGTGTTATGTTAAGGTTACACTTTTGCGGTGGATGATGTTGCGTCATCCTACCTCCTCACTAGACGGGCGCTTCTAACGCTCGCCGGAAGCATATAATGTAACTGTAACTTTTTGTTAGGTAGTTAGCTCTTCAGAATGTCAGTTGCTGTGTGGTGTTGTGCGCGTTCGTCCATTAAAGTGTTTTAAAGGAAATCAAGTCGTTTTTACTCGTTGCTCTAAAGAAATATTTCCGACATATAACACCGGTTACGTCTCAGAGGCTTTTCTTGTCACAATACCGTCCATCTAATTCAACAGATTTGTTTGAATAAACCTAAGGCCATGAACAACCATGCCTTTAAATTCTCCTAGGTGCGCATCTCATATGCGCATAGTGCGCTTACCCTTGTCTCATTGGCGTTGAAATTTTAATCATGTGCATATCTCTACCAGACTACATTCCTGCCAAGTTTCGTGATAATAGCTCGCTTTTTTTCTGGGTGCATATATATTTTGTGACAGAAGTATATATATATATATATATATATATTATACAAATATATCACCTCCAATGTAGTAAAGTGGTATCGTCAGCTTCCACGCAGTGGACTTGGGTTCAAATCCGGGATAAGACTTGGCCATTATCGAGTCGTTCTCTATTACGGAGCAATGCTGGCTCCCCTAAATGCTATCCCCATAATAACGTAGCGTCAAGACTTCGGGGTGAATAACAGAAGGCGAATGTCCACAACTTGTGCCTCTGCATTAGAAAAAAGAGTAAAAAATATCTATATATATATATATATATATATTATATAATATATATATATATAATATATATATTATATATGTATGTATGTATTATGTATGTATGTATGTATATGTGTATGTTTGTGTCTGCATTTGTTATTAGTAATACAATCTGTGCATTCCCCCTTATTTCAGCCATATGCAGAATTTAATTTTTACATTTAATTACTTTGCTCAAACTATGTTAAACTAGTATGATTATATATTTCATTAATAATGGACTGGGTTAGTTATGTTTTATGGAATTAACAAAACCAATTACAGGATAGTTTATCAGTTAAATCCCGAACCTATCCATGCGCGGTTATTACCAATCCCTCTTCCCCCGGAGGGGGGAAGAGGGGTTGGTAATAACCATCAAGCTACAGAGCTTCATGGTAATAAGGTTTGGCCCTCCCTAACTGATTGACTGACTGACAGATAGCGCACAGTCCAAACCGTTGGACATAAAGAGCTGAAATTTTGCATGGCGATTCTTCTATAGTGGAGTCTATAGTGGATGCGTGCACCGAGAAAGATTTTGAAAAATTCTTCTTCGATTTTTTAAAATTCAATTTTAAGCTGTTTTCTAATTTTTAAGTTTGCATTTAAAATGATAATCCCAGGGTTATAAAATTTATATCACGAGAAAGATCAGAAAAAATTCCTTTAAAACGAAATCTTTTTCGAATCTTTACCTCCCTTTTCTGATTTTTCTTGAATTTGTAAAGATTAATTTTAGAATTTAATTTATGAATGCTGATCACGTGGTTTCTTTTTTTTGTGATACTTTAAATTAATTGTGCGTCACGTGCATGACAACGAAATAAATTGACAAAAGAAATATTAAAATACGGTAAAAGATAAATTTAACCACTAGACTAACTAAGTATGGGAGTTTTTTAAGAATGCAGTTCAATTAGTATGTTTTAACATAAACTTTCCCGGCTCTGCTTTGTGTCCTTTGTTATTTGCAGTTTTTCTCATCGCTTGAACCAATTTACAATTTGCTTTTTCTACGGTTTTTGGCCTCAGGAAAATTAAAAACCGAATTGCAATTCACTTTTTCAACGGTTTTTGGCCTTGGAAAAATTAAAAAACCGATACGGTTTTGGCCTGTCGACAATAAAAAACCGAATCACCAAAGTAAGGAAAATAGGCTTCATGCGGAATCCCGCCTTACTTTGAATAAATAAAAGGGATAATGCATCTTGCACTTTACCTCTTGGGTGATTTGAAAAAAACTGAGCTTTTAAGGGAAAAATAAATAATAAGTCAAATGTAAATGATAAAACTTATTCTAATGAAACAGTGGATCAAACAAAGTCTAATTAAATCTAATTAAACATATCTAACAAATATACAAACAGTAAACTATTCAATCCAGCGTGCGAATCACGCAACACTGTGTTATTAATTCGCAAAAAAATCACACGTATAATCAGCCGAAGGTCCGCTGGCTCAAAGTTTCTTTCTTTCTTAATGGTTTGATAAACATTTCAGTAGAAACGCGCTAAGGCGCAACCTGTCTAGCCAGATGAACATGAAGAGCACAGTATATTTTTGATGGAATGCATCAAAATTTTATATCTATATCTACCTGGGCATGCCGGGCAGTAATGCTAGTATATATATATATATATAGGGAACCCGGGGTGGAAACGGGGTACGAAGTTGAAAATATGTTTTAAAATACTAAAGGGTTAACTAGAGAGCTGCAAATTTTTCTATGATAGCATTATAATGCCATAATCATAAAAATACAATAAATATTGTAAAGAAAATAAAAGAACAATATTTTTTTTAATTATAAGAAATTATGTTATTTGCCCCGTTCTGCCCCGGACACAGGGCAGAACGGGGCGGTAAGGACAATTAATTATAAAAACATATAAAATAGTGGAAATGCAGAAAAAATAAGTTTGCTTTATATTTATTTAGTTTTAAGTGATTATGAAGGTTTAATTAAGGTTACAGTTTTCATTGATTGTGCCCTTTTCTTAAGCCTATTCACAAAATTCACGCACTAGGACAGCCTCATCATCTTCGCTATGTATTGCCGCACAGGAATTGTCCAGTCAGAACAATCCCCATAAGCACTCTCGTAAGTTTTATGTTCTCTCTTCATCTCTTTCTTTTTACCTTGTTTTTATTAACTTGCTTTCTTATTTTTTTGTGTGTGTGTTTGTCAAGTACAAATCTTGCAATCGATTTTTAACTAACTTCCCGACTAGCTAGACATTTGAAACTTTTAGAATAGCTCTTAACAAAACGACAATGCATTTTTTAAATACTTTTAGCCATCTTTAAGCAGAATTAAATTAATTTTCAGTTACTTTCAGCTAATTTTGTTTTGAGACTGGTGCAGCCATCTATTGGCCGGAACGGGAACGAAAATTTAAATACAAGTTAACTTCCAATTAACTTCATTTTCTTTCAAGTTGATGGGATAATTCATAAAAAAAATTTAAAAAAGTATTTATTAATACATAGAATTGTCAAGTTTATATGATTCAAAAGAAAATTTAAAAACATGTTATATAAAAAGTTCTTTTTATCTTGTAATTATTTCCATTTATTTTCAGGTGTTTTCCCTTGTTTTTTCCATTCTTAAATTTATACTCTTTCTTAAATATTTTTATCCTTGCTCTTTCTTCTTTAGCAAAGTTCTTTTCTTCTTTTTCCTTAATAGCGGCTTCTGACTCTTTTTTGTATGGGGAATCTGTTAAGACAGCGGTCTCCCTCCTCTTCTTTTTCGTCCTTTTCACGCTTTCTTCAACTTTTGGAATAGGCATTAGAATTTTAGGTGAAACATGAAATGAAGAGGCCCTGTTGTCAATTGTCATCCAAGAGCAGCCAGGAGTGGCACAATTAGCATCATCAAATCGGACGTTCTTAACCGGCTTGTCATCAGTTGGCTGAAACCTCACCAGCTTTATAATCCAACCTGCTATGCATGTGTTTTTATCTGGTGTGCTAGGCGAAGGCAATTCCAATTGTTCAGCTCCGGATGTTATCAGCTCTTCACTTGAAGGCCTACCAAGTCCGATGTCAGTTCTGTCTGCTGGGAGAAAATCTGCGTCGGTGGATATGGATGGGTCAGTTGACCATATTCCTGTAGCCTGGAAACCATTAATAGCAGTTTTCATTGTTGCGCTTTGGATAAAAGCTGATCCCAAAAGGGTTGAAATTTGAAAGAGAGTTACGACGTTCCCTGGGTTGCTTCGTATCCATTTTCAAAGCTCAGCGCTGTAATGAAGACTTAAAGGCTTCATAAAAGAAACATCAAGTGGCTGAAGTCTGTGAGAGCAATGTGGTGGTAGACATAGCAACGAAACGTCACTCTCCCTCGCGTAGTCTATAACCTCAAGGTTCTTCGTATGTGTTGAGTGGCCATCTAATATAAGAAGAACCGGGAAGTCTTTTGATGCCTTAGAAAATTCCACAAATTTTCGAAATCATACAAGAAATAACTCAACATTCATCCATCCAGTGCTGTGCACCTCAGCCCGACCTCAATCCTCCTGGTGGCAATCCTAACTCAAATTCTTTCTGCTTCTTCTTTCGAGGAAAAATGAGCATCGGGGGCATTTAAGCTCCATTTGCCGACATACAAATAAGGCAGGTTACAGTTTCGCCCCTTTCTGCGGATGTTAATGATCCGACTTCACGTTTCCCCTTGCAAGCTATGGTATTTGATTGGTTTTTAAGGTTCAATGAAATGCCCGTTTTATCGCAATTAAATATTTGAGAAGCCGTTAGTTTGTGCTTGTCGAGTAAGTTCGTTAGCAATGAAAATTAACTATCGACAGCTACTTTATTGAAGCCCATGGCTCTTGCACCAGATGTTGCTTCGGCTTTGAAAACAGATAAAGTAGGATGTCTCTTAAGAAATTCATTGACCCAATCTTGGCCTGCGATTCCATTTTTAAATCTATGACCAATGCCATTTCTTAAGATTAGAGGGACATTGGATTTTTCTCCATGTAAAAAAAAGTTTCCAAAAGTAACCGAAAGAGGGCGCTCACATGTCATACAGAGACGTTTTACGCAAATCAGGCAAACTCAAACAGAAAATCAAACAGATCACAATAACATGAGACTGCATTTAATTTAATGTAACAGATGTTCAACATTACTACCAGCACAGGGTAATAGGCAAGTGAAGTGCGTCACTAAGACCATTACAGCGGATTCTAGCATCGATGGCAGCGACTGTCTGTCGAATAACATTTTTCAGTTCCACCAAAGTTGTTGGGGAGTCCCGGTAGACATGAGACTCTATCCCCCAAACAAAAAATTTGCCCGGGTCAAGTCTCGTGATCGTGAGGGCACTGAAACTTACAACCGTGGCCTATAGAACTCGGTCTTCAGTGAAAAATTCCAACAGGAACGTCTTGATATCACGTGAAATGTGGGGCGGGGCACCATCCTGCATGAAGGTGACAACAGGTAACGCATGTCTTTCTTGCAATGCAACCTTAACGTGGTCACACAAAAGCGCCCTCTTTCAGTTACTTTTGGAAACTTTTTTTTTTACATGGAAAAAAAAATCCAATGTCCCTCTGATCCTATTCGCGGAAACAGAAAACTTTTAAAAGCATTATTTCTCTTATTACGAAGTTTTGAACTTTGCACGAATTTATGACGCACCTGGTATATATATATATATATATATATATATATATATATATATATATATATATATATATATATATATAATATATATATATATATATAATTTATGCAGACATTATAAAAAAGAAAATTTTTAAAGTATAAAAAAATATTGTAGAGAGGAAATCTGTCTAGGAAATCTTATTTAGATTTTGTGTCTAAATTTTAACGCTTTAATAAATCTAATTGTTTTGAGTACCATGCAATAATTTTCCTTCCTAAACAAGATTTTTTAATAATAAAAGAATTCAAAGTGAAATGAAACTCCTGGTTTGAAAAATAAAAATTCTTAAATTACTTGAGTATGAAAAGTTGAATGAAAACAATTACGTTCATGAGAGAGAACGATGAGAATGTTTTTCCAAAAAAAATATTTAATTTTGTTATCTACCTGCTGAAAGAAAAAGTAAAATAAAATACCACAGAAATATGCTTGGAAACTTTTAATGTGCAGTTCTGTCATGTAAAACATTTCCCAAAATAGTTTCCTTCTCAATTATTTGATAAGAAAGTCCTAATCAGTTGCTGTAACTTTAATTAAAACAAGTATATCTCCTTTAATGAAAAGAATAAGCAGGAAATGAGATATTAGTATTCCCTCTTGAACTGAATCTATTTTGCGTTTTAAAACTGCTTTTAACACTTTTGGGCATTTATGCGTTTTAGTTTTTTTACAGAAGAAAATTTTTACAATGTTAATTTTTCTGGCTTCTATATTTAGTGGGTTTAATAAAAAAAATCTTCATTTTTTCGTTTAGTCAGTATGTTTTTTCAAATAAAAATTTAGAACAAAATAATAAATACATTGAACATAAATCTGAATGAATCTATATTATACAGTTATTTATAATTCTGTCCAACAATCAATTATCATAAGCTTTGGTAAGATTACAGAATAATTTGTCTCTATTATTATAATATGTAATTTAAAAACTCGTATCTCTTAATATTTGCAAAAAAAAAATTGTAGCAAAATTCTCTAAATGTAGTTATTTGGAAAAGTGTTAATTTCGTCTCGTTTATATATATATATATATATATATATATATATATGAGGGGGTCACAACCATAGTGAACCAAGTCCATCTAAACTAAATTGAAGAAATCAAGGTTTGAAGTTTTTTGTGTGTAATCAATTCTAGTCAAGTGATATTGTAAAGACAAATATGACATTATATTGTTAAAACTGCATCTTTTTTAATTGTCCTGGATCTATAAGTAGGAAATAAATATTTCTGTTTCATATTGGGGTTTTCAGTAAAATACTTGGACTTGGTTCGCTATGGCTATGAACATTCTATTGCATGGAAGAATACTACGTTAGAGATTAATAAAGAAAAGTACAATAATATACATTATGTGAATGAAAAAGAATAAAAATTTAATTCTTGATTCACTTTTCCAATGCAAACAAAAAATAACTTATGACTCCTGCTGCCATTTAACTTTTCTTAATCACAGTATGCAATAGTATCATCATTTTCCTCTTTTACGGAGCTAATGTCCTGGAGCCTAGTATTTGTTTCCACGGGAAGGTTCTTGAAAAAATGATGATGGATCGGTGGAATGAATGGAAGGAGACTCATCATATCTTTCTTTTTGGCAACACTAATCTTTCTCCTACTCATGTACAATGTCTCTTGAGTAACAGATGACAGAGACAGCAACTGTCGTCCACGAGCCTTCTTTTGCAAATTTATTTCCCGGAAAGGTACATATTCATTCAAGGTTTCTTTGAACTGTAAAATGCAAAGACAACCTCTCATAACTCGCAACCATATAGTATTCAGCCAATTTAAGGGAGCTCCCTCGGTGTCCTACTTTCTGTTTGTGAGGGATTCTTCTAATGATCTTGCAGAAAGGAAATCAGAATGTTTAATATTAATGACTGTAAATTTAGGATGTTTTCTCTTTGCATTTATTATAGTTTCCTTTCAATCCCTTGGAACGTAAATATGTTCTTTCTTACGACTTGCTGCTTCAATCACTCGAAATTCTGCATCATTGGGAAGGAAGGAGTGACCAGAGACCATAAATTTGTGGTCAATTTTCTGTGCTACAATGTCTGTGCTATTGACTAGTTTCAGCAGTGTAAGGGCCACTTTGATGTTCCGATTTTGCCCATAACAGGCATCAGAGTATAGAACAATATCCTTATGAGATGCAGCATTATTTTTAAGATGTCTTAAGAGAATGTTTGAAAGGTCTTGAGAGCCTCTTCCGCCCTCTGTCTCATCCCATAGATACATGAATCCAATATTTTCATTAAAGGAATGTATCCCAAAATTATAAACTGAGAGATTACGTTTATAATAAGCTACTGATGTTGTGAGTTTAGGAAAGGGAAGTGCTTTTTGTAAGTCAAAAGTACAGCAGTATCTACCATCTGAAGCTTTTTCCTTGTCACTTTTTATTTCAGTTCTAGCCTGCTCTGCTCTCGGCAAATGGAGTTCCTTTTTGGTCTCAAGACTTTTTATGGTATTTTCTTCATTCTCTGCTAACAACTGTGAAGAAATTTCATCGCACAAACGACATGCATCTGTACTTGGCAACTTGAAATGTAAATTGAACTTCGTTGTGAAAATTTTATAGTCAATTTGTTCTTACACGGGGACCTTATCCTTATGTCTACATTCCTCTGCATACATGTCATACATTTTTCGAATGGAAAGATAATGATGAAGATACTTTCTCTCAGGATTATCTTTCCTGGAATAGTGACTTTGATAAGCAGGAAATGACATAATGTGTGCCACAACATCAGAAATGTCAATTTTGTTCCCAGGGATATGCCTGCCTCTGGAGTCTACAATGGCGGATACATCATCTTTGGTTAAACATCTACACTGCTGGCCACTGTAAATGCAACACCCTGAAGGAAACATGCAAATAACATGAAATTTACAACATGCATTAGCGGAGGTGAGATATGCAAATGATTAGAATTTCAGCTCAGACGCACATCACGCGCGCCTGTGGCGCCACTTCAAAGCGTTATTTAAGGCTTGGAGATTTCGACGATTTCAAGTTCGGCAATTGTGTTTTTCTTGTGGTTTTTTTCCAAAAAACGATAAATTATGCCTCGTCGAAAACAGCGATCATCTTTTGATCAAGTATCCGAGTTCGACAGAGGAAGGATAGTGGCCTACCGAGATTGTGGATTATCTTTCAGAGAAATCGGTAGTTGTATTGGACGAAACCAAACAACTGTAATGCGGATATGTGATCGTTGGATGCAGGAGGGTACGACGGACCGGCGTGTTCGATCGCATCCACCCCAGCGCACCACTTCACGTGATGACAGGAAAATTGTGCGCATAGCATTGACGAATCGCTCAGTCACATCACGAACCATAGCACAGCACATGCAGTCTGTAACGCATCATCCAGTGTCTGCGAGTACCATTCGACGCCGTTTACAGCAGAGTGGTCTGTTCGCAAGACGTCGATTGCTTTGTCTACCCTTGACGCAGAACCACAGACGTCTCCGTCGCCAATGGTGCGATGACAGAAGGATGTGGACGGCAGAATGGAATGAAATTGTCTTTACTGACGAGTCACGCTTCTGTCTGCAACACCATGATGGTTGCATTCGAGTCTGGAGACACCGTGAAGAGAGGATGCTGAACAGCTGCGTTATGCACCGCCACACTGGTCCTGCACCGGGTATTATGGTATGGGGAGGTATTGGACATCACTCTCGCACACCTCTAGTACGCATTGCCGGTACTTTAAACAGCCAGCGCTACATCTCCGAGGTGTTGGAGCCAGTTGTCCTTCCTTACCTTCAGGGCTTGCCCACAGCCATATTTCAACAGGATAATGCGCGACCACACGTGGCACGCATTGTCTAACGGTTCTTCGTCAATCGCCAGATTGAATTGCTTCCCTGGCCGCCTCGCTCTCCGGATCTTTCGCCGATAGAAAACATGTGGTCCATGGTTGCTCTACGATTGACCCAGATTCCATCCCCAGCTGCCACAGCAGATCAACTTTGGCAACGTTTGGAAGCTGCTTGGTCTGCTGTACCCCAAGAACTCATCCAAAGTCTCTTTGAATCAATGCCGATGCGTGTGGCAGCGGTGATCCCCAACAATGGCGGCTACTCTAACTACTGATTTTGGCAGGAACCACACTTCACAGAAGTCTATAAATTTAATCATTTGATACTTGGTCAACATGTTATGTACAAAATAAATTTTGTTGTGATATCTCTTGTCTTTCTTGGTGTTGCAATTTGGGTGGCCAGCAGTGTATAAACACGGCCCCATCTAAGTTGAAAAGTACCAAGAAAGTATTTTTTGCATACTCGAATATTGTCTTCTGTTACTCTAAGTGTGTATTCATATGTGTAAAATTTTGCAGCACCAGTACCATGACGACGTCTTGACCTAATTACCTTTTTTCTTTGCACCAAACCACAATGAATGCATTTTGTATAGAATAGTCTCCAAGTTTCTAGAAACAATCAAAAACTACTTTACTTCTATCATTCGTAAATGAATCAGCACATCGACGAGGGCAGTGGCAGTCTAATATTGGTGAGAAATAAAGCTGGAAAATATTCTTCACCGGAAGACCCTTCATTGCTACTCATTTTGCTAAAACAAAATGTATTATTCAACTATACTCGATGTTAAAATGTCCTATGGACTTGGTTGAATATGGCTGTGAAGATTCATGAACTTTCTTTTCCCACTGTTTCTACAGGGGCTATCTCTGGGAGGGAAAACGTAGTAATCAATTGATTCACTATGGCAGTGAATAGAACATGTTTTTAAGTTACTCCAACATGAAAATATCTCCATTTTAAAAAAATATGGACTTGGTCCACTATGGTTGTGAACTCCTCATATATATATATATATATATATATATATATATCCTCCATATATATATATATATATATATATATATCAGTATAGTCAATAAGTTCGGGGACTACCCTCCCCCCTCATGCCCGGTGTGTGGAGGAAGCGAAATAACGATGTGGTTTGCAAGTCTGGTTATCTGCGTACGTGTGAGACGTCACATGACGCTTTGCACAATTGCTAAGGCGCGCAGCTCACCATTTGGCTGCAGACTGTCAGCCTAAGATGTCGATGAAGCAAAATGTCCTTTTTTTGGAGCAACGTTCCAATATTAAATTCTGCTACAAATTAGGAAAACCACTGCAGAAACGTTACGGTTACTGCAAAAAGCGTATCGAGACGAAGCTATGTGCAGATCGAAAGTTTTCAAATGGTACAGCTTGTTTAAAAATGGGAGAGACGCTCTTGCAGATTATCCGCGAAGTGGGTGGCCAGTGACCCCACAAACGGAGGCGAACATCCAACGGGTAGGAGCAGTGGTTGTTTGGTTGGTTGAAGTTTATTGGCGCAAGGTCCAGAAAGGACAAGCTGCGCCAAACACAAGGTAAAATCGTCAACAAATGGTATGTGTAGGTTCTTCGTCGTCTTCGGGAGGCAATCCGTGGTAAATGTCCACACGTTTGGAAATCCAACACGTGGATGTTGTTGCATGACAATGCCCAGGCGCACCGATCCCTGATGGTGCAACAAGCCCTTGCGAAACACGGCACCACAATTCTGCCACCCCCCCGTATTCCCCAGACCTCGCTCCTTGCGATTTCTAGCTGTTCCCGAAACTGAAAGATCGCATCAATCGCAAGCGGTTTGCAAATGCCGAAGAAGTGATGGCAACAGCGACCACCGCTTTACGACAGCTCTCACGCAACGGTTTCTGGGACTGTTTCTAGAAGCTGTATCAACGCTGGCAGAAGTGTATAGTTGCGGAAGGACATTATTTTGAAGGTGATTGTGTTCAGAAGACTTTGTAAGTGTATTAGTTGTTGTAGTAAATAAAGTCCCCGAATTTATTGACTGTACGAGTATATGTAATATTTGCAAAGGAGAGATGTCGGAGGACAGGTAGATCTAATCTGTAATGAAAAGCTTCGCGGAGCGATGCGACAGGCCGGTGAGCTGGAAAACTCATAGATGTAGTCGTAAATAGGCAAAGGGAAACTGTGGCGGGGCGAAGCAATGGCCGGGAGCTTCAAAAATTTCGGATCCATAATATGCAGTCGAAGTAGCGAGTGGCGAGGTAGATGGAGAGGACAATAAAACACCTCGGATTCATATCAGAAGTAAAAGGGCAGCTGGTTCATACATAGTCTTTATTTCCAACACAGTTTCGTAGAACATCAATTAGATTTGTTCGAACACAACGCGCGACGCTGGCCGGGGACGGGGCCCGTCCACACATTTTGATTGCAACGAACTTACATGTTTACTCGTTGAGAGCAGACAAACGAAAGACTCGGAATTATTGAGAAAGGCGCGGATTTTCAGGCGCGCGGAACTTTTATGATTGTCTAAACTCATCACCTGACTATGAGGCGTCATATGGTGTGATCGGTGGAAAGTTCTCCAATCTTATACAACTGTTATATAACTGGGCAGCGCGTGCCTTAGGGGAAAAACTAATAGATTTCTTTGGTTGGATTTGAGGGGTAATTCTTTATTGCAAAAGGGTGAAAGAATTTAGATTGGCGTTTTAATAATAATGAAAAGGATTGAAATTTATTTCATATATAATATATATATATATATATATGGGTAGACGTATATTTAACTATAATCAGGTATCAAAAAACTTTTCTGAGTCATTAAATTTAACTTGTGTTTGTCATCTGCCCATTTACAATAGTTATTTAGATACGACACATGGTCATGTAATAACAGGCAATATGGATATTGTGGAAGATAATGCACTGCGAGATTTGATGAATTTAGGAACTAAGTTTAGAATACCTAGTACTAATAATAATAAGAAAATCATTAGTTTCTTAAATGCTGATTTAGATAAATTTATTTACAAAATAGCAATTAATTATTCTGTACCTACTGAAGCTTTCAACCCTTGGAAAATTAATTTACTAAAACTAGTACAAGCTAAATTACCCAATAATAGTAATAACATTAATAATCCTTATAAACACTTTAAAGCTGCTATTACAAAATTACAAGATGACTTTATAGTCACATATGTAGATAAAGCAGCCAACAACTATGCTATAATTTGTAAAAAATATTTTGCCATATGTTTAAAAAAACAGTTAGAAAATAGTGATCTTTTTCAGCCATTAAATGAAACTACTAATATTATTATTAAGAAAATCATAGCAAAATATAAACTGCTAGGTATTACATCTAACATTTATCATTTTCCTTATATAACTTTAGTTCCAAAATTTCATAAAACACCTATTGCTTTTAGAGCAGTAACCTGTGGTCATAATACTTATGCTACAAAAGCAAGTAAATTATTATTAAAATACCTTAAATTAATCTATAAAAATATAACATCAGGTGTTTGTGGTATAATTGATAATAGCTATAGTCTAATTAGAAAACTACAAACATTAGATAACTGTAAATATATTGTAACTTATGATTTTAAAGATCTATTTAATAATATTGATATAATTGATTTAAATAGAATAATCATAATGTTAGTACAAAATAATATTCAATACTTAAACAACGAAATTAAACTAACTCGTTTCAATAGGCTCCTAGAATTAGTAACTAAACATAATTATATAGTTCATAATAATAGTATATACTTACAGTCCAAAGGTGTACCACAAGGTGGTAATGCTTCAAGTATGCTAGCTAATTTATACTTATATTATTTTGAAATTAATAATATAGAAAATAGCAATTACAATATATTTAGATATATAGATGATATAATAGTAATAAATAAAAGTAATAACCCTATAGACTTAATTTTTACCCTCCAAATTTGGAACTAATTAAAAGTAGCCATGATAATATTAATGTAAACTTTCTAGATATCAATATTAAATTAAGTACTAACAATAAATTAACTTATGACTTATACGACAAAAGATCTGAATATAATTTTAATATTGTTAAATTTCAAAATTATCTAACCTGTTTACATAAATCTGTTTTTAATAACATTATTGTAAATCAGTTAGTTCGTATAAATAGGCTATGTTCTAAAGACAATAGGATTAAGCATATTATAGACTTGAAAGCTGTGCTAACTCGTAATAATTACCCAGTTAGTCTATCCAAAAACATAATTGGTTGTTTTTGTTTTAATGAATAGTTTGTTCTGTTGCATTAATAAGTTAAACATAAATAGGTTAAAATAAAAATAATAACTACTAAAAACAAAAATAAAAACATAAGAATAATAAAAAATAATTAACTAATAGTAGTAACAATAATAAAACTAAATAAATAATGGAATAATAGTCTTAAAATAAGTTACCTAAGTAAGTCTGTAACTGAGTATCCACTACCTCAATGGTTGCAAGTTATGACGTCAGTCATCTTGCGGTTACAAGTTCTTAACTTCCACTCTGACTAGCGCCAGGCTTGGTGTTCTTTGGTTAAGTACTTTAATACAAATTCATTTATTATTCAATTCTTCTGTTAATAATGGATTGTACGGTGTCTGAGTGTGTTTATTTAATAGATCATACTCATCAGAAACAATCCATTGGTTTTTAGACAGTATTGACACCGCTGATGAAGAAATGCTGTCAAAAACCGTATTCATACTTATCTTTACATGTTGGATGTTCCTGGCTTCATGTAGCTTTATAGCTATTACTGGTTTTCTCTTTCATCTTATTCTTATTTTATATATATATATATATATATATATATATATATATATATATATATATATATATATATATATATATATATATAAGCGATATCTATATATATATATAATTATATATATATATATATAATGTGAATGAAAAATTTATAATAAGATTAAATGCACAAGTAAATGAGCATATAATACTTTCGTGCATTTACCATTATAAAGTACAATGCCGATTCATTTCTTAATTAAACTGAATAACTATTTAACAAAATCTGTTTATCGATACTTACCGAAAGAAGTAGATGGGAAGCATTACATGATACAAACTGCAACACAATAATACTTTGAACTCTAAACTTACGCGATAATCAATGACATTTCTGACTGTATTTTCATAAGATATCGATAAAAGGATTTAATTCTGGTTTAGACAAGGTTCCTAAGAAGACTCTATCAATTCCGCTAATTAAATTAAATCACTCTCGTTTCCGTTCCAAACCATTTCATGTGTAATTCTCTACTATTTTTCACTTTAACTTGTTGGTTATTAAGGGGAACGATAGCTGGAACAATTTGCATTTTAATCCTTGAATTAATTTCCTGTCGCGACAGAAACGAACGCCTGAAACGGCGATCGATAATGAAATAATTAGAATTTACTTCAATGTAATTGAACAAAATCGTGAATACATCATGTGCAAATGTCAGCTGAAACATTTCCGTTCAAATAGGATCAATTGAAATACCGAATTTCGGCAGAATGCTTTCAGAGGACATCCCCAATTATATTAATAACATTCCTTCTCTAATACCAGATTCATAGTTTCTGCGAATTCCTCTCTCAAAATTTGATCTGAATAATGGGTGGAGGGGAGAATACTAACATGACCAAAGATGTACCGGACGACAGTAGTGAACTGAAGAGAGCAGGGGTTGGGCGAATACGCGTGAGAGTGTCGAGTGACTTTATTATTGTAAAAAGTTTAGAGATAAATAAGAACTTACACGATTTGTAAATTGATGACACATTCTTGACTGGTATCTCTTACATAAAATGGATGTGTCTGTAATAAGCGAGATGTGAATACGCGTCAATCTAAATGAGTAGGACCACACAGTATGAATTGTGAGAAGGATTATGACTCTCAAGCGGCCAGGCGCCGGGCAACAGGGGCGTCACAAGCGGAACAACGCAGGCAATTGAAACCATAAAGTTAAGAAGACAGCAGCTATAAACCAAAGATCCAAGATTAGAAAAAGGTGCATGGGAGTGAGAAATTTCCCAGACGAGGTGACGCGTCTAGTGTAATTAAAATGGCAAACATAAAAACAGGAGCCAAACTATGACATGGTGGTTCATCCCCCAGCACAATAAAGAGGCGGAGCGAGCGAATCACAAGCCAGAAGACAAGATCCAATAACAAAAAACATAGAAACGCATTAATATACAGGGCGTGAAGCATTTTAGAGGACCCCGTTATAAAAAAAATGACCAAGAAACTAAGCTGCCACAGGGTTGCAAGCGATCCCCTTATACAAAAAGAACGACAAAATACCCTAAGATGCTACAGGGCCCGATGAGGAATCCAGACCTAATACCGAAATTGAATGCCCAGCGCGATCTCCTTACGAAAAAAAAGAAACAAAAACAACGGAATAAGCTACTACACAGGACGGAGAAGATGAATCCAGTGACGACGCTGTGGAATTGATTGCTTAGCGAAGATCCGCAAACTACGAAAAGTGCAGTATAAAAAAATAAGCCGAATCAACTAATGCTACTCAGGGCCACTACCTGAAGGTTACGCATCCTCTTATTAGTGAGTTTTGAACGCGCAGACGACCGCCAACCAGTGCTGACCAACCCGCAGATCGTCAAGAGGTGATCAACGCAAAGCAACATTCGAGGTGTACTCAAGTTTTCGTCGACCACTGAAATCCCGAACTCTTTTAGTGACGAGGTACAGAACTCTCTTGATCTCTCTCTACGAACTGTAGTGACCGACAAATATTACACGAACTGTGGTATTCAAGTGGTGGAGACGAGTGCATCCGATAGCGACAGCAGCCCCATGGGTGAACATATTTGCTAATATAATTTCTGTCACATCTCTGCTTATTACATATTTGCCTCTTGACCTAGAGTCGGCATTGCTGAGTATGTGTTAATAATACGCATTGTTCACGTGTAGAGATACTGTTTTATAATTATTTAAATACATATATTCTTGATTAATGCTGTGTACTATTGCGGTAAAAAGTTAGCATGATGCTATGTGTGTAGATGTATATATAAGTATGTAAATAAATTGTATATATGTAATCGGAGTGTCTTTACTGAGAGTTGTCACCCTTGAATTAATTGTGGATAGAAAGAGAGTTGGTCGCAACGCGACATTACTAGCCTAACGATCATAGCCCAATAGCCCCAGAATGGGTTATTACAGTGTCAAGGGTCTGAATTACTAAACATTGACGCTTCGACACAGAATCTCAAAAAAAATTTTACATCACAACCCAAGCAATCAAACTGATCTATAGAATATTTTTCCAGACATGCATACCAAGCAAATCTAACCAAAGCAAGCATTTGACTCTGAAAGTCAGATGAGCTGCATTTGATTTGTATTTTATATTTATGTTCTATGGCATAATAATATACATATAAAATATAATTCTTATATCTATATATATAATATATCTATATGTGTGTGTGTGTGTAATACCTCCAAAAGGATGATTGATCGGGAAAGTTCCGTTTTGATCCGTAATTTTGTAGTCAGGCTGTTTTCACACACAAGTGGCTGGCAAATGGAGAGAGGAAATGAGTTCAACGCCTTGGAAGGAGGCATCTGGTCACAAAATAGTGTTTTATTTACCGAAATGATGCTGGACATCTTCTAGTAGGATAATAATAAGTTTAATTCCACCGATGCCGGGAAAATAGGCCCCGGCAGAGCAGAGCACTGCGAGATATGGACGGAGGGTTCAAACTCACGTCATGTTAGAATGCTGGTTCGAACAAAAAGCTCCAGAAAGCGCGCAATTTCTCTCCCGAGTATGGGTCTATCTAACTTCTAATTTGTCAGAAGCGGACACGTTATTAAGTCGCGTCATATGAGGTGATGGTCTCGCGATGCCCGTTATATAATGCTTATATAATGATCCACGCGTGCAACAGCTTTGGGGGAAAAAATAGATTTATATTGGTTGAATTTAGGTCGCAATCCAAGGTTAAGTGGATGGTATTCTGTTGCAATAAGATAAACGAATTTGGAAAAAGCATGTTAGGAGTATTTAAAAGGATTAAAATTTGTTTCAATCCCCCCTCTCCGGAAAAGACTTGCATGAGGGGCCGACTCCCTCAGCAAGGCTCTCCATCAGGCGACAATCGCAAATAATAAAAAGATTAAATTTGGGAATAAAATTTTTGAGGAGTAATTTTTGAAAACTTTTTCTTTAGGATTTTAGAATTTAGAATGTCACCTCTGTGTTCGCACCAGACATGGAAATATCATACAATATATCACAAGGTATTACAAAACAAAATAAATATATCAATACACTTGTTACGTGTTAAGATGAATATGGTAGTATTTCAAACTCACAACAAAATTGATATACACTTAAAATGAAATGAGAAAAAAAATACTTATTAAAACACAGTAAATCACAAAAAAATTCAGTGGACACTTAAAAATGGAATGAAAAAAATATACTTATTAAGGAACACAATAAATTACAACACTTGTTTTTGTATGAAATAAGTACTTAAACTCTCAAAAGAAGAAAAAATTTAAAATTGTCATAGTCGGGTTACATTCATGAGATCCAGAGGTTCACACCTAATAGGGTTTTTCTAAGAGAAAGTTTAAAAGATAGATATTTTTTTCTTTATTTGGACGACACGCCAAGTTTAACCATCTAAATGGAGTCAAGAGGTGTTAGGCACCCCAAAAATAAATAAAATCAAAAAGGAAAAAGGATCTCTGGTTCATGAGATTTGTCTTTATTCATCTTTAGGCTTCATTGTGGTTATTAAATTCAATTAGTTAAAATTCTTGGTAACTATCTTCAAAGGTTTTCCTACTATAATTTTTTCAAATGCACCATGGAAACAAATTAATAAGAAAAATTTTAAAATAGAATTCAACACAGTAAACAGATTAAATAAAGTTAATTTGGCAAGAGGTATTTCAATTATGAAAATGGTTCAATTAGGAAAAACAGGATTTTAAAAATGATATTTTCAACAATTGTCTTAATTTGATTTCATCCAATAACACTCAACATTAATTTTTTAATTTAGGAAGAAATGGATTTACACCACTGGAGCAATGAACTTAGCCTAGGTCTCCAAATGTGACAATCTGCGGTGTGATATTCCGCAGAGGCCCGGCGAAAACGCACTAAATTCAGGCTCACTGAGCTACTATTGTGTTGAGTTGTTCGAGGATTATTTTGCGTTCGGTGTCGAACCGAATCACAAAGATTTGTATTAAATTAAGTTATGATCGGGGTCGAACCGACTCATTTGGGATTTGTATTAAATTAAATTATGGTCGTTGTCTAACCGACTCAATGGGGATTTATATTATAACATATTTGTGGTCGGGGGTCTAACCGACTCACAAGGAATTAAATTTCAATTAAGTTGAGGTTAGGTTACCGGAATAAATATTGTTTGATTTAATTCGGTGCAAAATGATTCCAATCATTAATTTTCTTAAATATTGAAATTTAGTTAGAAGAGGGCACGTTCTAGTCATTAGTATAAAACTGTCAAAGTAGTGAAAACAGGATCACTTTATCATACATCACGAATTGACATTTGCTTTCATGTTATTCACAGGGTAGTACCCGGATACAAAAATTATCAATATTTCAAAATTCGAGATTCATCATCATTCAAAATTATCAAAATTACTATTATAAAATAAAAATACCAAATATTCATTATAAAATAAAGAGTATCAAAAATACTTAATTATGTACTTCAATAGACACTAAATATTTTGTGGTACTTGAGAGACTTTATATGTCCAGTCAGAATTATTATCTGAGTTGCTAATAAAAGTTGCTCAGTCTCTGTTTCTTAATTAACTCTCAAGACGTATTGAATACCAAAGTCCAAGAGCTTTACAACAACTGTACCACAGAAATTCAGAATAAAAATGTAAACATTAACTCACTGGAATTGACACTAAATATTATTTTTTCATTTCTGCATATAACATGACATACTATATCACTAAAATATGACCAATCAAAATTTTAATATTTTATTCACTTATTTTTAAAAACACACAATATCCCTAGTAAACTAAAACTATTAAAAATCACACAAATGAAGTTATCAAGTTATCTCAAAAATAGCAAATTCGATGAAAATTAGAATATTAGAATATCAAAATAGTTATGGGGTCAACAAGTCAACACATATTCATTTACAGTTTTAAATTTTTATCTTTCTTATTCATCATCTTTTCTGAAATTTATTTAAAATATTTAAACCCAATTAAAAGTACTTCACACTCAACAAAAAAAAATTCACTCACCTTTAGGATCCTTAACCCATGTTTTAACTTATTATTTTTTGTTTAAATTAATTAGAAAATGACCCCTTTTTTTCGATAAAACATAAATTAAATTTGTTGACGCAGGAGCAAACATTTCATTTCTGGTTGTAGCATAACTAGGGCAATGAAGAACAATAATCATAAATATACACATTCCGGCACAGGATTTCTGAAAAGGAAAATGCAGAATTTGTTGAAGAAACACCGGAGTTGGACGCCCACACTTCGAATCGCCCACACTTTCATCGCTGGCACACCAAGCGAAAATAAATGAAAAGAATCTTAATGCCTACAATGCCACAAAATAGACAGAAAAAATCACATCAACACAAGAGAATTAATGATGGTCATAGTTTCTTTCACTGCGCGTAGCTAGGTTTGCGAAATTAGACAGATATTGTAGTTTCTAGAACCCCTTGAATATTAAAATCTATCTGACAAGTTTCCAGGAGCTCAATTTAAACATTTTTACCTGATATGATACAGCTGACAGAAATATTTTTTTTGGTTATCTGTGACTGTATACTTGCTACATTGCTAAATGTCTGAAGTACTTTGAGGATAGGGATTGGCCTATCTACGACAGAGAGACAATTATCCTGCACTAGGGTACTTGTACATGGTAAACTAGAATCAGCGATCTACCTGCTTTCACTGCAGGCGATTCTTACAAGTGATACTGTACTTTGCAAGATCACTCACTCTTCTATCTACGCTCTGTCTTCGTAAAATCATTCATTTGGTGATTGTGACAAATCTTCTATTTAATTCATTTTCATTTGCAATCATGCAAACATATTAGTATCATAAGGCTGTCACTCGAAAATGTTATGTTTATATTTGGCATAAATATTAAAATGACATTGTTGTGCTTATTCCTAAAACACGTCAGTGATTCGAGAGTGCCAATTTTAAAACACCCTCAGATGCAAAGTTATGCCATTTGGAATGCGTAGTTTATAGCACATCCCTGTTATTCTATTATCGTTACGGATTACGGTTCATATAAACTTTCTCTAAAATAAAACAGCCAAATAGTTTAACAATTCGCAGCTGATACCCCTCTGATAGCTTTATAGTTTCAATAATTTAATAAGGATTTAATAGGATTAATTTAATCATATTGTGGCGTCGGCAACCCCCTTTTTTCACAAACAGTGGACTTAATTGTCTCTCCTTCCACATGTGTTCTTTTGAGAACTGATTGAAAGAATTTCAGAGGTGTACGGGGCATCCGGATAAATTTTCCTGGCGGCGGAGGAACTCAAAAGGAAAGGGATTAATAATGATGTTTTTATATTCCAGAAGGTCCCATCTGTTGCAGGTTAACGGACCCGAGGGCAACTGTCCAGTAATTGAGTGACGAATGACTATGAAAAGGTAGGACCCCTCGCCTGACAATGGGAGTTTGGTCTTGAGTGTCGACCAGGAGATAAATGACAGCGGATGGCTCGTGCGGAAATGGCGGACAAGACCCGGAAATGATGTCTGGTAATCGTCTGTGGAATATTCCCGGCTGTTCGAGAATGAACCGGGGGGGAGTTGATAAAAAGGCGGTAGCCTTTTGGCTAAAGGAACAGACTTTGCCGACGACGCTAGACAGCGGTTGTTCTGGGAGGCAGACGTTTGTCTTCCGAGAGAGAAGTTTTGGCCGACAGGCTTGGGTTCAGACGCATGCACTGGGCCGCGTCCCCATGAAATTGTAACTTTGGCGGTGAGCCACTTCTTTACTGCAAGGGCAGCATTGTATATATTTTGTACATATATGTAATTGTATAAGTGAATAAAGACTATTTTATTTACTCTAAGTCGGTCTCCTCTCGGATAATAATTGTGGATGTTTTGGCTAGAGATTAGCCAGGCTCGGTTTAACGCTATTTACGTCCTCGGCAGTAAAGCTACATTGTGAGGACATGATAATATTAATAAGTTAGTCAGACATCGTGAAAGTAGCTCAGCAATTTTGAAGATTATAAATTTGTTAAAAGTTCCATGATGCGATAGTCAGGAAATAAAAATTAGAGGCGTCTGCCAGCTTAGAATATTAAAGGTTTTTCTGAAATTCCAATTATCTCTACAACAAATTCCAAGAAGCACCATATTTTATTATGTTATTACTATCATTTATAGTACTTCAAACTGGTCGAAAATTGTCCAGGTGGCCAAAATGTGCCCTATTCATGGAAAATGAAAAGTTCAATATCTTTAAATTCGTCTTTCTCAATCAGTCCCTTAATTGTATTATAATTTTCAATGATATGCAATGCTGAATAAATTAAAGGAATTTAAATCAGTTATTACTATAGTTACGAATTTTGTAAATATTGCATTTTGTTTCGTTAAAATGGCTTCTATGGAAGAGTTCCTATAGCTATGTATTTAACATGGGAGTCTATTGTAATCTAGCCAAATATGAAAGTTATCGCCAAATTGGAGATGGATTTAATGACTTATTTTCGCCAACAAATTTGGCGATACTGCGCCAAATGGTCGCCAACTTGCCGACTAAATCTTTCTGGAAGCTTCTAGAAATATCTAGCTGACTGGCCTATAGGGCGCGCTTTGGAATCTGTAAATATACCTGACATGGGCATTGGAACTCAGTTCAGTTTCCTAGTGAGAATTGAATGTGTGGAAACTGCGATAATTGGCGTGTATTGTATTGAAAATTCTGGTATCCAGACTTGTGTTTTTAGAATTTTCTGTTGTATAGAAGTCAGTTGATACGTCTTTTATTTTGTTTGAATTTGTGTATACGCCTGAAGAATTTACAAAGTAATAAATTTATTTTGTATGAAATGAACAAACCCAGGAAAACGGATCAATATAATGATATTGAAATTTACATTAAAAGTGAATAAATAAAAAAATACTAAATGGAGGTTCAGTTACCTTAATTGTGTTAACCAGTATGTCTTAAATTCCATTTATTAAATACCACACATTGCTCGTTTTTGAATAAAGTTTCATTACTCTAACTCGAATAAGATATTACAAAGAACAGGCACATTTGCATGGTTTATTAAATGATTAGTCTTTCCGACAGTGGTGAATTCGCTGAAATAGAAGACTACGTAATAGTTCGAGTACGTAATGTTACTGAAACATCTTACATTCCGAAATCGATAAAAACAGGTAATTTTTTTAGCAGAAAACATTAGGATTCTACAGTTTTCACCTCAAGAATCAAACTTTATTTTTAACAACTGGAAGAAAGAAAAGGGTTTTACCGTAGTGTATTCGAAAACAAGGGAAGATGACTACTTATTATAATTATTTAAATGCTGAATGTTCTAAGAATAATCTCGTGTGAAATTCGTAAATTAAAAGTTCTAGAAATAAAAAGTAATGCTTCTTTTTAAAAGAATTTTCTTTGTAATCGCGGAAAAAAGGGGGACCGACACCATTTCTGATAAAAGGATAGCACATGTTTGTAAAAAAGATATTTAGGGTCAGTCCCATTCATGATTTTTCTTATCAGGGTGTCAAAGATTTAAAGGTAAAGAAACAGGAAAGCTGTTATTTTTGCAAGAAATATGCGCGTGCACATTATACTATGGCAATAACGTATTTCAGTAACTTGTAATCTGAAGGAAACTAATTAATATCGTATAATAATTCATGGATATCAGTTTTTATTTTTATTTTATAACTCCAGTAAATTCTGTCATTATTTATGGGATTGTTTTTTAGGAATAGATTCTGCCCTTTTCAACTACTTGATTTTTCATTGTATAATTTAAAATTAGAAGGGGTTTTTTTTAATTTGTTTCTAGAACTAACACTGTCGATACATTATTTCTTAATTTCCATTACTTTATAATAAATTTTAATTACTATTGAAAAATTTTTTTATTTTATTTATGAAATTTAAATACGTTGTTTTTTTTAATTAATTACTTCATTTTTTTATGCTTCAAATTTTTATTGTTATTTAAATTATGGTGTTTACCTTGGCACCTACCAGCACCAATGATGGAAACAAAATAGCCTAACTAGCCCAGGTAAAAATATTTTTTTTATTTTTAAGCATTTAAAATCATACAGTTTCCTATATAACTAAACTTATAGTATAATAATGCAACCCACAAAGGAAGAGAAAGTAAAAGATATTCATTGCTTTTAGTGTCGCTAGGTATTAATATAGTGATTCATCCTTCAGTAATTTAATCTTGTTTACAAAATTTTAAAAGCAATGAAAAGTTATGAGAACAATTTCAAACCTTTCCTTAGAGATTTTATATGTTTTCAAAAGAAGTTTATTAAATCATTTGTCTTTCAAAATCTGCAGCTTTTAATGTATCATGCTTCCCAAAAAGCATCAAATCAAAAAAACAGGGCTTAAATGCCATGGAAACGTTTCATCTTTATGCGTGACTTTTAGAGATGCTACACTGAGCATTTCCTTTAAAAGTTTATTGAATATAAATAAATAAACGACAAAAAACTTTTTTTGTATCGAACATCGAAAAAGGCTGTACCCAAACCATCATTTCAGATTTCGGGTTTAAAAATATTAAAAGTGAAAGGGAATAAATGTTAAAGAATTTTAAAAAGTACTTTCTCTTAAAGGATATAAATTCCTTGGTATTAATTTATGATAGTCAATTTTTCTTTTGAAGTTAATGTACTTAACTTTTAAGTAATTTAAATATGGAAGCTGCAACCCATTTTAGAAAACAAAGATACGAACTCATAAATGTAAGTAGATTTATTTTCCTTTCTATGATAATAAATTCAACGATCTTTGAGAATTATGTTAAAACTATTGAACATCTGTACTTTACTAAAATAAATCAAAGAAATCAACTTTATATAACTGATATTTGTTTGATTTATTCTTTGAAAACTAAAAATTTTTGCAATGATTTTATCGGAATTTAATTTGAAAAATTGTAAGTTTAATTTATTTAAATATTTTATATAATTTAGTTAGATTAATATTTTCATATGCTATCTTTAGAAACCTTATAAGGAAAATATTGCTAAAAATCTTGTTTGAAGACGTCTTATAAATACATTCACTAATATAATATATTAGTGAACGACTGTGTTGCGGAGATCATATTATGATATCTGTTACACAGTCGTTAATATATATATATGAAATTGTCACTTTAACTACATACTTCAAACTTTCCAGGACATAACAGTCATTCTGAAGGATTCCACGTTCTGAAGAAAACTGTAAGAATATTGTGGAAAGTGCATGGAAATTATTTTAAATTTTCCATTGGTATACTGATAAGAGATTCAATAACTTCTCCTTTTGTACCATTGCAGTTCCAAATCTTTTTTACAGATAAGTCATATCTATCAATAATTAAATGATGCAAATTTAGTCGTCACGCAATTTATTTTATGTCAACATAAAAGCCAAACATTAGTCGTTTTTATCAAATACAAGAATATCGTTTGAAATTAATAGTATTTTTTCCATGCTTGAAATTCCATGCCAGACAGAAATACATCACAGGGAAAATACAAAATACTCTTCAAGGAGATACGTCACTTCATCATAGCTTCTCCATTGGTTCAAAATAAAAGCTGTTCTGTCTAGTCAAGCATTGATAATGAGATCTTAAAAATTTTAGGTAATTGTAAATCCCTCCAAAATAGTTTGAAGCTAATACTCACTAAGAGGATCATATTTCTAACTGCTCGGACAAAAATAAAAAAGAAACATTGGAATAATGTGCATAACCCCAAACCTATATATTTTTTTCAAAACCAAAGGAGTTTAATAAATAAAAAATCATTCCCATAAGATATTTACACTATACCTAGGGTGTCATACTGTGACATATTGACACTTAAATACATATCTGAAGTCTTAAGTTTTTAAAACCATCAGTTAAGAATTTATTACAATCTCAAACTAGTTTTTGTAAGAATATCTGATTTTCATCCTTAATAATTGCTATGAATTTTGTGTTTTTTTTACTCACATGTATCAAAAATTAGTGATAAGTGCTTAATAAAATGAACGTCTTAATGCTTAGTTTTGAATTCCTGTTACGCATGCTCTTCTCTTTTTTAATGAACGATACCTTTCTCTACTTCTCAGATGAAGCCCGCCCAATATAAATGAAATGCAGGTTGTTATACCTACTGCAATTAAAACCATATAGGTCCTTTATTAGCTTAGCTTTTTTTTGTTTTAACATAAATAAAAACTAATTGAACATTATATAATAATAAATACATATAAATACGTCTGCGTTTTGAAAGCACGAAAATAAAAGTTATATTAATAACAAACATCAATAAATAGAGAAACAAAAAAATCATAGTCACGTATGTAAAATTTTATTATAAAATAGTAATAACTTTTCATTAAGTTTTGCCACTCATGCTTGTCTTTAAATAAGAGTTAAGCAAGCTTGTTTGGGGAAGGAATAGCTAAAATGTTAAAAAGGTAATGATCTAGATCTTTTTCTTCGTTTTATTGCACGTCAAAAATTAATTAATGTTGGTATTAAAGAATTAACTGTACAAATTAATTCTTTTATAAAACGGATTTTACCATTTTAAAATTATCTTATACTACATCCATGTTTAATAATTGTTTCTGAATTATTTTTTATATAAGATTTTAACACAGCGTGGCATTCTTAAGTATCTTATTTTAACATATGCTAATGGTATAATTTTATCTTTTCCATATATTTCACCCCGGATTCAGAGACAAAACGTCAAATCTACAGAATTGGATTAACCTTAATATTTAAATTTTAGCAGTAAATCAATGCCAGTAGTTGTTTTTGTTGGGGAGAAAGAAAAATAGATTATACAATAGTTACCTATAATACTTATGGCACTGTAGTTGACTACAGTATGATTACAGTAATTCTAGATTATTCTGAGATACATTTTTAGTAAAATGGCAAGTTCATCTGATGATCATAAGGGTTCATTTCTGATTCCTTGTCTTTAGATTTCGCTTTGGAAAAGCTACCTTTAATAACGCTTTGAAGTGTTGTACTCTCTGAAGAATAAGATAATACAAGTTGAACGATATAAATAATTTAATCAGTGTTCTGATTATGGATAGGGAAATTGGTGGATTTGTTCTTAAACCTTTGAAATTCTTTCCTTTTTTAAAAACAGTGAGATTTTTACTTGTTTTAAACCTAACCGATTCAAATTTTAAAAAAATTAAAAATGGGGACCATTTGTATTTTATTCAGTTCAGCGCTTTAAATCTTCTAGCTGAGGGTTTGTTTTACCTTAGTGCCTCCAATTTTTGAATTCAAGGGAAAAAACAGAATAAATTATTGACTATTTATAGCATTACAATCCTTATAATTTGTAATAACGTTCCCAAGCTGAAAACACATATCAAAGCACAATCCCTCCTAAGTCCTGCTGATTTGCCTCATCGTGGCGGGAGGGTTGCGCTGGGTGGAGTGGGCGAAGTACGTCGTAAGTGTTTTCTCCTGGTAGGGTCACCCAAGGCCAGGCCATTCCAATATGCTAGGCTAAAATCAGCAGGCGAAGGAGCTAAGACAGTCTTCTACCTGTGGGTGCACCGGTCCTTCGACTAACAGAAGCTGCCCCCCCCATTCCATATGGTTTGTTGGCATATCACAGTGTACTGTTAACATATTAACGCTTAATGTAAAGTTTCAGGAACCACTGAACGAAAAAAAATTAGTCTTCCATTTAAATTCATATAAAATGATAGCAGCATGTTTTGCATGAACGTAACTTTTTAATGATCTTTATAGTACATTATCATTTGGAACTCCTAATATTTTGAAAAGTAATTAATTATTGATTAAACATTTACTAAACATTTTGTTTCATATTGATTTAACATTATGTTTCATACCATTGAACTACGTACTATCATCAGATTTACGTGCTTAACTTTTAATACCTGTTTGAATTAAATGATTGAAATGCATAGATACAGTTTTTAAAGCCATAGTTAGAAACTCAAGAGTTATAAATTGATTTTATGAAATACAAGATGATGTAAAAATCAGAACCATCTCTCATATAGTTAGCTCATAAGTTTCGATATAAAAGGGAAAAATACGAGTAAACAATCATATTTTTACACAAGAACACCGCAATAGAAATTTGTGAAAAAATAATGTTTCATTAAATGCTGTTTATATAGAATCACAGAGTTAACTCAATTATCTGCCATAAAAGATATATTCACTGCCAATTAAAGTCATCTTATTATTTTCTAGATCTTCATTATAAAATTTAATTGATCATCTATTTTAACAGTGGAAAATTGTGGAGCAAAGAATCTTTTTAAATAATAAAATTTATGCAGTTTGAAAATTCAAACTTTCAAGGTCTTGAAATAGTTCTTTAGCAAGAACAAAAGGAGTCCTGAAATATTTTTCAGTCAGCTTTTTTTAACCTTTACAGCATTACATCACGGTGCCGTAATAAATGAAATGAGTATCATTAAAATCGTGGGAATCTTTGAATTTTTCTTTCAATATGCTCCAGAAAGTGGAACGTAAATGTTAATTAAACCAAAGCATCATATTCTGAGTGTGAATGTCCACGATAATTGCTTTTTCTGTTTCCTTATTCACCAACTATAAAATCGGAGAACAGTTTCCAGTGCTACCTAGTGTGGACTGAAACTCTTCAAACAAGTTTCGTATCTTTCAGAATGCAGCTCCAGGGAAGAGTCTTTGTCGTAAGTGTGCATATATGTGGGTTCGTTTGTACACATTTTTAATTTTTTTCACTCTGTTACTCTCTATCTCTCTACCTATCTATCTCTTTTTCTTTGTTGATATAATTTCCAAAAGAAGCATTTTACAAAATGAAATTTTTTCTCAATATTTTCATCATAACCCTGATGAACTAATCTTCTTTTTGTCCATTTTTGGATCCTTTCAAATTACTTTTGTTGGTGGCAATTAGCATTAGAGTACCAGTAGAAAACTTTTAAAAGAGTCAGGTCACTTCAGTTGCTTTTCAAGCCAGGCAAATTAATATTTCGTATTTTAGAAATCAGCGCATACCTTCCAGCATAAACGATAAACATTCTTATCTTTTAAATTTAAATGTCATATTTTTGTAAAACTTAAGTGGTTAAAAATCTCAGATTTCCTGTTGACCTCCAATTGTTTTCTAAAATTATCTGCTCTGAAAATCTTTGAGTGCATACCATTAGTGAACAATATTATTTGGCATACTCTAAATTGATTTCTTCAACATTGTTTCGTATTTTGATCTACTTTCTAAAAATTACGGACATTAATCAAACAGGTATGATTCTTTCTTTGAAAACTTCGTACGAAAACTATCTGAAGCATTTGAAGCATATGAACATGCAAAAATTCACCTCAAAATCCTAGCCGTTTGCGATTTGCGAAAATGCTTACAATGCATTTTCAAAAAGGAGTGCTGTAACATTTTTCTTGATATTTTTATCGCCTTTTCTAAACATAGCAAACTACTTTGTAAATATTTCGTTGTATAGTTCCCCTTTTAGCATCTCGCTCTTAAAGTCCTATATTTTAATATATATATTTACTTTATTGTTTTCTAGGTCCTAGCTACGTTTGCTGCGATATGGCTTGCTGCAGATTGCCAAGCCCTTGATGGTGTAGATTACGCGCCCTATCCTCTACCACTGTCGAACCTTTATTTCCCATACGATATGGATGGAGATACGCAACTCTACTCGCACTACCGATATCCATATCTAGCATCCAGAAGAAAGAGAAGCTCTGAAAAGGCAATATATGATTATCCTAAAAACTTCGGAAATCTGGAAGGTGGAAGTCTTGGAGATGAACAATCTTATTATTCCCCTAAAGAATATTCATACCCATATTCTTAAAAGTTAGTTATGTGATTTTAATTTTTTAATTACATTACCGCTTATAAAGCTTTTCCCATCAAGGAATCCGTGGCTAAGAGGTTATCGCATCGGACTGTGGAGCGAGAGGTCACCGGTTCAAAGCCCCGCACAACTGCTGCGGGCAATTTTATCTTTAATTTAATTTCCTTTGTTCTGTTAATTCTTGAAGTTTCTAGAATATTCTTTAGTTTACTGGAACGGTGTTCCAGAACATTCTGTTAATGTATAAAAGAGCGAGTAACTCAGTTTGCTGGGCAGTTCCCGTTTTGTCCACCAACTGTTGAATGCTGAATAAAGAGCTCTGCGTTTCTGTTATTTGTGTGCTTCATCTATTCTACCGATATATCATAGCGACAATATTAAGAAATATAATATCAATGAAAGAGTTGTTTCAAAAATATTCCACAATTTTATTTATTAATGTCCTTACACTGAATCTGATTGCTGAACTGAAGATGTTTGAAATACCGCATTTCTTGACTTAATCAAGTGCGAAGTTATATTTCTTTCCTTTCTTTTCACTTAAATCATACTTGACGCAAAGTTATAGACGTTCAAAATGAAAGATAAAAAATTCTCAATGTTTTTCAATAAAGATTGTTTTTGGTTTTATACAGTTTATAGTAAATTTCACATTGTTTTTTTTTTAAGTTTTCTCTCTTTTTTTTGCAGGAAATAAATGCCTCAATCTTGCTGTTCTGTTGCCAACTAGAAAACGAGTTGTCTGCACTTGTAAATAAGAAATACTGTATTTCCATGTGATTAGAAGTCAACCACATTCATTTTAATGTGTATCATGGTGCGTGTGCTTGGTTTTTCGTGGTTTTCCAAGCACGTCACGTAAATGCGGCGCAACCCTCCCATTAAAAGTCCTCCACGAAAGGCAGATTCCTTCGACAGATTCCCCGATTTCTAATTGCAGAATGTAAAGAAAACTTCTTGTCTGCAGAGAGAAAAAAAAATCATGTCAAAAAATTATCATTTGCTCTTATCATACCGAAATGCATATTCTGATCACCTTGGTAATTTAAAATAAAGATTGGTTGACACATTTATAGTAGGACAATTATTTTTTTCTATAAATCAGTAAAAATATTTTTGCAGATGTGGTTTATATTTTTAACAAACACTCAACATTAAAAATTAATGTTTCTAATTTCTTCAATGCCTTAGATATAGCCAATATTTCTTGTACAGGAACAATTACTGGAAACAATACTTAAATTATAACAACAATTACATTAATTTTTTTAACTTTGTTAACATACTTTGACTTACAGTCAATATCTTTTAACATCCTGTCACAGTAACTGAACATTAAAAGTGAAGGAAAATAAGAAAACTGTAATTAATGTATAATAAGCTAATATTAGTACTATAAAATCAGATAATTAGGGAAAATATTTACCAGTGTTAAATTTAATGTATGTCAGTGTAAGGTATTTTTATGGCAATAATTTTTATTATGAAAATATTTTTGGACTTTTTATATAAGACTCACATTTAAGGATTTTTACAATAGCAAAGTTTTACTTGCAGATTTAATTGAATTATTCAGAATTTCTTAAACCCCAGGTAATGAATTTTCTTTAAAGTTCAACTTCCTAGACTGCGAGTAAAACTGGGTTTTATTTTAACAATGCTTTAATAACCATGATAAAAATTAATGTATGATGATTAATTTTTGATCAAAATGATTAAAATTAATGTATTAGATAAAAAGTTTTTCTCACTCTTAAAACTATTTGCATGCCAGTAACAATATTATTTTTCTTAACCTATCAGATTAGTTTATTAGCAGCATGTTATATTTCTTTTGTGCAATAAAAAGATATCTGTAAGTCTACAAAAGTACATGCAAGGTTGTTCATTACATGGTTTTACCAATTACATTTCCTGAATATGTTCTTAATTTCGCTGGTATCTAAGATATATCGCAACACACTTTCTTATCTGGGTTGGATGTTGTTATATGACCTCTATTCTAGATAATAGCTTCTTTCCGTTCTCTAGATATTTAATAGTACTAGGCTATTTCCACAAAATGTCTCCCGAAGAGTACGTCGTAAAAATATACTTCGATTAATAGTTATTTGGCCAACGCTAATAAAGATCTCAGCAGAAAGGCAACCCCTTTAATATATTTTCATGTATACACTAAAGGCCTTTCACAATTAAGAATTTTAGAAGCAGGTTTTTGAGCAGAAGCTCAACTTTCAAGGAAATTGCATTGTAACTTCATGGGATAATCATATAAATGTGTCTTATTTATATAGAAAAAGCTGAAAATAAAAAACTCATCTCAAGGTTGTTACTATCAACCAGATATTCTAATGAAGTGGGCTGATAAGCAATTTTTTATTCATAGGATAAAACTTTCTACACATATATTACATCCGTGTGTAGCATGTAAGTTACACGCAAGTAAAAACTTTTTGTTTTTCATATAATATCTGAAAATTTTTCCATCCTTTCATGATTGTTCAATTTTAACTTTTACTTTAATAATATATAGAGTTCATGCATGGAATGTTTATTTACAAAAAGTTATGTTTATTTACCCTAATGGTCTTTAAATTTTAAGTAAGTTATTCTTGTTTATTTGTCAGTTTAATGATTGGAAAATTTTTCTTGTCATGAACTTGTAATTACCTCACTTTATTTTTCCTATTCTTAATTCAGAGCATAGTTGCATACTTTGATCAAAAAAGTATATGTTCTTATCATTGATAACACAAATAATGTAAATAATTCAACACGAAATAATGCGTATAAAGGTGGCATAGACAGCCAAACAAATTAACAGAAAACCTTCCCGGCGTTGAAAAATTTTTACTTTTCAATAAAAGATTCCGCAGTTGCAACAAATCATCATACTGAAAACAGACAAATATAACTAAAAGTAAATAATTCAACAAAGCAACAAAGAGAATTGTTAGCAGGAAGAATGCAGACAAAAATAAATCGAAATCACGCACTTAGGACTCAAAGCACCATAATACAAATTCTGTAGCAGTAAAGAAACAGAAGGGCTAACCAAATCAGTTACCTGTTTGTTTTTGTCTGCATTCTTCCTGCTAATAATTATCTTGCTTTGATGAATTATTTACTTTTAGTTATACGTATTCTTATCATTGACTATCTCTTTTCCTACGAGCAGAAGGGAGTGATATCCACGCATTGATTTTGAAGGAGTTTGCACTCTGCAAATAACTTAATTACTTAATTACCTAAGCTAATTACTCTTGCATTCCAGTAATACAACTACATCTATATAGCTGCATTCATTACTCTAAACCAGCTTTAATATCAGTTTTATTGGCAGAATGGTTGTTGGGCCTATCCAATCATTCAGGGGTACAGCTGTATATCCATATCAATTCACAATAAAACGTATGGTGATTTAGGTTTTAGAGAATTTAAGCAGCATCATATAACGGAAATTCAAGTTTGCTTATACGGAAGTAAACACTCGTATCCACTGACTAACCTGTAACAAGATGATACATTTTCAATTTCTGATATGGATCACGTAACCAATTTTTCCTCATTTAAGGATTAACTTCAAGTCTAGAAGTGAGGTAAAAGCACACACTAAAGATATTCACCAATACCATACCACTGAGTTACTTTTTGTAAGAATTAAGTAATTATAACTAGGTTCAATAAATAAATGTCTCTCGTTAAAAGTAGTTTTTTAAGAACGAATGTACAGATTGGAATTGTTTGACAAAAGAATTCACCTTATTAAATTTTAGTAAAAAAAATATGTAACGTCCAGGAAACGTGCCCGCGAGACCAGCTGAACTTTGCACGTATTCACCGATATTGTGTGGGAATTGTTATATTTTATCACACCTGCCGGCCTCCATATAAAGTATTATTACCAGTGTGACGTAATGTTACACTTGGAGTCATTTGCATGCTTATTTATTTTTTTTTACTGAAGTGGCAATTTCGATAGATATTGCTGAGTCAATAGATATTACGATGATATACTCGGTGATAAGAGGTTGTAATAGTGCTTTGGTGCTCATGTGAATTTGTTCAATTTAAATAAAAAAAGTTTGTTCAAAGTTTTGAATGTTTTAATTTAAAAAGAGCCTTGTGAAACCGAGTCAACACCCTCACTGCCTGTGGAAACCAAAAAGGATATCGCCCCATAAACTTAGGCCGGTGATTTTACATATCGACTGCTCCATGCTCGGAGATTGAAAGTAAACCGCTCGGAAAACCTGTGAATATCTGACTTTGCGTGCGTTGGACTGTACGGTGTTTACAAAATATATAGTTGATTAGTTTTAAAGCGTTTTAGTCATTTTGCTACTCGAGGACCAGAGCCTATTCGAAAAATTAAACATTCCGAAAACTAAGAGTAGAAGGTATGGCAGAGAGTGAAACATTTTTCATGAATCAGCAAAATGACACATTAAAATAATTGCAATGAGACACAAAGTTCAAATAGAAATAAAAAAAGTAACGTAGTAAAAAAAGATACATTCTTGTGCCCAAAACCAGGCAAGATATGTTAATTTAAATATTAAATAATAAATTTATCTAAAGTGAAATACAAATTTACATCTTAAATAAGGAAATGCGTTTTCAGTATACCTAATAGAAATCACTCGCATAGTCGTTCTAAGGTGATGGCAATTTTTTCATAATAGGGCATACTTTTCAAAGTTTTATTTTTTTTCTTCATTTTTATGAATTTAGTATGTAAGGAATAAGATGAATTAAACTTTTTAATAGCATAATTTTTTACAAAAGAGCTGCTCTCTTCTAGCCAAAACAATATTATGCCAAATTTATTAGTTTGATTGCAAATAATTACAGTTTAGATTTAGTAGATAACTTTGTGTCATAAAATTTTATCAGTATTGGAATATCATTTTTGCTAAGTTCCATCAAAATATTTCAGCCGATATATATGATCTTTTCCAGAAGAAAACATTCGGTGAAGTTACCAAACATACATCATAAACTAGATATTTTACTTTTTAGTTTATTTAAACAAGTTACACTCTCAAAAAAGGTGAAGGATCAAGTAATGTTTATAAACTTTTAGGAGGGAAAAACCTGACTGCATACAAAAGGAGTTTGATATTGAATAAGGAAATTAAAGCATGTGTTTTTAATATAAATTATATTTAAATTATATTGGAAGCATATAACGATCGTCTGATAAAACCTTTGGTGCATCCTTCTCTTTTAAATTCAAGGCAGGAGCATTCCCAACTACGATACCCCGGTGGGTTAATAAGTTTCCTTTTGAATGATATTCCTAACTACATATTTTCAACTGACGAAAAATAACTTTAAAAACTGAAAAGAAATTCAAACCTTACGTAATGCAAAAATTTAATGTAATCCTATTAGAAAGTTTCATTCTTTTAAACAACGTTCTGGGTTTCCTTTCCCCGATAGTTTCACCCCTGATTAATATTTGAATCTTGTGTATATTACGTTCATTATAAGAATGATCACGTACTGTGCTTAAATAAGACCCAAGTTTTATATACATGACTTGGTAGAAATACATAGCTGCTCAACTTTATTTCCTTTATTACTACTACAATGATTGAATAATAAAGTGTTATTTCAAAGACTTTAACTATACTTTCTCATACTCTGTGATAATATTTTTCTTGAAAAGTTTAGAGGAATGAAATTCAAAGTATGAGAGTTGCCCTCTTCAGCGGGAAAATTCCATTGTTAGAATCCTAGGTTCAAGTTTAGGGACTATCAGAGTCAATACCTGACCTTTGCAGATGGTCATCAGAATTTATTTATTTTTTGTTACCCTTAGACATTCATTTAAGGGGACAGTGGACTTTCAAACCTAACTTTTTTTGCTTTAAATGGATTTGTTTGAAATTTGAATATGTGATTAGTGCCATAGATATGTAAAAGTGGTTAAAATTTAATAATGAAATGTTGATAATTTATGAATTGTGAATTAATAATTATATCAATAATTGGCCTAATTAAAAATGTCTCATGCACATTTCTTTTGCATATAATATGGTAATTTTTATTTACAGGATACCTTATAGAACTAACAATGAAACTTATTGCTTATTTTAAGCATTCATTAAAAACATAAACAGAAAAAAAATAATAGTGAAAACACCCTTTTTATTAGGCAAAATACCTATAAATCATCTTTTCAAGTATAAAATTTAGAAATTCTGAGCGACGAAGCATAATTTTTTCTAATAAGATTTATTTTATATACAGTTAAGTATATAAAACTTAAATTTCAAATAAATACGATAATTAGAAATGCGCATGGGACATTTTTAATTAAGCCAATTATTGATATATATTATTAATTCATAATTCATAAATTATTAATATTTCATCATTGAATTTTAACCACTTTTACATATTCAAATTTCAAGGAAATCCATTCAAAACAAAAAAGTTAGGTTTGAAAGTTCACTGTCCCCTTAACCGAACTATCTCGCCAAAAGTTAAACTAGCCAAGTTAATTTCGCATCACATCATTAGCTAACAGCAATCAACATAGCATTTTTAACCGTATCGTTCGACCCCTAATCTACAGCACCTTACCACTTTTAATTGCTTTTTTTTCAGTCCTGAAGGTGTGGCTTCTTTGTTCAACTCTTAAAGGTATCCAGTAGAAATAATCCAAGGTAGAATTAGTATAAAGATAACACAAATTAAAGGAAAATATTTGTGTGCTCAATTCGCCACATGGTACTGGATCGGATTTTAATGATGTACTACGCAAGTCGTGTTACACCTGACGTGCTACACAGTTACAATCTGTCATTTCGATAAATGAACTTCCAGAACTTTCTAAGCCTTTGTTTACGAAAATGTGGTTCACAAGTAGGTGATGAAGCCCCATATCAGAAATTTTAAAAAGGTGGTTCCCAAATCCACTTAATTATGAAATGATAAATATGATTTTTTTTAATGAAAATCTCTGATCATGAAAGATTTTACAGGGCTATCTTGGAATGGCCCTTCAAGAAGGCGTTACAAACTAACAATTGTTTATTCCAATAAATTTTTTAATATCAGCGGGAAATACTTATCCAGAATTATCAAAAAAGTCAATCAATCACTACTTACTTCTATTTTCTACGCCATATCTCTGTTAACGAACTCTTTTTGTCTATCTACGTATAAAAAATAAACAACAAAAGTGATTGATTGGGGACATGACTTCCGAATGAATAAACATGTCAAACAATCAACCTGACACCACGGATATTTTGGCAATAAAACAGTGTCATCTATTACGCAGTGACTGGGAAAAAGTATGTAATATAGTCATAAATACTTATATATCTGGTTTTAAAAGCTCGAGGTCTGGTTTTAAAATCCCGACATTGAGATATTAAAATTTTGAACACGGCATTCGTTTGAGCGTCCTTTGAGCGTGTTTTACTGTCAAAGATGTTATAATTTCCTTTTTTGGCAAAACAAACACTAAGTTTTCCCTTTCCAAATTTCATAGAGGATAATTTTAAATACAGAATTCTTTTGAGCGCCATTTGGGAAACATTTTTAAAATTGTTAGTAAACTTTCAATTTTTTTGGTGAAAACTCCCAAATTTTTTTGATAGTCGAATGACATTATTACTTGCGTTCTAAAGATTAATTTTGAGGGTTTAAAACTGTAAAATCATTATGGTATAAAACAGTATATAATGGTTGAAATTGCTTGGCTGTTGCTTGGTTGAAATTGCTCGAAGCGTTCCAGAGTGATGCTGGAACAAACACGAACACACACACACACATATATATCGTGAAACTTCTCTATGGCGGCCAGTCATGGTTAAAAAAGAAGTGGCCGTCAAATATATATAGATATATATATATATATATATATATATATATATATATATATATATATATATATAACTTACACTTCCGGCGTAACAGTCCGATGTGGACCAGGGCCGGCGGTCCATCTCCGCTTTCGTAACCGTGGGCTTGGGGTGCCATACAGCATATGTCTCAGTCAGGCGGTCAACCTGACGTGGGATCCCCAGAGTTTAGTTCCCAAGAATGCTTGGTCCGCATTTTATCGACCCACTGAAGGGATGAAAGGCTGAGTCAACCTTGCCCAGTCCAGGGTTGAACCCTGGACCTGTGGGAGGGCAGCTTGACGCTTTTAACCACTACGCCACCGGGCTACATACATACATAAATACACACACACACACAGAGACAGAGTAAAACTTCTCTAAACGGTCCTGTTTTGTTTACAACAGGTTCAAGAATCCATGGAGCCAATGTTATGAAAGAAATATACTTTCGGTCACCCCTCTACACGGCCACTTTTTTAGGAACCATCGCTGGCCGCCATAGAGAAATTTTATTGTATCTCTCTCTCTCTGTATATATATATATATATATATCTCGATCTATCGTTTTTCAAGCGACCGACAAAACTGAACGATAAATGACGATAGATACGGGAACATAGCAAAGCAATATGATCATCGGGACTGGGTGAAATAAACGACACATACGGGAAAACGATGATTCGGAGAATGATCGATCGAGATTCCACTATATATATATATATAGAGAGAGAGAGATAGATAGATAGATAGATAGAAAGAGAGAGAGAAAGTAAGTAAAACCTCTCTAAACGGTCCTATTTTGTTTGGAACAGGTTCAAGAATCGATTGAGCCAATGTTATGAACGATATCTCTTTTTGGTCACCCCTCCAAACGGCCACTTTTTTGAGGAACCATCGCTGACCGCCATAGAGAAGTTTTATTGTATCTTTCTCTCTATATATAGTATATATACACACACACATACACACACACAGAGAGGACTCCCAGCTAGAAAAATATAATAAACCCAGTTTGTAATATGAAAACCTAGCTTTTGAAAGAATATTTTTTTTAAACAAAGGATTTTGCTATTTTATAACTTACCCAGATTTAACGTACCAGAAAAACCCAGATTTCGGGATATTTTTGAAAAAATGACAATATATATATAAATATATATATATGTAAGTATGTATGTATAAATTGGTCTGGGTAATTAAAATTATTAACATTTTTTATAATATTACATTCCATAATACATTTCATATGTATTCATAATATTTACATTTATACATATTTACTTTTATAAATATTTGCACATACTAAAATAATATTTATATAAACTATTTACATAACGATGATAAAAATTAACTCAAATATAGTATATATATATATATATATATATATATATATATATATGTGTGTGTGTGTGTGTGTGTGTGTGTGTGTGTGTGTGTGTGTGTATATATGAAACATGTTGAAAACATGTGTTAATATGTTGTTAATATGAGTTCCTTACAGACAATAGAAATTAAGGATTTTAATACTGAAAAATTCAGATTTGTCGGTGAAAAGGAAATTAAGTTTAAAAGAAATAATCTCCGAAAACTTTGAATCTTCAAGGAATTGCTCAGAGGATTCCGATAAATTAAAGATATCTGCAATATCGCAAGTCGCGACGTGCGATATTGCAGATATCTTTAATCGTAATTTCGATCTAATCATTTGGAAATCACCAGTCATTTGCTGGTAATAAGTATCCTGTGTCTGTATTATAAAACATGACTGTAATAACAATTTTATACATCTTATGTGAAGCTTTTACAAATTTCACCCTATTCCAATTCAAACGAATACAGGTCGAAAACTGACATCTTACTTTTTCCTTTTGTTGAAGTTAGTACTTTGTTATCTTAAAAAAACTGCATATCTGTTGTGTATAATAATATTCGGAACTTTAATGCGATAAACGTATCTGTATTTTCTAAAATTTGAGAGCCATTACAACAACGTATTATTTTAACTAAACATACTAAGAACTACATTTTTTCCCTTTTATTTATATGTACTTAATTAATTGCAATTTATTTTCAAATTCATTTCCATTCAGTAATGTAAAAGGGATTTGATATTAACGTATTAAACCTAAAGTTGTGGATTTTAAAAAAAATGTATATTTGAAATGATATAAAATTATGTTCTCTCTACTTCGGAAATAACACTTAAACTATACTTTTCTTTTCTAATTTCTAAAATGTACCTTTAATGGACTTGCTATCTTGTCCTTGATAAATTAAATATATTAAGATTATTTTAAATACGTGAATTCTTAACTTCTTAGATATAACTGAGCCATTTGAATATTTTTTAATGTATTTTGGTGGTATAAGAATATTTGAAAACCATTCTTAATGACTTCGTCTTTGTGTGCGTTAAAGTAAACAAACACTGACTTTTTGCACGTAAATTTCAGAAAAGGTTCGATATCTTAAGAAAATTGCCAGATATAGGTAAAATAAAAGTAAATATATATAAAAGCACTTTTACAAATGCATTCTTTTACAAATGGCGTTGAAACGAAAATTTTTGGTGCTCAAACACGCTCAAACGAATGCTGTTTTCAAAATTTGAATATCTCAATGTCGGGGGGGGGGGGGCTGCTAGGTGTTTTTCCCTCCAAAAAATTAAATGCTCATAACTCTTTTACAAATGGCATAACTCATTCTCAAATGCCATGTTCCGTTTCTTTATTTTACTTTGTCAGTTTAATGATTTGAAGTTTGCAAAATTTAAATTGTGATTCGAAATATTGTTTTGTATTTACGGTGATATGTGTCACATTATTTTTTATTTTTTAATCTTTCATAATACTTACCCATTCTACAGAAACTTGCAGTTTGACTTCTTTTATAATGTTTACATTCGGAATATGTATGCGCGTAACATTCGATTAAATTGTGTTTTTAAATTGCTCAATCACAAAAATTCATTCTCAAATGCTATGTTCTGTTTCTTTGTTTTTCTTTGTCAGTTTAATGACTTTAAGTTTGCAAAATTTAAATTGTGATTCGAAATATTGTTTTGTATTTACGGTGATATGTGTCACATTTTTTTTTTAATCTTTCATAATCCTTACCCATTCTACAGAAACTTACAGTTTGACTTCTTTTTATAATTTTTACATTTGGAATAGGTATACGCGTAACATTCGATTAAATTGTGTTTTTAAATTGCTCATTCATATTAAAAATCATTCTCAAATGCTATGTTCCGTTTCTTTGTTTTACTTTGTCAGTTTAATGATTTGAAGTTTGCAAAATTTAAATTGTGATTCGAAATATTGTTTTGTATATACGGTGATATGTGTCACTATTTTTAAATCTTTCGTAATCTTACCCATTCTACAGAAACTTGCAGTTTGACTTCTTTTTATAATGTTTACATTCGGAATAGGTATGCGCGTAACATTCGATTAAATTGTGTTTTTAAATTGCTCATTCGTATTAAAAATCATTCTCAAAATCAATGTTCCGTTTCTTTGTTTTACTTTGTCAGTTTAATGATTTGAAGTTTGCTAAATTTAAATTGTGATTCGAAATATTGTTTTGTAACACGGTGATATGTGTCACTTTTTTTTTTAATCTTTCATAATCTTACCCATCTACAGAAACTTCCAGTTTGACTTCTTTTTATAATGTTTACATTCGAGAATAGGTATGCGCGTACGTTCGATTAATTGTGTTTTTAAAGTGCTCATTCATATTAAAAATCATTCTCAAATGCTATGTTCTGTATCTTTGTTTTACTTTATCAGTTTAATGATTTGAAGTTTACATTTACGATCTCCATTTATCCGTTCTTAATTTTACTTATAATTAAGGATGAACTTGAAGGAATATTTACTTTGATTATATGTTAAAAAAAAATTGAGATGGCTGGGATATGACAACGAGCCCAACATGAGGGGAGTTATTTCTGATATTCAATTAAGAGTAACATAAATTAATCCCAGAGCTTTTCTGTTTGTTTTTCCCGTGGTGTTCCTGTTTTCCAAAGTTCGGGGTTTCAGAAACCGTGACGATAATTTCCCCCTCACTCGCGGGTGGCAAGTCGGGAACGCTACCCCTCGCTGTGATGGGCGGTCGCGTCAAAGTTATCAATCATCCCCCCCCCCCCACCAACAGACGACATTCTCAGCAAATTTTTTTTTTTAAATCTGTTTTTGTCAGCTATTTACAGCTACATAAATGCTGATAATCAAATAAAATTGGTATTGTCAGATAGCCTGAACTTTTCCTGCAATACTCTAACCGGATTCATTTTATAAATTTCGTCCACCGAAGGAATTTATGAGCGTTTAAAACACATTATACTAGATTTATCCCCGAATAATTTAACTTTTAAAATTAATTGCATTTTTTTTTTAAAAAACCGAAAAGGTACACAGATGCAAAATTTCTTTCTCTATGACGGAGTACAATTTTAAAAAAAACATCTTTTGAATCCAAGTCGGGCATCCGGGACAATTTTCTCCATAGGTTAACATTGAGGTGAGCAAATCCAATGGGGTTGTACATAGCAGCCTACGGGTTACGCGTGCAAGCTTCTTTGACGGTGCTTAGGGTCCCATGGTGGTGTCCTTGAGGGGGGATTTCACTTTCGGGAATAGCAAATAGTCTGCTGTGTGCCAAGTCGGGACTGTAAGGAGTTGGGGAATCGTCGTGAGGCCATTTATCGTCAGGTACTCTCGGTGATCATGGAGCAGGTGTGGCTGGGTGCATTGGGTCATCCGTCACGACCTCGGGACGAGTTTAGTGCAGATCTTTCGCATCGTCAAATTTTTCAGTGAAAATGCTGTGCACTGTGCATCCTTATCAATGCCAATTTATCTGTGACCATGCGCACACTTACAACGGTCTGAATTCAGCACTTTACGCACCTCGTTGCACGTTGTCGTCGTTTCTTAAGGGTCGGACGGCCGTTAACGCGAGGCTCGTGCCTCCACACTCTCTCGTCCATCTTTGAAAAGCTTGTGCCACTTAAAAACTGCAGTTTGTGACATGCTTTCATCCTTGAACACTTGGCGAATCATCCCCAACGTCTCTGTGCCCGGTTTTTCCTGTCCCACTTACAATTTGATGGCGTACCGACTGTTCAATCGTTCGCTGCATTTTGCGCTTGCACCGAGTCACTCGACAGGTGTCCACTAAAAACACGATCTAGCCTGAACGAACGCTCGCAGACGACGGAGCTTGGTGCGTCTTGTAGGTCACATCCCCCACTACCAAGGCATGCCTGGTACAAGCGTGCTCCGATGTACAGTCACGTCAGGAAAAAATATGTTCCCGATACTTTGTATACAAACCCTGTATATATATAATGTGGTTGTGTGTTTGTGCGTGGCGTGTTTGTGCTTATATATATATAATTATATATATAGCAAGAGAGAGAGTGGGGCAGATAAATAGATAGATAAATAGATAGATAGATACATCATAGTGAGAGTATCCAATCACTATATTCAAATATAATTTGCAAACAAAATAGATAGATAATATGTCAATTGATAAAATGTTTATTTAACATTAATATTCTATAGAAATGCTAGACAATTTCTCAAAATACATTTGATCTTTAGGTATTCAGTTCACTTTCAAACCCCATTTAACATATACTATTATAATAGATATTATAGAAATTTTTCTAAGTATTTCTAAAAAAGAATATTTTCTATCATATCAATGCAGTAGATATTCAGTTCTGATATTCTGTAAAATTGTCCTATGGAACAAAAAATCTAGACATTATACAGTATGCCCACTAAAGTCCCTTCCACCCTCTTAACTTCGGAACGGCTGCTGCTATATTCATAAAAGGGGGTCTAGGTATAGTAAAGTAGCCATGCGCTACTGAATAAAACCACCTACCGCGCCACCTGGTGAAAAAACTGCGGAGTTAGCAATCCTATCTCAAAAACGGAACAAGATAGGGGAAAAAAGTGATTTACAAAATTGTAGAAAATCATCGATTTAGTACAAATAGATACTTTGGGGACATTAACGCAAAAAATAGAACGGTTAAAACGCGCATTTGTTTTTTCATGATTTCCTACATTGTGACGTGACAAAACGATCTGAGAAAGAAAAAAACAACTAGTTTTAACAATATACCTTTATTTGAGATGTTCAAACTTCTCACCGTCATTGCGATGTCGTGTTTTGCCCGAAAGATAATCATTTCTCCTTCCGTTCAAGTTTCGTGACGTCACAGTGTAGGAAATCACGAAAAAACAAATGCGCTTTTTAACCATTCTATTCTTCGCATTAATGTCCACAAGGTGTCTTTTCTTACTAAATCTATAATGCTCTACAACTTTGTGAATCACTTTTTTCCTCTATCTCGTTCCGTTTTCGAGATAGGAATGCTAACTCCGCTGTTTTCCACCAGGTGGCGCGGTAGGTGGTTTTATTCAGTAGCGCATGGCTACTTTACTATACCTACACACCACTTTTATGAATATAGCAGCAGTCGTTCCGAAGTTAAGAGGGTGGGAAGGGACTTTAGTGGGCATACTGTATAATGCAAAACATGTATTAGACATTTAAACTTTTCAATTTAAACATTTTGCTTAATTTTCTTCTGTGCTATATCTTCTACGTAACAGTTCAAAGAAATAATGATATAAATGTTATATACAGAGAATAATAATACTGATATAAAAAAGAGAATATTCAGATAGTGGTATAAACTTTCCTAAGGATCCAGTTCCTAAGGTGTAACAATTAAAGTTCATTTATGCAGAACACCTTTGTTAACTACATGACTCGGGATTAGTTGATGTTATTTAATTATCTGCGAAGAACATAAATGGATCAGAAATGATGATTTCAAACTGGGAAATAGTTAATTCTGAAATTAATTCCATTAAGTTACGAAATTAGTTTCATTTGATTACTTTAACAATCACAGGTACCTGCTGCAATTAATCTGCCCACAGTGCATACATATAATGACTCATGAAGGACTACAAAACATCATAACATTCAAGTTTTGTTAGTGTCTTTGAATGATTTCATATTTTAATACAATCACAAGGAATTTTCAGAAAAAAGTTTAAAAATTATATTTAGTAACGAAAAAATTTCGTATGAAAAAGCTCATTTAATACTCTCTTGGGTATCCCCGATATTAGCTCTAGAACGCTTCGATTTTATAAGTACAAACAGTAGACTGAAAGACTAGCAGTTAAATAGAACAATCAAAACCTGCCACACTTGTTTCTTCTCTAAATTTTAATAACCTCGATTCCTTTTTGTACTGAGTAGAGTTATTGGTTATACAGCTCCATTCAAAAAATTAGAATAATGAAAGAAAATATGGTCAAGAGAATTGCAAATCTAATTATCAAATAAATAATCAATGATATCAAATATAAATTATCATAATATAAATCTGAATATTTTGTAGATTATAAAAATATAAACATATTACAATGAAATAGAAAATATATTTAAAACAGCAAGTGAAAAAAAATTCAAAATATTAGAATACTTCATAACATGGTTCAAAAAATTAGAATAATGTAAATACACTCATGGACAAAAAAATTAGCGCACCAAGAAATAATAGCGGTATCGTAACGAAACTTGCAATGAAGGTACATGTCGGGGAGATATGTAAATGATTAGAAATGCAGCGTGATTGCGCATTGCGTATAGCCGGTAGAGGGCGTTGAACATCGTACTCTGTGGAGTATAAAACAGGTAACCAAAGCTTGTTTGAGTGTGCTGAATCATTTACAAAGGAAGAGCTGAGATAGACATGCCATTACGCCGTGTTCGAAGACAATATAACCAGTTGGTCGCAGTTTTGAGAGGGGGAGAATCGTCGGGATGATGGAAGCTGGGTGGTCAGCTAGGCGAGTAGCTCGTCAATTAGGCCGCTCTGATTGTGGTATGAGGAGATGTTGGAACCAGTGGACCCGAGAGATGTCATGTACACGAAAACCAGGCTCAGGACGCCCTCGACAGACCAGTCGTCGAGAAGACCGCCACATCGTAAGAAATGCACGCGTACAGCCAACTGCTTCATCGGCCGCCATCCATGCACAGGTAGCACCTTCACTAGGGGCCTCTGTGTCTTCTCGAATCATACGAAGGCGCCTGGCTGAGGGACAGTTGGTATTGCGGCGCCCATTACGTGTGCTGCCCTTGACGCCCACCCATCGATGCCTCCTTTTGGAGTTTTCCCGCGCACGAGGAAACTGGACTGCAGCGGAATGGAACCAGGTCGTCTTTAGCGACGAATCCAGATTCAATCTCGGCAGTGAGGACAATCGTGTTCGTGTGTGGAGAGCCCGTGGTGAACGCTTCACACCCTGCCTTTTGCTGTACAGCGACACATCGCTCCTACAGCTGGTGTGATGGTAGGGGTGCCATTGCCTACAATACACGGTCACCCCTAGTATAGTTCCGTGGCACCATGACAGCCCAGCTGTATGTTCATGACATCCTGCAACCACATGTGTTGCCACTCATGCAACGGCTCCCAGGAGCCATTTTTCAACAAGACAATGCTCGGCCTCATACGGCAAGGGTGTCACAAGACTGTCTCCGCACTGTTTACTACCCTTCCTTGGCCTGCCCGATCCCCAGATTTGTCTCCAATCGAGCATATCTGGGATCATTTGGGACGACGAGTTGTGCATCCCACGAGTTTGAACGAACTAGTGGCAAGGTTACAGCAAATATGGAACGAAATGTCTCAAACATCATACAGAACTTGTATGACTCAATGCCTGATCGTATCGCATCGTGCATTCGCGCTAGAGGGGGTCCAACGGAGTATTAACTCCTCCGTTCTTTTTCCTTTTCTGTGAATAATTATCCTTTTTCTTTGATTTTCTTATCATTTACTTATATCAAAGTAGTCATTACGTATGTAAAATTTCGTTTCATTTTGACGACTCCTCTTGGTGCGCTAATTTTTTGTCCATGAGTGTATATTGTACACAATTTAAACTCGAAGGGTTTTTACATGGTAATCAGTACTTTGGTTGCATCACCCTTAGACTTTAATGACAGCATTTAATGGTTTGGCATATATTGAGTAAATATTCACAAATTTTTATCAATATTTGCCCATATGTTCTTCAAACTAGAAATAAGATCTTTTTTGTCTCTTGGTGCAACTTCTAGAAGTCGTTTTTTCATAATCCCCCACAAATTCTCGATGGGGTTTAGATAGGGTGAGTTCGTAGGCCAAGTAAGTACATTTATTTCCTTCCCTTGGAGCCATTTAGTTGTCGATTTAGAAGTGTAGGAAGAAGCTTAATCTTGCTGAAACACGAAGTCGTCATCACAAAATCCTCATATGAAGGAATCATGAAGTGAAAAGATACAACCTTTTGTGCTCGAGGAATAAACAGGAAAACCAACGTAAATAAAGCACAAATAGCAATAAGATGCAATTATTTTGCATACGGCCGTTCGAAGCTACAAAGGAGTTTCTTCACCAGTGCAACGAACTTAGTGGCAGCTCAAAAAGCCGAAGACTAAGCCCAAGACTAGCCAAGTTAGACTAAGTTTGGCTTAGTCTCGGTTTTTTGAGCTGCCACTAAGTTCATTGCACTGATGATGAAGCTCCTTTGTAGGTTGGTTCGAAACGGCCGCATGCAAAATAATGCATCTTCTTGCTATTTGTGCTTTATTTACGTTGGTTTTCCTGTTTATGAATCATGAAGTGTTCAAGAATTTCTTGTACACTTTGAATTGGACTTTGTGTAAACAATACACAACCTACGTGGGCTTTCTGCAGTCATGCAGCCCATACCATGACGAGGTCGCAAATTTAACCGAAGTTTTAAACACTCTTTATCAAAAGCGTCTTGTTAAGTCTCCAAACACGTATACCTTGATTCCCATGCGATAACAAAACTTACTTTCATCGCGTGAGGCGTTACCTTTTTTCAGTCATCTTGACCCCAAAATAGCTTTTGTTTAACCACTTTAACTCTAGCAGCCATTTGCTTAGATGAAAAGAGTGGCTTTGTCTTAGGCACACGTGATCTAAACCTAATTTGTGAGGTCGTCGTAATGGTGTAGATTAGCAGGAATTACACCACTTCTTTCCATTTTCCTCTGCAAATATATCACACTTCAAAAGCGATGTTCTTCACAATCTTTTTCAATTACCTTTCATCCTTTGCTGAAGTTACTGGCTTTCGACCACTTTTCAAGTGTTTATTTTGAAAAACTTATTATTACAATATCCTCTCAAACTCTACTCAAACTTGCTTGAGAACATTTCACTTCCTTTGCTATAAACAGTTGTGTTTGTCCTTCTTTGTGCAAGTGCACAATATGAAATTTCACAGCCTCAGATAAGTCTCTCTTTCATCCGATATTAAGCAAATACTGAACTAAATTAAATGCCAAACTACTTTTCATTTTCGCGGAACACATTTTTATAGTCCGCTATGTTAGTCCGCCGCTGTTCTCTAAACCAACAGGAAATATTCTATTTTTGGAACCATGTTGTCCAGATATTCTAATTTTTTTTAAATAGTTAATTATTAGTATAGCAAATAAAAATAATATTTATTTATATTTATAAATGTTCTGAAGATATTTAGACATTTTAAATTTTTTTTCTGAACACAGTATGCAAATTGACACGTTAGCAACATTAAACCCATCCTTTTTGTACATAATTCTAATTATTTGAATCGGAGCTGTAATATTTTTTGTATTTCATCTGAAACGACAGGGAAGTTAGTTCTTTTATCCTTTAAACGCGTGGATAAAAAAGATGTGGCTGGATATGGATTGGTTGAATTTGAAAGATGTGAAATATTGCACATCAGTCAATACATTGTCTTCCAGGCTTCAGAGAGGCAAAGTTGGTGCATGGCTGGCCAAGCCCTATCATAAGCACAAGGAGGTCTATGTCCTCTCCAATTATTGTGACATTTTCGTGTTCCTTGGCCTTGGAATGGCGGTGTTAACAATGAGAAAATCCGCAGCATCTTGGACCTGAGTGACTTCAATTTCCGAACTCTTTGACGTGACTTTTCAGGGACTCAATGAGATGACTTTTATTTTGCTCATTGGCCAAAAACTTTTCCTGGGCGACTTAGTTAATTGTATTTACATCAAAGATCATTTTGGGGGATGGTGATCTTCATCCGCCGCAATCGCTCGAATCTTTTGGTGCCAATTTGAGCAGGGTATCCGTCGAACACAACGGCAACATTTTGTGGGCCCATAGTGTCCTTTAATAAAGAGGAGTAGCTCAGCGATGGTCGCGAAGGAAGCATTGCGAGCCAAACGAATTATGAAGCAGATAGCCTCCATCCACAACTGCAAAATACTGTCGTCTTATCTGTAGCATTGGAGGAAGCGGGGTGAAGCTGCGTACATATGCGTACTTGGTTCTTTTCGAATGGCTCCTTCGCAAATAGGGACATCGGGTTGGGGACGAATTCATAAGTGAAAAAGCTTTTTAAGTCTTCTTCTGACGGGTTTTGTAAGGCACAGTCTTTGGAACAGTGTCAGAGGATCAATAGTAGGTACTTTCAGGTTTCCCGTCGTAAGACAGCGCGCAGAAGAGCTAGGTACTAACCTTGTGTCTCCTTTTGGGGGTGACAAAAGATCGAGAGTAGTAGGTCAAATCCATAGTTGTCGGCGTCGCTGAGATGAATCGGGACACTCCTGATGCCGTTAAAGTGCAAGTTCAGCCCCCATCAGCTTTGGGGGGGGGGAGAAGAGTTTAAAAATAAAATGTCCAAAATGACCGAGAGTAGTGTCGATTCACGAATTCTTTCGGGCGTCGCCTGTGGATGCATAGAGAAACTAAATGTTTATAATCAAGGGTTGAGTAACATTAATGTTATAGGTGAATTTGTAATTTTACTTATAATTTGTATACTGAACTTTACATATACTTTTAAATACCTGCCTAAACAACATATTTAGATTTTACACTATAGGTAGGAAATTCAATTCCTGTTCTCTGGTCTAATAAAACATTCGGGTAAATAAATACCTGGGGCAACACGCCGCGTAAACCAGCGAGTATTTAAATAAAAACTATCTTTTAAATATTTATTTATTCTTATAGAAATAATTAAACTTCCTGTTATATTTTTATTTTTATATACATACGAAATTATTAAATTTTCAGCACCTAAATACTATTTCCACTTCTCCTAAAGAAATACATCATGTTATTTTTTATAGATTAAAGTCTCTCTTCACTTATTTTCTTCCACCCACGCCCTAGCCGCATTTCAGAGGATCACATAATAAGAACAATATATAGCCGTGCTCATTTCGAATGCATTATTCATGCCAAAGTTCCCTCTCATACATAATGCATTCTTAAAAGCAAGAGGGACTGTTGTTATTTACTGGTTATACAGGTATCACAATTTTTAATGATTCTTTTTAACATATTTTTTAACTAAAATTAAGGTATTGTAAATATTTTACAATGCATTCATCTAAACCGTGACAGTTCCGTTTTTATTAGATAAGTTAGTGAATTTTTTACCCTGTTTGTATTTATGCTTCTACATTAAATGCTAAATTTGCCAGGAATATTTAATATCTGATCTTAAATTTAAAAGCAATTTCTTTATATATTTTCCATTAATCACGACGTATTATTTTAGCTTGTGATAAAATAAGATATGAGCACTTTAAATAGAAAATGTTTATCCCCCTTGTCACTTTGAAAACGATGAAACTAAGTGAAGAAAGAAAGAAAGAAAATAGAAAGAAAACGTCCATTTTATATGAAAAAAATAAATATTATATTTTTATTTTATTTTTATTTTTAACAAAGATATATTATTACTAAATGGTTATTCAAACTGATGTTGAAATTCAGTTACAAGCATACTAGAGTATGTTCATCATTCATCAGACGAATGTCAAAAACAATGTTAAAAATTTGAATACACAAACTCGCATCTTTTAATCAAAAGTGACTGTGATGTTGTTTATGTATTCAATCACTGTGCAGTTTACCCTTTCCAACTTGTCAATCTAAGGGTAAAATATATCCGAAACTTTAGCACAAAATATTTCCTGTAACTAAAAACTGGGGAAAACCGTCATATGCATGCATGTTCCATTCTCAGTAAACATTTACATATCTCGTAAGGTTGATATTAGAGATTGACATCAGAATTCCTAAATATCCTACAAAACATGGAGCAATTTGCCCATGACTAAGGGTGATAGCGTTCATCCATAGGAGATGAAGGTACAGAGACGGGAATTTTCATTTTGCTATATTTGCGATCCTTAATCAGCCGTCACGTAGCTCTCGCTCCAATTCTGCCATAATTTCGTCCACATACGTATGAAAGCTTATGATCATTCTAGCCTGAAGTTGGTGGGAGCACCAGTTTAAATTAGGGACATATGAACTGAAGAGCTGCTATTTAGAAACTAATCTAAGTCACAAGTCAACTTCACTGCCATCAGAGGATCCTGTATTGAACTTTACTCCATTTGTCAAGGTGAATCTTTGTAAATGTTTTACGAAGAAAATAGTCACCACTCTGGGTTGCTCAGTGCAGAAAGCTCCTGTCTCGAAATGAGAAGATACAGGCTCGAGAGTGACATCTAACAGTTGGAAATGAATTTTTCTGTGCAGCTTTGTAAAAAGGAAAAAATCACGGTAAAAAAAGGGTTAAGAATGGTAAGGCGAAATAAATATTTGTACTATTTTGCTCATTTTATAGTCTAGGGGGTCAAATTTGTATGTCGTTTGCCTAGAAAAAAATTCAGGTGAAGAAAGTGAAGATATTAGCGCCCTTTACACGTACGCTCTTTCGCGAGTGCTTGGAGCGTACAGGACTGCGCCCGGGAAAACTTGCAGTACGCTCCAAGCAGCTTCCCTTCCTCTCTGACACCTTCACACGTGCACTCAGCGCGCGGGATTGTGGTTTCACGCGGGATTGAGCGTATGTGTAAAGGGCGCTAATGAATGCTAAAACTTCCTCTCAACTACAGACTATCTAAATAGGAAATGATTTCGTTTTCAAACGATAAGATCTGAGTTGAAAAATATCTCTATAATCTTGCTGTACTCTCTGATTTACCTACATCCCAAATCTGACAATGCCCGTTGAGAACTTCCATGAAAAACACTCCAATTATTTATTACTAGGCTATGCGCCGGGCCCCACAAAAGAAAAAAAAGGCCCTTTTCAGAGCCATACAAATGTATTAAATTCCCGTCAATTTTCATTCCCGTCCGATGGCTGCACCATACTGGAGATGGGTGATTTGATTCTTTGGTCTCAGCGGTGAAGTGCTTTTAGAATTAAAATATCTGTAAAACTATTAAAGTAACAGAATGACTGTAAGCAGAAAAAATTATCAGTTTTCAAAGCTCTTTCCAAATATGTAACATTTATGTACTTTCATGAGAAAAAAAATAAACCGATTTTCGGTCGGCCATGTTTTCTCAGGATGAGTGAAGTGGTGGAGTGCTTTTAGAATTAAAATATCTGTAAAACTATTAAAGTAACAGAATAACTGTAAGCAGAAAAAGTTATCAGTTATCAAAGCTCTTTCCAAATATGTAACATTTATGCACTTGAAACAAAATGCACCGATACACTGATTTTCACCAAAAATGTCGGCCATGTTTTCTCAGGATGAGTGATCTCCGGAAACGTGATGGTCACGTGATCCGACGGAACTCCACGACATTATCTCTGTTACTTTATTTATATAGATTGAATAAATGTAGGAAACTAGGCCGAGCGTAACTCTTTGATCAGTGTGCATGCCATATTTTGAAGAGTCTAGACTAAATTACTGGATTATTTCAAGCAATCAACTCACTTTAAACTCACTTTAAACAATTTATAAGGGAATTTCTTTTTTTCTGAAAAGTATTATTAATTTTTGCATTAATTAACCTAATAGGTCAAAAAAATGAAACTTTCTGGATGAATTGTAGTGAATATACCCACCCCGATTTTTCATAGTTTGAGAGCCATCTAAAAGTTTTTAATTTTTATGAAAAAACCTTAAGCATTTGTAGTTTGGCCTATCCTAAAATATGTTCCCACAATAACTTACATTTTTACTGGGTAAACTGATAAATGCATTGCATAAGGGACCCATTCTGTTCTTCCTTCGAAATCATAAATTAAGATGTTGTTCAGATTCTTTAAACTCATTATTTGCAACCTAGGAAAAAGACTTCTTGCTATCGCGTCAAAATATGAATGTTTCTTAAGTAAAATACAGTGACATTTTTAATATTAAGTTTCATAAGGGATATCAACATGTTTATGAAAAGGCTGGTATAAAAGAATTGTTCTAAAAAATGTCACTAGCTTAATTAGTCAATATGGGTGTTAGGTAAATTTGATCCTTTTTACCATTAGTAATACACGCATAAAAGAAAAATATCGTGAAATGGTTGACATTAGGGTGCGTTAGTAGTTAAAGCCTTTTATTATTTTTTTATGGAAAATTTTCAAATATTAAGATAACTTCCCTCACTTCCTGAGCAGTTAATTGACTTATGGTTAACAAATAATGCAAAAAAAACATGACTGAAACCTCTTTTTGCGAGATGAAAGTCTCTAAAAGCTCTTCGGCACAGTTTAAAGAAATGAAAAATGCACTCCAATTTCCCTCATTGAGTAAACAGCTGTGTCGAAAGGAGGAAAAAGTCGTGCAAAAACATTATGAAATCCTTAGATTGTGCATATTTTCTGCTACTTTAATTTCTGAAGCTATTCTTTCAAATAACATACTAACAACAAAGATTTATGCATTATCAAAACTCTTTCATTTTTATGAGCCAAGTAGAGGTAAACTCAGGATATTTCCCTAAATGAAAATAGAGAAAATAACTAGAAATCAAAGACGTAAATCAGGACTTCAATAACGCTATGCGTAAAAAAGTCGATAAAATTTAAACTGTATATTAAGTAGAAACACAAGTTTTTCCAGGTTAACGCTAATAAATTGTTTAAAAAATTGAGAAGATGTTAATTTACCTACAGCAGAATTTACTAGAGCAGAAATTTTCAGGTAGTGCTCTATAACATCAGTAGATATTGAAAGGATATTTTGAGCTATTAATATGCTATTAATGGGTAAGAGATAGGACTTGGCTGTCTAAAATATCGAGAAACATATTCTAATTCACTGCAATAAAAAAATTAGGGGAACATTTCGTGTTGCGAAATTACCGTAAAATCTTGAGTATAATAAACATTTTTTTTCACATTTTAGACCGCAAAAAATGAAGGTGCGTATTTACTCTTATACAAAAAACGTTAGTTTAAACATTGAATAAACGACAAACAATAGATGAGCTGAATTCTAGTCAAAGTGATTAAACTAATAACTTCACAGTATGTTTTAAATTAAAATTTAAGCTTTTTTCTACCGAATTTCACGTTTTTCGTTTATTATTATTGCAAATTTTATTATGTTAATAATATTTGTGCAATTTTTAAATAAATATTGAAAAGTTATGGGTGCGTATTATAGTCGAATTTAATTTTTTCCGAACATTTCACGCAAAATACACCGTATTATACCCTGTGCGTATTCCCGTCAAGATTTTACGGTAACTATTTCTACTCCACCAGTATTTTAAGAAATAATAAAAATCAGTTTCAGGCGCAGAAAATTTACTTTCTGGTAAGTAAAATAATTTCAGAGATTTTTAGTTTTTGTTTTTTTTTATTACAAATTTGATATTTCTGGAAAACATACATACATATTTTAGGGTTTCCTAGAGCTTACACTTATTGAAATGCATATCGCATATAATGCGTACCAAAATACACTGTAGAGGTTACACCTCTTTTCTTTAAATGACCATACGCTCACGATACATATCATATGGTTACAACTAAACAAACATTTTTTTTTAACTTATCTCGACTTAGAAAAAGTAATGTATATTAAAGCGAATATTTCGTATTATTGAGCAAACTAAATTTTACTTAATCAGTTTTAATAAACAAATATACCTGTGTAAGCGTACTTCCTGAAAAAATCAAAAGCATGTTTGAGTACCAAAGTAGCAGAGTCCTAATGTTTTGCCATATGCGACAAAAACCTAATTTTCTATGAATTGGGTGGTAGAAATAGAGTTAACTTAAAAAAATCTTCTACTATTAACCGAAATTATACTTTATGCCTGAACCTGCGTTTATTAAAGGAAGGAGCAGAAAGTAAAGGTTTAAAGTTCTGGGATTTCTAGTAGTATTCTACAAGATCCCAATTTCCAGAAACATTTCACAAACGAAATGATATTATCTCTCCAGAGACTCTTCGTAAAAAAGCTTTTTCTATAAAAAAAACCATTATTCACTCTACTATATAAGAAAAGCCGTTCGTAGAAGTGCAGATTAAGCGACTGAATGCTAGTCTAATTCAATCATCCGTATCATTACTACAATAGTGGCTCGTAATTAATACTACTCACCGAGATTGTAAATACTCAGCCCGTATATAGAATGTTATGCAATTCTCCTCTAGAGTTTATTCTTTCATAGTTTGCTTAGGAGTAGAAGGCTTCATTTTTGCTGTGAACTTATAACACACAACAATGTACACGAAATCATTTTAATTTCATTTATCTCACATATTACACGAAAATTTAAAAGCCCTCACCTAAATCATTTCACAAGTAAAATAAAATTATATTTATCTCATCTCCTAATCTACATATTCCGACAAATTTTATTTAAAAAAAAATACTTTCCTCTGTTCTTTTATTCCGTTATTTGCAATGATGTCAACAAAGTTCGTTTTAATGTAAGCAACTTTAATAAGTGCAGCAAGTGCGATAGAAATCCCAATTTTTATTACTTAGCAACACGAACTCTTGCAGAACTATGATTAATGAGCTTTAACTTGCGTTTATTAATTTAGGACAGCTATATATAGATCATGTTACTCACTCATTTACAAATATTCACACTGCAAAGATTAAATAATTTCATCATTAATTTTGCTATTATCTAACCTGACAATAACATCTATAGTCCAATAAATGCAATCAATACTTATTTCTGAAGTGTACACACGGACACACACCCACACACACACACATATATAGATATACATATATATATATATAGATATATATATATATATATATATAGATATATAGTATATATATATATATATATATATACAAACCTTCTCTACCGGCAACCCCTCAAAATGGCCACTTTTTGGGGGGAACCATAACTAACCGCTGTAGAATAAGCTCATTATATATTATATATATATATATATATATATACTGCCTGGCCACCCAAATTGCAAAACCAAGAACGACAAGAGGTAACAACAAAAGTTATTTTGTAGATAACATGGTGACCAAGTATCAAATGATTAAATTTATAGTACTTCTGTGAAGTGTGGTTCCTGCCAAAATCAGTAGCCAGAGTAGCCGTCATTGTTGGAGATCACCGCTGCCACACGCCTCGGCATTCATTCAAAGAGACTTTGGATGAGTTCTTGGGGAACAACAAACCAAGCAGCTTCCACACCTTGCCAAAGTTGATCTGCTGTGGCAGCTGGGGATGGAATCTGGGTCAATCGTAGAGCAACCATGGACCACATGTTTTCTATCGGCGAAAGATCCGGAGAGCGAGGCGGCCAGGGAAGCAATTCAATCTGGCGATTGACGAAGAACCTTTGGACAATGCGTGCCACGTGTGGTAGCGCATTATCCTGTTGAAATATGGCTGTGGGCAAGCCCTGAAGGTAAGGAAGGACAACTGGCTCCAACACCTCGGAGATGTAGCGCTGGCTGTTTAAAGTACCGGCAATACGTACTAGAGGTGTGCGAGAGTGATATCCAATACTGCCCCATACCATAATACCCGGTGCAGGACCAGTGTGGCGGTGCATAACGCAGCTGTTCAGTATCCTCTCTTCACGGTGTCTCCAGATTCGAATGCGACCATCGTGGTGTTGCAGACAGAAGCGTGACTCGTCAGTAAAGACAATTTCATTCCATTCTGCCGTCCACATCCTTCTGTCATCGCACCATTGGCGGCGGAGACGTCTGTGGTTCTGCGTCAAGGGTAGACAAAGCAATGGACGTCTTGCGGACAGACCACTCTGCTGTAAACGGCGTCGAATGGTACCCGCAGACACTGGATGATGCGTTACAGACTGCATGTGCTGTGCTATGGTTCGTGATGTGACTGAGCGATCCGTCACTGCCATGCGCACAATTTTCCTGTCATCACGTGAAGTGGTGCGCTGAGGTGGATGCGATCGAACACGCCGGTCCGTCGTACCCTCCTGCATCAAACGATCACATATCCGCATTACAGTTGTTTGGTTTCGTCCAACACGACTATCGATTTCCCTGAAAGATAATCCACAATCTCGATAGGCCACTATCCTTCCTCTGTCGAACTCGGATACTTGATCAAAAGATGATCGCTGTTTTCGACGAGGCATAATTGATCGTTTTTTTTGAAAAAACCACAAGAAAAACCCAATTGCCGAACTTGAAATCGTCGAAATCTCCAAGCCTTAAATAGCGTTTTGAAGTGGCGCCACAGGCGCGCGTGATGTGCGTCTGCGCTGAAATTCTAATCATTTGCATATCTCACCTCCGCTAATGCATGTTGCAAATTTCATGTTATTTGAATGTTTCCTTCAGGGTGTTGCATTTACTGTGGCCAGCATTGTAGTTTCCAGTTTTGGCAGATTGAAGCTTTCAATTCTAAAAGGGGTGTGTACTGCATCGAATCTGCATAAACCTTTCGAACAAGCTGTGCCCAAACGTTTTCGATGAGGGTCAAATCAGGACTATTAGGTGGATGATCTAAATGATCAATATTCTGTTTGTCAAACCAATCTTTCATTGCATTTGAAGTGTGAATACTTGCATTGTCTTGCATGGAGATGTAATATAAACTATAATATTGCCATGCAAATGGAAGAAGGGATCCTGAAATTTTTCTCAAACTGAGCTGTAATCAAATGAAGTCTTGCAACCATTTAAAAATACAATTTCACTTCTGCCATCACAAGCAATAACTGCGCAAGTCATCAAACTTCCACTTCCAAAATTTCTGCTGAATGTAGTTTTGGTTCTTTTCGGAGGTCCCCCCAGTAATACTTCAATCCATCGGGGCCATCCAAATTAAATTTCTTTTCATCGTAGAAAATGACCTTCTTCCAATTGTCGCCCATTGCTATGTACTTCTCGCAATACTGAAAACGCATCTGCTTGTAACGCAGAAGTATCTCTCCAGATTTCCTTTTCGAACATCTCAGGCTCCATGAAGATTTTAAAATTTGCCTAACTCTTCTAGAAGTAACAGGAAGGGATAGATCTGCACAAATCTGCTTTGAACTGTGGCCGGTTTTTGATAGAAGTTGAAGAATCCCCCTTTTCTCCATCTTAGTTAAACGTAGATTACCATTTTTGTTAAAATTTTTGCCATAATTTGCTGAATATTTTCTATAGTTATATATCACACCAACTGATCATTTAATTAATTTACTAATTTTCGGAACAAATTTTTCACATTCTAGACATGCATCGATTTTTGCTCTTTCGTCCTCACACAACAACTTTCGTTTACCCATCGTGAAAAGTATGACTGCAACGTATTGCTTCTAATATGTAACGATTTTTATGTCTACTGCGCATGTCACGTTACTTGGTTTTATGGAAATTTTTGTCACATTACTTCAGAATAGCCAATGAAATGTGATATTTCATAAATCAATTTCCATGTGTGCATGTTACGAAAGTCTAATTTTTGACCTTGCGTTTTTGTTTATTATTATGCATGAAATTTCATTCATTTATAATGAATGTGAAAGAAGTTTTTGTTTTAAAACCGTGTTTTCATAAATCAATTTCCAACACTATATATATATATATATGTGTGTGTGTGTGTGTGTTTGTGTGTATACAGGGTGGTTCAAATTAAAGAATCCCTGTTTAGGACACCCTGGCGAGAAAAGCAGTGGACGTAACGTCTTCATATTTGGAGGGGATACATATCAGGCTATGAGGAATTGATTGGTGGGAAAAAGCATTTAGTTCCAACAAAGACTGCTAGGTGCAAATGAGGTGCTACAATCGGTTGAAGGTAAGGAAAATGAAACATGACGGTACGAAGAAAGGAAAGAATACGAGGTATCGGTAATTTTACTTTATTAGTACAGTTCGTTACACAAGAACTGTCGATTCTACAGAAATTTTAGTGAAGGCGCAAACGAAAGGCTTTCGCGCAGCAACAACAGCACACAAAAATTTCACGGGTGGTTTTCAATTGTCCACCGTGCTTCAGGGCCAACGCGTGACACCGTGCTATAGCCTGATCCACAGTGGCGTGTAACTGGTCGGGACCGATGTTGCGTACGTGCAAGAGGATGTTATTCTTCAAATTCGCCAGATTTCCTATGTTTCCCCGATAAACTTTATCTTTGAGGTAACCAAAAAGCCAAAAATAGCATGGGGTTAAGTTGGGTGAACGGGGAGACCATCTGGTAGGAAGTGCACAGCTAATAATGCAATCCTCCGTAAAATGACGTCGCAGCAATTGATGAACCTCACGTCCAATGTGAGAAGAGGCACCATCTTGTTGGAATACCGTTGTAGCGAGACATCCACGCAGCTGGAGTTCAGGAATGACCATACCTTGGAAGATAGCTCGATACCGTGCTGCAGTCACGGAACAGATTTTTGGTCCCTTCGGGGTGATTTTCTCGAAGAAAATTGGCCCAATCATAAAGGTCGCAGTGAAGCCGATCCATACAGTCACGTGCGGTGAATACAGGGGCATTTGGAGGACCGAGTGAGGATTCTCAATGGTCCAGATACGGAAGTTTTGTGCGTTCACTGTTCTGTACATGGAAAAGTGAGCCTCATCGGTCCATAGGATGTTCCACGGCCAATTCTGCTGAACCTCCATACGTGCCAAGAACGTAAAAGTGAACGTTTCACGCAGATCGTAATCGCCATGTTTTAACTCTTGTAAGCGATGGAGCTTATACGGATAGGCTTTGAGTGTTTTCCGCATGCATCTCCATACCGTAGTGTGTGACAATCCCTGTTGCCTTGATACGGCGCGAGCACTGCATATTTCTGCTGTGTTTGAATTTTCCTGCTCAACGACAGTGGTTGCGACATCATCCATCACCTGCGGTATCAGTTTTTTTCGCCCTCGGCCTGCTTGAACGGCAAAACTACCTGTTTCCTAGAAACGTTTCACCATTTGCCGCAGGGCACATGGTGTTACTGAAGACGCACGCAAAGCTTTCTGCCCTCTGTACAAGCGAAGCGCTTTGGCGGCGTTATCACCGTTTTTGGTAAAATCAATTTAGCAGCAAAGCACGCTCCGGCAACGAAAGAACCATCGTGGCGGTCAAAGAATGTTCCGAACCTGTGAGCCCTCTTTTTTATCTGTTACGACGGCTCTTTCGCCCAGTTCGTATGCAAATTTTGTTCTCCGGTACTGCGCGCACAATCGAATATACAAATTCTCACTTAACTACAGCACCGCGAAAAGGGCTGGACGTTTAGTTGTGCCGCTGCTACACAGGGAACATAACGCATACGCTGCACACGCTTGCAAACGTTAAGCTTAGTCAGCGTAGTTTAGTTCCTGCATGAGTAACGAACTGTACTAATAAAGTTAATTACCGACACCTCGTATTCTTTCCTTTCTTCGTACAGTCATGTTTCATTTTCTTTACCTTCAACCGATCGCAGCGCCTCATTTGCCAATAGCGGTCTTTGTTGTAACTAATTGTTTTTTCCCACCAATCAATTCCCCATGGCCTGATATGTATACCCTCCATTTATGAAGACGTTACATCCACTGCTTTTCTCACCAGGGCGTCCCAAACAGGGATACTTTAATTTGAACCACCCTGTATATATATATATATATATATATATATATATATATATATATATATATATATATATATATATATATATATATGTATGTATGTATATATATATTGTATTAATGTATGTATACGCATAGGTAAATTTTGAGATGGAGAGCGAAACAGAAATGCAGATATAATTTAGAATCAGAAGATGTAGGCAAGGTGCTTTTCGAAAGAATCTCTTAAAGTATCACGTTCAATCTACTGAAAAAACTAAGAAAATTCCAAACGTGTTTCCAATTCGTGATGCCACACACCTCTTCTACGCCCTTGAATAGCATTATCAGTCTGAGATACAAGGGTGCGCTTTATAGTACGCGCCAGATGTTATTTACATTTTCTCTGTACTAAACGCGGAAAGTATCAACAAATTTAAATTTTCCTTTCGACAATACCAGTAATTATCATGGCATATTTTAACTACTTTCTTTCATTATAAAATGCAAAAAATGCGGTGTGTTACACAATCTTCATTTCCTTTAGTTTCATTTGAAATAGGGATATAAATGTTGTTTCCTTTCTAAAACTATCATTTGAGTAAACAAAGCCCTAAATTTGATTGAATATATATTTTGGGACATATTAAGTCATTTACATTGATTACTTCAAACCCCTGCAGTAAATCTTTCAAGCACGCCTAATTATCCTCTGAACTTGTAATATCACTTCATCTTAATGTTACTGGAAACTTTTATGCACAATGATATACGCTGGTGATAAATTTTAATGATACAAAAATTAAAATATCTATCCGTATAACTTTTTAAATTAAAAAATTAACAAAAAGAATCTTATTTACTATAAATCTTTTAACTATTCACCGAAATTTTTCTTATATATTTCTTCTGTATGGTTTTCTATAGTTCGGGAGAAAAATTTATTTACTTTTAGGTAAAATCATAAAAAAAAATCTGACGGAATGAGTTTTTGAATTTCTATTTCAGCTCTTCGCAGAAGATGAGAAGTAATTAAAGTAAGGGGGCTTCCATAAGGGGACCATTTTAATAGATAAAAAATTTAACATATTAGAACATATGTCTCTAGGACGTAAAACTCTTCACGCGTCCAAATAGGATTTGCGGAATTCAAATTATTGTTTAAAGCATTCAGCAGGAAACAATCATAAGAAAAACATTTCTCTCTTTAGGAAGAGAAAATCTGAGGCCTTAAATTCGAAGCGATAATAGTCCATCAAGTTTTTATAGCTCCTAACAGAGTACATATAGTTAATGGCCAAATGTCTGTAATATAATACATAATAAGTTTGTAATATAATATAAACATAAGTGCATGAATTGCTAATAAATTTTATATCTTTTGTTTGTACATATATGTAGACTTCCCTGTTTACGTGGCTGGCGTCTAGGGGAAGGGGGGGGGTGTCTAAGAAGAACACACTTGAGTCATAAATCAATCAGACTTTATAAAACTCAACAATACTTTATTAACGAAAATATCAATTACGAAATACCGGAGAGCCTACTGTCTCCGGTACAATATAAGAGTTTAGGGGATAGCCCAGCTGCAATGCTCGCTTCTCTTCAACAGCACGAGATCGGGCAGCCTTTCGCCCTCGTCAAATTTATAAATCCCTCGTGCCTACCCACGGAGTACCAAAACAGATTACGATTTCAGTCTTTCTGCTAATCGTAAGCGCTCTAGGGCGTGTCTCCTTAGGAGCTAACGTTGACGCCAAAAATTAGCTTTCATGATCGCCATGGTGTTACCGATAAATAATGCAAACTAGAAACCAAATACTTTACTAATACAAATGTATTATCGCTTACCTAAGCTTCTGGAAGTGTGCCTACAGTATTGCTCCGACATAAAGAGCATAGGGACATATTCCCCTTTCCCACACTCCAGCTAGGCAATCATTGGTGGTTCTGGTGTTTTTCAAAACACTATACTATTTTTCTGGCCGTGCGAAGTGCTGGGAACGCCCTCTCGCGGTCTACACGATATAGCTTATTTATTTAGGGGTTGGTTCCGTTACACTCCCCACCTTGAACTCCAAGAGTTCAATTCCTAAACCTAAATTGATAGACAGCAACCTCTTCCAGCATTCCGCACAACCAATAACACTTGAAAGCAATAATCATCAAAACTAAAATTTCAATACACAAACTGATAACATAATTAATTACTCATAATAAAATTCAACATTCAGCACATAAAACACTTAAATAAGCAATTAAGAAAAAATTTAAACACTTTAAACAATCATCAAATGTAAAATACTGAAAGAGATTATATAAAAAATATATATGTAAATTTGTCCATATAAAGTCAATAAAAAGTTTTAAGTCTCTAAAGGATATACACTAGTGTGCAAAACTTAAGCAACAGGTGGGTTTTTTGCCATAACTCCACGAGAAATCATCTGAGAGACATGAAATTCAGAAATGAGGGAGAGTATTATGTACGTAAAGGATGACGAAAGCATCGGCGCTGAAAAAGGAATACAATGCATACGGTATGGAATAAAACAAAAACAAGCTTTATTGAACGCATAGTATCGTGACTTATGATTGTGTATCCAAGATGAAGAACAACAAGCAGATGTTCCTTAATATGGGATATGCCCTCCCCTCACTGCAATGGTTGCTTTGCACCGTCTCCGCATACTCAGAACCATCTGGTGCAACATTTCTTGCGGTATGAGTGCCCATTCCTCAGTCAGCATCTGTTTGAGTTGTTGGGTGTTCTCCGGAGGATATAAGCGTGCTTCAATGCGTCTCCCCAAAGCATCCCACACATGTTCGATGGGATTTAAATGTGGGGAGTACGCTGGGCAATCCATTCGAGTGATATCTTCAGTTTCCAGTAGCTCCTCCACAGCAAGAGTCGATGTGACCGTGCATTGTCATCCATAAAAATGTTGGAGCCAATGGCAAGTCTGGGCCAATGGCACCTCGGAACAGACGCACATGGGGAAGGAGTACCTCCTCACAATAGCGATCCCCGGTTACAAACCCTCTGTCGAAAACGTGGAGCTCAGTTCGCCCGTTCAGCATAATGCCTCCCCAGACAAGAACTCCAGGACCACCTCTACGGTGTCTTTCCTTGATGTTACTGGGATAAAACCGGGTCCCGAACTCTCTCCAAATGAAAACGCGTTGAGAATCGCTTCTGGTACTGAACCTACTCTCATCCGTAAAGAGGACACGACTCCATTCATCAGTTGTCCAGTTTTTGTGCTCTCTACACCACTGTAAACGGTGGCGTCGGTGGCCAACTTTCAACGGGAGGCAGCGTTCATGACGGTGGGCGAATAGGCCCCCTTTGTGAAGGCGTCTGGCCACAGTAAACCGCGACACTTGTTGCCCCGTTGCTGTACAGAGTTGCTGAGAAATGGCGCTTGCTGACTGCTGTCGGCCTCTTTTCGCCTGCAGAACGATATATCGATCATCCCCTGCAGTTTTCGTCCTCGGGCGGCCACCACCAACCTTTCTAACAGCTGTACCTGTGGTTTGGAACGCTTTCCAAGCGAGCGAAACGACACTTTTGTTGATTCCGAACTCTGCAGCTACACTGGTGACAGTACGCCCCTCCTCCAGCTTTCCGATCATTCTTCCACGTGTGAAGTCTTCCAGGTGATTTTTTTCTAGCCATATTTCACGAACTGACTCACTGGCACTTGCAGCGAATATGTTGAATTGCGTCTCCGTCCTTCCTTTTATTCTACTGTTGAGCTGCACGCGCCGACATCACGCGTTTTGCGTACGCTCACGTCGCCTCTGACGTTTCGTTCCTGATATTTGCATACGCATGACGTTTCTACTGACTTACGTGTTCATTGTACTGATCTCCAGACCTCCTTTTCTGCAATTTCATGGCTATCTGCTAAATTTTTACATTGTTTCTTAAGTTTTGCACACCAGTGTAGTAACTGTATTGGTCGCCTAAGTTGACCTTTTGCAGTGCGTACGATGCAAGATCGCACAAACCCGTCACGTCCATAAAAAACACTTTCTATGATTCCTATATCCCATAGCAATTTCAATTTGTTTGCACTTTCCACTAACACTCCTTGATTTTTTTTTCAAGTCTTGCTGAGGCGTTGGAGTTTTGAGCTTGTGAGCAGTCCTCAGTTGTAACAGGTATTGCTCTTTCCATTTCTTCCAAAGTTGATTCAAGAGCCTCGATTGGTACTGCTGTCTCTTAGTGAGATGCTCTCTTGTGGACGTTTTCTCCAACATCTCAATGAAATGCACAGGGAGTTGGATGTTTTCTCTTCCAAATAGTAGGAAGTGAGCTGGCGTAAGAGGACTCGGTTCATCTGGCTCATTGTAAACGTATGATATAGGTCGATGGTTTAGAACGGACTCTACCTCTGTGAGAGTAGTCAGAAGTTCTTCGAAATTAAGGAGGGATTTCCCCAAAATTTTTCGTAGGGGGTCTTTCACACTCCTCATGAGTCTTTCGTAAAACCCTCTCCACCATGGGGCACGTTCCACAATGCACTTCCAGGTGATACCTCCCGTGGAAATGAAGTCTTTGATTTTAGAGTCCTTTAAAATGTCCATAAATCTACGTAGTTCTTTATCTGCACACTTAAAGGATTTGGCATTTTCTGAGTAAATAACTTTACAATGTCCTCTTCTAGATAGGAATCTGCGAAAGGCAAGTAAAAACTTTGAAGTGCTCATACCCGAGACCAACTCCAAGTGTACAGCCCTGGTGACAGCACAGGTAAAAAGTGCGATATAGGCTTTCTGTGACTGATCCTGATTTCTTACGTACACGGGGCCGGTGAAATCTAGTCCGCAAATTGTGAATGGAGGAGTTTCGGCTATTCTGTCTCTGGGTAATTGTGATGTGAGCTGCTCAGCAGGTCTTGCGCTATAACTTTGGCAAATTAAACACTGTCTGATTATTCTTTTCACAGTCTGACGACCCTTAGTTATCCAATACCTTCTCCGAATTTTTGTCAATGTTGTGTCAGTTCCGCCGTGAAACACACTTTCATGCTCCCTCTTTACAAGCAGTTCGACAATCTTAGATTGTCTTGGGAGAATTATTGGTTGTTTCTCTTCAAATGAGAAGGCACTTTCTCCCAATCTGCCCCTTATTCGTAAAATTCCCTTTTCATCAAGAATGGGGGACAGACTATACAAAGGAGACACAGATGAAATATGTTTGTTTTCTGCAAAGCTCTTATTTCAGTTGTTTTAGGAGCTCAGTTTTTTCTACCTCTTCATTCCCTATTTCGAAAAAATAATACCGCGGTATTTCCAAACTTCCTAATTCTAAAAAATATTTGTATAATAGCCTCCACTCTGAAATTATCTCTGGTGGGAGTTCTTCGTCCCATCCCAAGCCTAATTTCCAAATATTTTGAATCAAGAGTTTCAATTTTATAGTAAAGGGACCTGCGAATCCCACAAGATCGAATACACGGCCAATAATTGCTAACAGAAAACGTTTAGTAATATCTTCCTCAGAAATAATTTTGGTTATATTTTTTACGTCAAAATTAAGTATATTATTTGTCGGTTTCCAACCTACACCTAGGACTTTAAAGGGAAACACAGGCTGGCCTAAAGGTTCATCCCAATCATCTTGCATGTGAACACCCGAATTTTTCCACATCTCCCGTAATTTATCATTATTTGTTAACCATTTCCTTAAATCCATCCCAGCCTCTTGAAAGATTTTAATACACTCTAAACTAGTTTGATACGCCTTTTCAACATCTGAATGACCACCAATTACGTCATCAACATAAACATTTTCATTTAGAAACTCAAATGTTGAAGGAAATTTAGCTTCATATCTTTTTATATGCTCTTTTATGGTAGCCGCTAACAAAATGGGCTACAGTTGATTCCAAACAAAACCCGACAAAATCGATAAACAATATTGTTGGAATCATCATTAGGATTATTCGTCCAAATAAATTTCGTCGCGTCTCTATCCTCCTCACGTATGCCTGCCTGAAGGAACGCTTGGTTTATGTCAGCGGTAAAGGTAATAGCATTTTTTCTAAACCTAATTACTAGATCAAAAATATCTGGATATAAATTTTGTCCAATGTGGAGGTAATCATTAATTGACAGCTCATTTCTAGCATGAGAACTTCCATCGAATACAATACGTATTTTACTTGTGACTTTGTCTTCACGAATTACAGCCCTATGGGGAAAATAAAACTCTACTTTATTATCATTTTCTGGGGCCTTTTCAATTATCCCTTCACATTCATATTCTTCAATTACTTCCTTGTATTTATCAAAGAACGAGGGATCATTTTTAAAGCGTTTACGTAACTTACCGAATCTCTCTGACGCTACCTCGAAGTTGTTTTTTAACGATTCCTTAGCATTTGGTTTCCACATTAACCCAACACCATAACGACCATTTTTATATTCGAGATTGGATCTAAAATTTTCAAGTAATTCGTTATCAGAATCTGAAATATTTTCTTTTTCTACATCAATGCCCATACCTTCTAGTTCAAAAAACAGTCTAAAATCATTTATTTCAAAATCAGAACTAGCAGCATGATTCACAGTTATATATCCCGAAACAGAATTGTGTTCACTAGTCTCGCGACCCTGAACTACAAATCCAAATAGACTATCAGTCGCTAACGAGCTTTTCACCCAGTGGAACAGATGTGCCCTTTAACACTTCAGATAAATAATCAGCTCCCACAAGTATGTCTATATCGAATCTTTCCGCAGTGTCAGCCAGTTCGATCCCCCTTTGCCAAGCCATATTTTTTACTTTCAAAGGCGGCGGGGCAATAATTCCGCTCGTAATGTTACTGACCGCAAGCGCTTCCAGCTCAATTTGTTTCGTTGGATTGTTTATGCTTTGCAGGGGGAGCCGAAATGTTTGATAGCTCAAGTGTTTCGGATTCTCGTTGCCGAACCCATAAATCTGTAACTGCTCTGATTTAATGGCCTGGAGGTTCAAGTCATGGCATATACTTCTTTTCACAAAGGCCCTATGACTGCATGAATCATATAATAATCTCACCCGTTTTTCCTTATGTTTTGCTTTAAGAATTGCGCGACAAGTTTGAAGTAACGTAGGACCATTTGCCAGATGCGTTTCTGAAACCGAAACTTGTGTCGGGGTTTTATCACCCTGTGAGGCTTGAGAAAGTTCTTTAGTTTCCTCTTTCGGCATTATAGAATTAAATTCTTTGTCACAGATCAAAGTATTATGCGACTGATTACACGATCCGCATGAGATTTTATAAAAACAGAATTTTGAGAGATGGCCCCTTTTCAAGCATTTAAAACAGTGGCGCTGATTTTTAATTGACGCCTTTTTCTTATCAACAGTTAAAAAACAGTTAGCCGTGTCATGGGTTTTGTTGTTACAAAATATGATATATATATTAGAATTAGCTGATAACGCAGATGCTGAAGGCATTCTACGTGGAGAGCTTTTATAATTATTCTCACTTTTATTTCTATACTGAATTCCCGACTCAAAATCTTTACTAGTGGAATCTTGTTTAAGCATAAAAGACGCTTCACGACACTCGACTTCTTTAAGGATAAAATCTACAAGCTCTAAAATATCAAATTCGGAATCAGTACTTCGCTTTCGATTATACTCCAAACATAATTCATCGGGCAATTTTTTAAGTATTACGGGGCATAATAAATTTCCATATGAACCAGCCGCAACGTTTAGTGACTGCAAACTGCCTATTTGTATTTCACAATTATCATAGAATTTTCTCAGAGCTCTCACATTAGACACATTTTTTACTGGCTCAACAAATAATAATTTTCCCATGTGTGAGGATATGATCAAGGAAATGCGTCCAAGACGCTCCTTTAATAATTTTATTGAGGAATCATAATTTTCAGCAGTCAAAGCGAAACCAGAAACTGCACTAAGCGCATTCCCTCCCAAATACATTTTCAAGTAGTTAAATTTGTCAATTTTGTTCAGGCAGTCATTGTTGTGAATCGCATTTTCGTATTGATTCCAAAAATCTAACCACCTACTTGAATCACCAAAAAAATTTAGAAATAACCAACTTTGGCAATTTTACAACATTGGATTCATTAGATGGGTAAACATTTTTCCTACCATGTGAGGTACTTTCAATTTGATTCGGAACTGTATTCTGTACAGTAGTTCCATTTTCTAATTTACTAAATGACTAAAATGCCTACTGATTTTACCTCGGTATTTTACAATTTTCTCAAAATATTCCTGACTTTGTAAAACTTCATTCTCTAGATCACCCGCATCAATTAAGGGTTCAATTTCTAAATCCAATTTTTTCAATATTTCAGACTTCTCTCTTAACTGATCATCTGCTTCCCCTAAATCCTCATTTTTCTCCGCAAGTGTGTAATTTTGATCTACTGGTGTAACGAAAATATTTTCTATCCTAGTAATTAGTTTTGTTGTCAACTGCCTAATTACGCTACGCTTTTTCTTAAGCGTTTCTAAATCAACCTCTGCACTAGAACTAGAGTTGTGTACCGACATTTTCAATTCTTCTTTCAAAAACAGTTAAAGAAAAGATCAATGCAATTCTAAAATCATGCAGTTATACTAATTACATACACAATACAAAAATCAAAATATAAGTAATCAACCTCATAAGAATATATATATAACCTTAATTCCTTTCAAAAATACAGTTGGAAATGATATTAACCAAAAATAATCATTTGTTAACTTATCACAACATACACTTCTAATGAGGTCAAAAACAATAATAAATCCTATAGACCATTAAATCCAATCTCGAATTAAATTAAATTCTAATATTAACATCGGCATTTCCCGGCCGATGCACCATGAAGCCAAAAATTAGCTTTCATGATCGCCATGGTGTTACCGATAAATAATACAAACTAGAAACCAAATACTTCACTAATACAAATTTATTATCGCTTACCTAAGCTTCTGGAAGTGTGCCTACAGTATTGCTCCGACATGAAGAGCATAGGGACATATTCCCCTTTCCCACACTCCAGCTAGGCAATCATCGGTGGTTCTGGTGTTTTTCAAAACACTATACTATTTTTCTGGCCGTGCGAAGTGCTGGGAACGCCCTCTCGCGGTCTACACGATATAGCTTATTTATTTAGGTGTTGGTTCCGTTACAAACGTTAACTCCCTTACCGCGATACTCTTTCCATAGGGGTTCGGGTCTAGGTGGTGTCGCTTAGTCCAAATTTCCTTATCTTGATATTTTCATTTTCCCCCCCGCGGAAATCTGCAATCATCTCGTTACGAATTGTATTACCCTGAACAGGGCCTTTATTTTTTATTTTGTTTGCAAACTTAACATCTAGTTTGCTGAGGGCCACCTTTACCTTAACTCGTTAATTTTTTCATTGTATTTTCTTCAGATTAATTATTTTTACTCTTTAAACTTAATTTACTTAATCTTAATTATTTTAAATATTAATTAATTTTACCCTTCAACTCTTGAAGGTTTTAAACTAATTTTTATTATTCTTTGAAGTAACTTGTAACTTTAAACTTAAACTATCTTAATGATTTTAAATACTGAGCACATTTACATTGATTACTTACTATCTTGCGACAGGAGATAAAACCAACTGGTCAAGGAACTCAAATCATAAAACTCAACTCTGCCTCGGAGTACCAAAACACAACCACTCTCGATCGAGGTGTGTATCCCCTCTCTTCGTGCATGGGGCATCTCTCGAACACACCACTTTTCGAATCGGCTCCAAGAACCAGGGTCATTCAACCCTCTCCCTCGACTGTCCCCTCATAGCGCATATAGATTGGTACAGAGTTCTCTGCCCGACTCCTGTCATCACATTAGTCACGGTAACATTAGACACGGTATTTAGAAACACCCCCATTCCCGCCCGCAAGGTTTCTTTGATGTGGTGTCTCCCCCGACCCCACTCGACACCATTTGACCCACTGACCCCTCACCCTTTCTTTGATGGACCGCCAGAGGAGGCGATCCACGCATAGTACAGAGTACAGAGTGACATAAATCACTGGATTCCCGAAGGCACAGGCAGAGAACGCTGCACCAATGTATATGCACCATTAAGGAATGTCGTACATGTACATGAGGGGTTGGCTGACCTGATAAAGGGAACACGCCTGGCACAGGAGAATTTGCTTAAGACAAACATCCTACATATATACGTGTGTATTTATATACACATATATATATATATATATATATATATATATATATATATATATATACATATATATATATATATATACAGTCGAACCCCGTTATAGCGAACCCGGTATATAACGAACTCACGGATATAACAAACGAAAATTTTGGTCCCGCCGTATTCCTATTGTACGTAATTTAATAAGCATTGTGTCAGTTTAATGTAATCGATTTTAGTCGATTTAATTCATTAATGATCATTTTTATTAGATTTTATCGTATTTTTAATACATCAATATTGAATTCACATTGCAACTAATGAGTTATATATTTTGTGAACTCTAGCATTTTTCTTAACGGTTCGGATATAACGAACCACCGGATAAAGCAAACAACACCTTTGGTCCCTTGAAGTTCGTTATAACGGTGTTCGACTGTGTGTATATATATATATATATATATATATACATATATATACAGTAGGTCGTTCGCACTTTATGGAAACGATTTTGATAGTTAAGTTTTATGTATAAATGCCGTAATTTATGCGGTGATTTGCTTCTATCTGATAGCCATGGTTCTTGACAATAGCTCTAGCTCGAATTTTCCATGAAAGTAAACTTTTTCTTAGTACTGTCATGTCAATTTTAACCCACTCCCCTCGGACCGTTTTCCGAAGACCGTTCAGTGTTCTTGGATGCCGTTTTCCTAAGATTCGTTTTAATAAACCGAAAGCGTAAAAGTCTATTGGAGAAGCGTCAGTTTTTTTACAGGTATTTCATTAAATAGTATACACTTTATTCGTATTTCTGATTTTTTTCTTTGCTAAATAAGCGGGAGTTGATTTAGACGTGGGACTAGAGGCTTTTTCCATATGAAACTCAACTTTATCAATGTCCTTTCCATATAAGACTGGAATTTCTTTTTCAAAAATAGGCTCTAAAATTTTCTGCGGATAATAGAGTAAATTAATTTTGGATTTTCTTCAGACTTTTTTGATTTTTAATTTGGCGTTGTAACGAAATCCTGCAGTTATCGTGAATTCCTTTGGGAACTTTTCTGTACACTGACGAAGCCATTTCGTACGGTCATTCTCGTCAGTTTAGCAATAGAAAATTAATCTTTTTTTATTACAGTCACATAAGTACACCCATATCTCTTCGAGTGTTTCCAAAAATTTCCATTTTTCAGCAGTTAGGTGTTTTTCGTATAATTTTCTACAATTTGTTTTTTTTCAGCAATATGCTTTGGCAAAAGCATATGAACTTTAGGTTTAAACATTTTTAACTTCAAATATTTATGAATGATTTTACTTACAGTGCCAGAAGACATTCCTAGTTTCGGTGCAACGGATATTTGAGTAGTAGGATATTTTTTTATGATCAGAGACTTCACTTTCTTGATATTTACCTTCGTTCGAACAGTCTCAGGATGAGGTTTCGCGATCATGTTTTCCTTTTTAATTTCAGTTAGACGTTTTTTTCCTTTCAAATTTAATATATTATAAATGCCTTTCTTTGAAATGCCATAACCACGATTTTTATATCGCTTTATAATTTGTTGTTACGAATATTTCTCCTCTGAAAGCGCAGTTACGTAACCTTCGAGCCATCTATCAATTTTAGGACCATTTGCAAAATAAATCTTTTATTTTTACTCTTTATTTTAGATTAAGGGAAAAGATTTAGTTCATAAAACATTCAACAGATTACGATTTCTTTTGTCTTTTTTTAAAACAAATTTTCTTTTTAGAACAATTGGAACACTGAAGCTAGCAAGACTTGTTTCCAGAATAGAATATATTAATGCTAGTGTTGATAACATTCCAGCTGGCCGTTTAATTCACTTCATGAACTAATGACGCTAAGTTAAAAGTTCATAATTGTAATAAATTCGTGGGTGGCACAGAGCTATTGAATGCAAAAGGGCGTGCAAGTATTTTTTTTCACATTTCGAAATTATACAGCTAATTGACATTCCCGTGTTCATTCTGTATTGTGTCAAAGCTCTATGCTAATCTATGCTAGCTAAATTCCTAACCAGCACAGAATGAAGCTAGACTGCAGGAATGAACATAGAGCTTTCGATTAGTGGTGTAATCTCGAAATGTGAAAAAAAACACCACTTGATATTCAATGGTCATATAAGAATGCAGCATGTTTAATTGAATAACAATAGATTTGAGTGTTGTATATATTTGTGCTGTAAACGTTGCTGGGAATATCTGGAAGTGCTCTTATGAACACTAAAAATTAAAATAGTTCTGTGCTGATGAAACTTCTGTATACACAATGAAGATACAGAGTTCTGTGTATCTGATGCAATATTTATCAGAGTCACTGGATGATGAAAGTCTGTAAACAAGAGTATCATCAAAAGTTCGCTACAAGAAACCTGAAAAAAATTTTTGTAGAAGGAAATGATAGGAGCGGCGTCAGTCCGGAGAAGCACATCATCGGCAGGACATTAAAAAAAACACTGGAATGCTGGATAGAATATCAGCAGCAAGTTGTACAGCACCAAAAATGAGAATATCTGGGAGAGTTGATTCTTAAACTATCAGCAGAGTGTGAAGACCTCCAGGCAAAGGATTGTCAGCAATGATGAAATCTTGAAGAATTCCCTAAAAATACTCTGTTCGGGCGGTGTCGTAAAAGATGGAAGTATATAGCGATATTTAAGCCAGTTTTTTGAGATCCTACTCTCAGGCGAAAAATATGGCTAACTACGTATTTTTTCCACCGAGGAAGCAGGAGAAGTCAGGAGAGAAGTTACAGGAACACTAGAAAAATAGCCAAACCACCAAACGTAGGAAAGTAGCTGAGAGACAGCGTACAGGATCGGCGGACAGTTTTGCTCCTACCGTACCAACACCGGTACAACGGGGTAAAGTGATTATCGCCAAAAACGGAACAGACAAACGCCAACGGCGAAGAGCGCGAATGGTGCAAACACCCTATGGTCAAGCCTTCAAGTGACGTATAGGCGCAATTTGATTGGGAAAGAGAAGGAGAGAAACTAGCAAGCGCCTTCTCTTACCACGTGGCCAGATTCCCATGGCTAGCAAGTGCCCGGAAGCTATTAACAGATGGATACAGGCTGTCGGTGATTTAACAAGGTGACAGTCGATCGGCAAATTTAAATTAATGAACGGCTTAAATTGACGGCGGCTTTAATAGCAATAACAGTGCAACTTTAAGCGTACCACCGGAAGTCAAAAAATCCGCTCTTTTAGAACTTAGGTACATGATGGCCCTAGGTACACAGTCTCCCCTATATCATTGCTTTTTTCATATTGTCATATTTATTGGAAAATATACAAGAGATCAGTACAATGAAATCTAATAATTATTGTAACATTCATGTGTAATCAAATTTTAAGCTATGAGTAATTAAATTTGAATGTGTGTTTTCGTCTCTTCCGTTTTTTTGTTTTTCTTGGGGCCCCAGCAGCGTAAAGTCTTGGGCGCCCTTGTTCATTTAGCTGACTGCTCAAAGAAAGTTATTATTTGGAAAGTATTTAGTTTCAAATTTTGTTTAGCACGAATTTAGTTTAGCACAAAACCTAATTTCTTATACCTAACACGCCCATCCCAAACAATATCATATTTATCTAAGCATATACTTTACAGAGTGAAGGAAAATCACTGTTGATTTATACGCACTGGTTTACACCATAAAACCTTTACTCGCTTTATTTGTTTGCCATGTAACTTTACTTCACAAACGGAATTTAATGCGTTTTTACGTCATCCAAAATATGCTAATGTTATCCAACTCATTTTTCAACATAGTCAGAAAATCGCCAATATTAAATTTAAATATCTCGTTCAGCATGACAGCAGTTTTTTTTCTTGATTGTACATGGAAGTTACACACTAAACTTATAACAATTCTTTCGATTTATACTGCATATTCATCCATATTTTATCCACATTATCCTCTTCATATACCAGCAGATTTCTGGAAACCTCCGAGAATAATGTAAACATGCTGTTGTATCATTAAATTTCGTTATTATCTTATGATTATATTTTAAATTTTTTGCCAGAAAAATCTAAAATTTTATAATATCACGGGTAATATAGTGCAAGCTCCACGCAATGAATTCTACACTTTATCCGAAATCGTTTTTTCAAATTATGAAAACCTGAAGAAGGACCCTAAATTTTCATCGTTGTCCAGAGGTTAGCACCCTTGCATATTCACAAGCTTCAACACCATGTTATTATCACATTCAAGATAAATTCCTAAAAAGGAATCGTACCGACCCTCCGTAACCTTCCGTAATTTCTCCAGTTTTCATAACCGATAAGGTAAGCAATTACGTAATACAAATGACATCCAACAGCTTATGTTTTTTCAATGATCGCATTTCTTTAAAGGTTACTACGTGTTAATAAGATTCGAGAAAATTTATACCGTCCCCCGCGGTCAGTGTACAGGCGTGAAAACCTACTAATAACCAGTCGCCGTGACGGCAACCTGCTCCACTCCAGTTACCGAATCAGAGCTCTGTCCACCTCCCGCCCCGTGTCAGCGGGCACTTCGCGCCATCACATTCCCGTCAATGCCACCTAATACCACTTCCCATGCGGTCTTACGATCAGATTCATCCAACAACAGAGTTAATTTTTCAATTTATTAAATCCCAATTTAAACCCCTGCCACCACTCAGCGAAATATATCAACTAAAGTTTATTTAACTTTTAACATAAGTATACAGACGTCCTGCACCCCTTGTGCAGGCAACCAAAACATATAACAAACATAAACATAATTATAATACATCAAAGTCACAACTTGTGACCAAACAACTCAATAGTCAATATCATCGAATAAAAGTCCTCAATTCTTGCAGACGCAGAAGCCCGTGTCCGCTCACCTCCATAATCAGTCAACTCAACGATCTTTTCAACCTCCGCTTGATATCTGCTACAACTTTATCTGTTGGGAGATGTTTAGTGTCCAAACTTTTTTCCCTGTCTTCCTTGAAACTTTGTGCAATTTGCACAAGACTGTCCCTTTTACATGGCTGGCCTTGGTGTTCCTCTTCAGCGCACACCCTGCGCCTTTTCTTATGCGGCAATGTTTGGCTCACATGGCCAAAGCCCCAGCACTAGAGCAAATCACCTGCTTTCTATAGTCTTTCCATTACAGATTTTCCCGGCCAATTTTCATTTTTTATTATATATAATATTCTGTAAATATCTCTCTTAACGCTGATGATCCAATATATAGCAACTTTAGTCTTGAAGTTCAACAAAACTTCAATTTCAGCGTCCTTCAGTTCCATGTTCTGTACCTTCAGGATCTCTCTAACACTCTTCGTTCTCGAACTTTTCTTCAACATCGTATATAATCAATTTCGTATCTTTCAATTAGGCTTTCCGTAACATATAAAGTTGACACATCTGCTGCTTTCAAACACTTTAACAAATTTGTCCAACTCCTCTTTCGTGTCCGTCTCCACCCAAAATACCGCCTTTTTCTAACTCTCTTGCACTTCCTAATTCCAATGCCCAACTTATCGGGTTTTATGTTCTCTTTAACCACCCTTTTTGTCTCATCTGACTCTTGGGGGTTCAACGGAACGATCATAACCTCGTTTCTACTCTCTCTCCACAACCTCTTTATCTTTTTCTTTTCACCAACTCTTCCCTTCGTAACTTCAGCGTATGTCTTTCCTTCCCCTTTCTAATACATACTAAGTTTACATTTAAGATAACTGATTATCTTCTGCTGGTCTGTAATCGAGTTCACCAACTCCAAGACATCCTCATTAAGTTGCCTTTTTTGTTCAACCGTAAGCTTAGTCGTGCTTACAACGTTTATCATTCGTTGGTATTTCAGCTTCGCCAGGTCCTCAGTGAGCTCACCCAACTCCTCCATCAACAACCTCTATAAAGTTGTAATTATTTCATATTTCATTACCGATGAATTAAACAGATGTGCATGAAAAGTTTATTGATAAAACTTTTGTTAATTTACATACCGTCTTCCATGATAGAATGTCGTTCTATTAAATTATTTCCGAAGTGGATACTGAAGTACGTCAATATCAAACGTAATTGAGTCTTTAGAAGAAGAGTTCCCAAGTCTTGGCGATTTTATCGCCTGTAGCATGATATATGTTTCAAGGTACATGTACTCACTAATTAAAAATGTGAATATTAGTACGTCGATACCTTCAGATGATTATTTCATAAACAGTTTTACTATAAAAAATTTGCGGTACCTTGTTTTTAAATTCTTTTCTGCACTCGCTATTGTCATGGGAATGTATAGTGCAAGCACCCCGAAAAGAATTGTTCGCCTTATCCGACTCGATTTTCAAAGACTAAAATCCTAAAGGTCTTAAATTTTCATGGTTTTCTAGAGGCTGTCCATTTATGCGTTCATAGCCTTAAAAATATTGTTATTTATTGCATTCAATAGTAATTTCCAAAATTGAATGCTGGCAATCATTTGTATTGCCCTGAAAATTCGTAATTTTTTTCAGTTTTCATTATCGTCAGGGTACACAACTGCATATCCCAAGCATATGAAGGTTTGTTACTAACGCCTTTGCTTAATTTCATATCGTCTTCCCATGATGGGTTGACGATCTTTTATAAAGAAAATAATCCAGCAGATAAGTGGTAACTTTAATAGGATTTACTTATTTCATAATAACTTTACTGTAAAAGTTTATGGTGACTCATTTTGCAAATTCTTTCCAAAAAATACGGAGGAATTTTCGCTAGGTATACAAATTGAATCTTAAAATACTTTTTTTTTTTTTGTACGATTTACATAGCTGGATTAAAACATGCTTTTTTCAGCGAAAAAAACAAGAATACTACAATATCAACGCCAAATCATTTATTCACCAACTAACGTAAAAATCTTTCAAGTACAGGATTCTAAATAACTACATATATAACTGTTGCCAAATATGATTTAACAATAATAGCAAAGTAACATTTATAACTTATTAAAATATTTTTGAGTTGCTTATATATTATTAATTTTATGCCTCTACAAGTTTCCGGATTGCTGCATCAACACAGTCAATTGGCGCCGCTGTAGGTCGCGCGTCCTTGGCTTACACCGTGAGCCTTAAATCTCTGGCGCATCTAGGCCGGCAGTGCAACGCGTTTAGGTAACACAAATCGCAACTGATACTAAATTTCCTCCTTAGCCCAGTAGCTATGTACATCTTACCGCGCACAGATCTGGTATTAGATTTTTTTTTCCTACTTGTATATCTTTAGTCCAGTAGTGAAAAACCAAGTTGTTCAATTCGAAAGACCTCGGCGGAATTTTCTGTGGCCTAAAAACAACGAAATTTTTGACTTTTTGGTTTTTTTTCAAATATCTCGGCATTGGTTGGTTCTAGAGCTTAGATTGCAGTTACAATCTTAAAGATGACAAAATTTGAACAAATCTTATATTTACTTCATTTTTCTAAACCCAATACAAGCGAGCTACAGCGGCAGGAAAATGGGATATTTTATTCAACTTGTCGAGAAAGATGCAAAAACTTACTTCTCTAACACACTAACTCGTACAATTGCTATATATATATCCATATATGAGAAATGCACAATATGTGTAATACAACATATTGTAGCTCCACCCATTAGAACGTGTTCCTTGCAGTTTGTCACCTTCAAGTACTCTAAAGTTTATATCATACGTCGGGATAGACGACTTTTCTTTCCGATGTGGGCTGAATGTAATTAAATTAAATAACAATAATTTGTTAATCAAATTAAATAACATTCTTCATACCTATTGTTTTTAGCTATTTTGATGATCTGGGGTGGACATCATCTCTATGTTTGGTGATACTTCATCTTCATCCTCTAAATCATGAGGCAGTTCAATTACATTTGTATATGTGAGGCCACTGCAGTGCATTCACATATTTGAGCATTTTAACCCTGCTTTTCGACAATTACATGCACCAGTACAACCCTTTTTCATCGTAAATTGTAGCAAAGAGATCATGCAAACCACTACCAGCCATTATTGCACCAATTGAGCCTATAAACGACATTAGAAGGTGAAAACCTCAAGCCTAACAACAACATTGCTTCAATTCAGGAAGACCATTGCAATAATATCCCTAGCTCTGAGATATAGGGGTTGGTCAAAAGTAACAATACAGCTCTTTGATTGAATTTTCTACAATATTCTGAGCAGTTAGCAGAGAGTGTAGACGTGTCATAGTGTGATGGAGGGAGTTGATAAATGGAAGGCATATAATCTTAGAACGGTCATATTCTCTGTTAGCTGTCACTTGTGCCATAAAACCTTCCCTCCCGAGACACTTTGTGCGATTTTTTGACCATTTTCCATACTGCCAAATCAAGTCTGTAGTTAGATGACATCATCGTATGCACTTCTGCAAAGTCTCAATGATGATTGTTTTTAAACCTCCCTTTTTTGCATTGGGAAAAATTTGGAGGTTTATGGTTCCTGCCTGTTTGACAACTTCAGCTGATGAGCACTTTTTTAGCGCTGTATATTTTTGTCGGGCAACACTGAGGCAGAGGGCGGTGATACACATTATACCTCCATAGCGTGGAATGTTGCAGAACCATCCAGAGTGTCAACCTTAAAAATCAGCGTTGTCAAACACGTATTGACAGACAGCGTCATCTCGTAGTTTACTTTCTTTGATCGCAGAGCAAGGATAATTCTAGTAGAGAAACCTCAGAGTACGATGCTGCAAATCCAAGGCAGACAGAACGTTTAAGGAGCTTCGAACCAAACTTTCTGTACAGGTAAGCACCGACTCCCGTCAACACTGAAGACACGAATGACGTGTCTCACTGCATGTATGACTGCGTGCGATAGCGCAATACTTTTTTTTCTTCCCAATTGTCAATTGATCCTCGTTGTGTTTCAAAATTATAGAAATCAACATAGCAACTTCACTGAATCAGGAATAACACTTACGGCATCGCAGAAAAAGTTATCTGACGGGGGATACTCAGTAGTGCAATATATTTGTGATCTTACGTCTTCCACTATAATTTCAGCTGCTGCCTTGACAGCTCTTAGACGTTCCTCTTGAGGGTCTGTCTTCCTGGTGACATACCAGTTTTCATTGAGAATCTTATGTCCAACGTTTTTAAAACAACTCACTGTCTTTTTGTTGGCTGTTTCAGCGATTAAAATGACTTCTCCATACTTTTTTTCGAGACGCGATTTCACTGTTCTCTTATCCGGAACTTCCTTTACTACGTTCATCAACTCCTCAACAGTAAATTGGCACTCTTCAGTATTTTCTTCTAAATAATTATAAATTTTCTCCATAGCATAGTCAACATCTGAAAAAATGACGATAACCTCTTTTTGATCCACTTTCAGATTTTTGGTAAAGCTTTCTGTAGCAAAAATGATCCTACCAGGCGTCCACAGCATGCAAATCATCTTCATTCCTGATTCGATCCTGTATTTTTCTGACCCATTCATCATTGCGAATCTGTGCAGTTTTCATAACTGAATCTTTAATTGCTGTTTTTGTGGTAACTGTATGAATCAAGTTTCGTTTTTCAGGTGGCAACTTACGTTGCTTTGACAAAAACTCTTCTTCATTTACCTCTCCACACAAAAACATTGTTTTCTAAAATCGAAACGACCCGTTCGTCCTCGTGTTGATGAAGACACGCCAGCTTGTTGATTACTCCAATGGTCTTGACGACGAAGAGCTGCATCGATCATTTTCTCATTAATGTACCTTGTCTGGCAAGCTCTGTGTACTGTCACTTGTTCTAAGCTTTTCAAAAAATTTTGATGACTTGGGTTTTTACGTTTAAAGCTACATTTTTTAAGAGTCTCTACTCCTTTCTTTTTCACTACTATAGTATCACCCTCACTTAGTTCAAATCACAAATAAAACAAACTTCAACTTTTGATCGCTATATTTCACGACGAACGAAAATGAAAAACTATGGAGTGGACAAACTATTAAATTAAACTATAATAATTAACTACTAAAAATCCCTTTTAACTATATTAAAATAAAATAAACACTTTATAACACTGTACCGAGCGAAAGAACATGCAAGAAGACGCGATTAGTTTGATACATCCAGAGAAAAACAGATCACGTGACAAGTAAAGGCATGTAAAGACCAATACAAACGAAATAAAAAATTCCCCACGCTGGGGGAGGATTCTAAAAATAGAATCCTCCCCCCCAACGCTTCGGACCCAACCCGATTCGGACAGGTCAAACACAAGAACAATAAACGTGAGGAGTGTAAAAAAGTAATTTTTGCGTCTCTTCTCGACAAGTTGAATAAAATATTCCATTTTCCTGACGCTGTAGCTCGCTTGTTATTGGGGGCTTAGAAAACAAAATGTATAATGTAAGATTTGTTCAAATATTTGTCTTCTTTAAGATTGTAATTGCAATCTAGCTTCTAGAACCAACCATTGCCGAGATATTTGAAAAAAACAAAAAAAGTAAAAAAAGTTCGTTGTTTTTTAGGCCACAGAAAATTCCGCCGAGGTCTTTCGAATTGAAAAACTCGGTTTTTCACTACTGGACTAAAGATATACAAGTAGGAAAAAAAATCTAATACCCGATCTTTTGTTCGGTAAGGCCATTTATTTGAACCCAGCATCTGGGCTACCTCACCGCCACCGATAAAGAAGTTTCACTTCCAAAAATGCATCATTTATTTCTAAATATTTGAGCCAACTCAGAAGTATATATCGAAATATATCATGGCTTTCTGTATACCTTTTCAAGATCGCAAAGGATTCAAGCAACGGGTTCATGAGTAGTTTTACGAGAGCTCTCCTTGATGTCGACTTTATTAGTCTACTGAGATTCAAAGTAGTACTAAAGATTTTATTTTTAATAATCGGCTATCTGGTCATCTCTCCATCATGAATACAAAAATTATGTACTCATAATATGCCAGTCCAAAGCCCTTTGGAAATACAGCAATGATCAAAAACTTCATTAAACTTTTTTAATTTTCCTTCAGCAGTAGGCTGATAAACTTTTTTTTAAATGCCTCTTTAATTGTTCATGGCAACTGCATTGATTGTTTAACCTCTCTGAAAATCGATTAATCCTCTTGTATTTTCAAAAAATAACTCTGAATGCTGTATGACTATACATTAAAAACAATTCTGTTATGAGATCACTAGTTTTAGAACATTTTAACTACCGTTTATTTTAAACGAAAAAAATTTAACACATATAAAGCAGTCTCTTGTCCTTAAAAAATTATTGTTCAAAAAAGAAGAGGATGAAAGCAAGAGATAATAAGGTTACATTTTATTTGGAGGAACCTTGATTAAACCTTCTATTATCAAAATTTTATTTTATCAAAAATAAAGTTACATATTTTTCATATTTATTTGGTTATTGTGAGATATGTGATCTGTTAAGTGCCCACTATACACTTAAATTTTAATGTCCCATTAAACTTCATCAAGCTTCGTACATGAAAAAAAAATACAATTTTTCATCGCTAATGCTAATTACTTTAATCAAAATAACTTTGCGTTTAAGAATTTAAAGCGGCATTTATTATCTCACTTTTGCTCTATATAAATATTCTTCTAACAAATTATTTAAAAAATCTAGCATATATATTTATATTTAAAATTTTTTAGGACATTACAATTTGATCATTCTACAGCCCAAATCATATTTTTCTTCTTACCAGGAAAATTTGATTATCCTGTCAATTACGTAAGAAAATAAAGTAAATCAAGTCGTCTTTTTATAAAAAGTCTAAAAGCTGTTCTCTTACTGCTTTTAATCCTATTACTTCACACAGCAATTACAAGCACATTTCAGACGGTACTGGTGGATTTCAGAAACCGATAATTTCATTTGACCTTAATTTCTCTCAGATGACTTTCCAGCTCTCAACTGTCTCGCTATTTGGGATTTTTAAATTCGATAAGATAGGAGGATCTCTTTCTCTAAAGGGTTTGTATTCAAATAATAGTAATTGGCACTGATGCTTTATAACCTGATTTAAAGCAGTGTTCCATTCCTTCAAGAAAATTACAACTTCTTATACATGCCTTTAATTCGGTACACTTATAAAAGAAGTACCCACTTTCATCGTTTCGAACCCACATTAAACAATTAATAACATTAGTTCCATGTCTAAATGAATACAGAAGGTCGTTCGCACTTTATGGAAACGATTTTTGATAATTAAGTTTATATATAAATGCGTATTTTTTGCGGCGATTTGCTTCTATCTGATAGCCATGGTTCTTGACATAGCTCTAGCTCGAATTTTCCATGAAAGTAAACTTTTTCTTAGTACTGTCTATGTCAATTTAACCCACTCCTCTCGGACCGTTTTCCGAAGACGTTCAGGTTCTTGGATGCCGTTTTCCTAAGACTCGTTTTAATAACCGAAAGCGGTAAAAGTCTATTGGAGAGCGTCAGATTTTTTACAGGTATTTCATTAAATAGTATACACTTTATTCCTATTTCTGATTTTTTTTCTTTGCTAATAAGCGGGAGTGATTTAGACTTGGGACTAGAGCTTGTTCCATATGAAACTCAACTTTATCAATGTCCTTTTCCATATAATGCTGGATTTCTTTTTCAAAAATTGGTTCTAAAATATTCTGCTGATACTGGAGTGAATTAATTTTGGCATTACTTGGAGACTTTTTTGATTTTTAATTTGACGTGTGTAACAAAATCCTGCTACTATCATGAAATCTTTGCTGTACACTGATGAAGCCATTTCGTATTGTCATTCCGTCAGTTGAGCAGTAAAAAATTTATCTTTTTTATTACAGTCACTTAACTAAACTCATCGAGTGTTACTACAACTTTCCATTTTTCAGAAGCTAGATGTTTTTTCATATAATTTTCTATAATTTGTTTTTAGGTCAGCACCTAAGTTCATCTGCATTGGCAAAAGGAGATAACTTTAGGTTTAAAACATCTTTTTTTAATTCCAATCTTATGAATGTAATGATTTTCCTTACAGTGCCAGAAGACATTCCTAGTTCGATGCAATGGATCTTGAGTCGGCGGATTTTCTTTTAGGGATCAGAGACTTCACTTTCTTGTATTACCTGCGTTCAACAGTCTTAGGATTATGTTTCACGGACATGTTTCATTTTTATTTTCATTTAGACTTTTTTTTCCTTTTCAAATTTAATATATTATAAATACCATTTTTGAATCCGTAACTGGGATTTTCACACCGCTTTATAATTTGCTGATACGAATATTTCTCCTCGAAAGCACAGTTGCGTAACCTTCGAGCCATCTATCAATTTTAGGAGCCATTTTCAAAAGAAATCTTTTATTTTACATTTAAGTCAAGACTAAACATTAGCAGATGTTATTCTGAAGTGCCAAATGTTTATCTCAAAATGCAAACGACAAAAATAAATTGCAAAATCGTTTCCATAAAGTGCGAACGACCTTCTGTATAAATGTATTTAAGATAAATTAAATTACGAAATTAAATGACTACTTTGTTTTCTTAAAATAAATGAAGCAACATTTTAGACCTTCAAAAACACAGCGAGAACTTACAGGTTCATTTATTTGTTTTGGAGAACCTAAAATTAACGTCTCGGTTTAACGTTAAAATTACAGTTTTATTCTACAAAAATAATGCTACATTTCTTATATATTTTGTGTTGCTTCATTTCAGGATGCGTGATCTGTCTAGTGTTGACTGATATCTTAAAAAGTATTTGTCATTTAAATTCTTCATCATGTATAGAAACTGAAATATAATGCACAATAATTACCAGCCAGTTAAATTATAGTAGATCTAAGAATCTTTTGTATTCAACGTACTTGTTCTATACAAACATTTGTGTGATTTCTGATAATATTAATATTTTTATTATTATGATATATATATATATATATATATATATATATATATATATATATATATATATAGTATATGTGTGTATATACAGAAGGTCATTCGCACTTTATGGAAACAATTTTGATAGTTAAGTTTTATGTATAAAGGCCGTATTTTTTGCGACGATTTGCCGCAGTCTGATAGCCATGGTTCTTGACAATAGCTCTAGCTCAAATTTTCCATGACAGAAACTTATTCTTAGTGCTGTCATGCCAATTTTACCCCATTTCTCTTAGACTGTTTTCCAAGGTCCGCTCAGTATTCTTGGATGCCTGTTTTTCTAAGGGCTCGTTCGAATAAACGAAAGCACAAAAGTCTATTGGAGAAGCCTCAGGTGATTTTATAGGTATTTCATTAAATGGGATACACTTTATTCCTGTTTCTGATTCTTTCTTTGCTAAATAAGCGGCAGTTGATTTAGACATGTGACTAGAAAATTTGTTCATATGAAGCTCAACATTCTCAATACCTTTTCCATATAAGACTGGAATTTTTTCTTCAAAAATTGGTTCTAAAATATTCTTCTTATAGTAGAGTGAATTAATTTTGGCTTTACTTGAGACTTTTGATTTTAATCTGCCGTTGTAATAAAATCCTGCAACTATCCTGAATCCCCTCTGGGAACTTTTCTGTACACAGACGGAGCCATTTCGTACCTGTCATTCCCGTCAGTTGAGCAATAGAAATGATCTTTTTTTATTACACTCACTTAATACACCCATGCCTCATTGAATGTAACCCCGAATTTCCATTTTTCAGCAGCTAGGTGTTTTTCATATAATTTTCTACAATTTGCTTTTCTTTCAGCCGTATGCTTTGAGAAATGCAGATGAACTTAAACATCTTTTTTAACTTCAAATCTTTATGAATGATTTTACTTACAGTGCCAGAAGACATTCCTAGTTTCGATGCAATGGATATTTGAGTTGGCAGATTTTCTTTTAGGATCAGAGACTTCACTTTCTTGATACTAAAAGAAACGTTGACCTGCGTTCGAACAGTTTTAGGATAAGGTTTTGTAGTCATGCTTTCATTTTTATTTCCAGTTAGACGATTTTTCCTTTCAAATTAAACACATTATAAATACCTTATTTCGAAATTCCATGACTGTGATTTTTTAAACCGCTTTATAATTTGTTGATACGAATATTTCTCCCGGAAAGCGCAGTTACGTGACCTTCGAGCCATCTATCAATTTTAGGAGCCAGTTTCAAATAAATCTTTTATTTTACATTCCAATAACAACAAAACAGTAGTCGACGGTTATTCTGAAGTTGCCAAATTGTTTTCCTCAAAATGCAAGCGACAAAAACAAATTACAAAACCATTTCCATAAAGTGCGAATGACCTTCTGTATATGCACATTTGTACGTTTACGATTTTTAAGGTTGATTCACTTTTTTAGCATGAGATTCTTAAGAGGGAAATGATTCAAAATGTTTTTAAGAAACTCGCATTGTTTTATCGATATGTTTTTTCCCACTGTTCTATAGAAATTACAAAAATATTGTTGCGATTGGTTAAGACAAAACTACCAGATGTAGAAAATCTGGAGCTGAAACAATTCACTATATTATCAAGAGCATGCACTTTCTACTCCTACCATACTTACCTACCCTAGAACACTTACCTCTAGGCACTTCCTAGAGCACTTCCCCTAGGAACTTCCTAAATCATTTAATCTAGTATATGAGGAAAACAACGTTAAAACGGTACAAATAATATCGTAATTAACGACAACAAACCGACCATGTAAGCGTTATATATGCAGGGGCCCGGCCATTTGGGGGGTGTGGCCTATACTATGCACCGGGGCCCCGCGATTGAGGGGGCCCACATGATCAAGAACTAAAATGATTTTCTCTTGCACATGTATTGATTTTCAATGAAAGGGATGTAAATATACGCGCAAGATATATTGTAATACATAATAAATAATAATTATATGAGTTATTTCTAAATGTATTATACTTTTCTTTACGTTGCCAGTTACTATAGAAAGTGCTGAGCGCTCTTAAAAGTGCTCAGCAAATTCATATAATAAAGAATTATCTTCGGTCAAGTACGTTGCAGACGCTTAAATGCACTTGCTATATTAAAGTATCGAAAAAGAAATTGCAAAAAATTGTAATTTTTCTGAAGTAATTAGGGTATTAGCAAAAACAAAATCACGCATTAAATAAACATGCATTAGTAATATATGTTCACGTTTGTAATTTTTTTTTACTTTACAAAACCTTTAGGGCCCCAAATGGTTTCTTGCACCCAGGCCCCTTATAGAGAAGGCCGGTACTGTATATATGTATACATTTTCCTGGGTTTGCTATGAAAACATACCTGCTGGATTCACATTTTCTTTCCCTCCAAGTGGTGTGATTGTTCAGGGCATGTGCTATTGTTTACAGCAGTATCTGAGAAGGTAAAGAAATATTTTCTAGAACCTGTTACTGCTGATTGGTGTGGTGAAGATATTAGAGGGCTGGTGTTTCAACCTGTTGAAGGTGGGGTCTGACCAACACCTCCTAAACGAACGGATTATTTAGGAGGTGTTGGTCTGACCCTGAGGCTGAATCTTTTCTCTGTGTGTGGCGAAACTTTAAGTTGTTCCTGTGTCGTCATAGATTCATAGCACATCTCACTGTTTTGCTAGGCGGCAAGAGTTGTCATCGAGGTAACAAGAATTTTTTTAAAGAAACACTCAGGAAAAACATTCATAAACTAAAGATAACGAAGAATAAATTAATGCTTTAATTTCAGTGCATTTACATGCACATCCACAAATTTCCATTTGTATCCAGCTTGAACCAAAGAGAGGAAGATGAAATAACTGAATGAAAGTGGCTGTCGAATTGTGAAAGCGGACTGAACGGTAAAGTTAATCGGCAAAATTAATATGCAAAAATGCTGTCACTGGTCACTGATTAGTGATAAAGTTGTTTTTGTTTTAGCAGACTTCTGTCTTTTCCTGGCATCATAGAAAAACAATAGGGATAAATTTGCGTACTTCAGGGAGGAGGGAGGGGATATAATATATCGTCTTTCAATTGGTGGTTAAGTGAGGGTTGGAGAAAATATGTTTTTATCGCTATATTCTCCTTTTTGTCCTTTAAATTAGAAACTTTAATCTCTTGACCGTACATATAGTTACCAAACAGAAGTCTATTCAAAGCAAAAAGCAAAAAATTGTGGTTAAGTAAATATCATAAATGCAAATGTCTCCAATGCTCTGAGATTTTATTGTATGTCATCAAGATTCCATCTAAGGAGTCATGCCTGGTAGTAATAACTGAAGTGCCTAGTAGAGAGGAATAAAGGATAATAGATAATAAGAGAATATAGATAAGAGGGATAAGAGAGAGAAGTTCGAGGAAAATTTAAAGTTAAATGAAAACTATCTCAGGAAATAACTGTGCAATATAACAAAATAAAAAAAACACTAGACACTTCAGAAAAATTTTGCTCACGTACACATTTTTTCCTAACATTTTCCTTGAAATATTAGCTCTTATTCGTGAATGATACTTTACACAGAGCCTCATCATTGCCTTTTGAACACCTATAAAAATATGTATGAAAAATCTAGCTTTTAAAAGCAATTTCAACCTTTTGTGATTTTAAAGTGCTTTTCTCTTTTTCCTCAGTTTTGAAGCTCAATTTCATCGATTACTATATTTTCTACTTTCTCACCAGATGGCACCAGATGTCTTAGTCTCGAGTATAGTGTTTATGTGCTAGACAGTTACGCTAACGGAATTATGGATGATGATCATCTCAAAGGAAGCTAAAACCATGTAAGGAATCGATACAACGAAATCAACACGTTGTTTCTATGTTCTCACCATGAAGATTTTGTGTAATATGATGCATTTAATTAAATACATCTTAAAATTTAAATTAAAGCCTTGAACCATCATACATCTTCAGGAATACAAACATTCCCAAAGATGACCTAATGTTCGTAAGCTTCCAAACTCTTAAAAGGACTATCGTAATTGTTCAATTGTTACATTTGCGTTGTAGCTTTGATACTGGCACAGATTCGTGAATATGAGTACTCGAGACAGATTATTGTATAAATCTTATAAACTCTGAATTAAACTTCATTGCACTGGTGTCATCAAACAAATGAAAAATTGCAACAAATATAAAAATGCTTACAATATAAATATTCAGAATTTTCTGTACAGTAATGCTAATACATATTATTACAAACACCAATATCAGAATTTAATATTTAATTCTGATATTGGTGTTTGTTATAGATGCATCCATGTTTCATATAGAGTTAATGTTTCATATAGAGTGCATCCATTTTATACAGCAATATTTTTCTAGGCTATTAATAAGTATTAGTAGATGTAAGAAAGACTGCAAGAAAAGAATTCATGAAAATTTATCCATTACTATGAATGTATGTACTGTGAATAAATTTCAGGATCGATTCTTTTTAGGGAATTGACGGGGAGAGTTTGTGCACATCCCAAAATTTTTCGTCAAATCGAATTCCTGGCTTGGCTGCTAGATATGTGAACTGAAATTGCTTACAAAACATCTAATTGTAATTACACATCAAGTCTCGTTCGCCCCCTTGATTCCCGATCAGGCAGGTGTGATGATTGCAGTTGCCTTACCTATACACAACGCAGTTTTGAAATAGAGACACACTAGATTTACATCTCTAGAAAACTATTCCTTTCATTCATTTGAGGCAAAATATTCTATTCTCTATTTTCATATTCAAAACATCGAAAAAGTACAATTTTAAGGGCTTTTGAACCCGAAATCAGTGGATAGAGTTTTCCGGCTTCAATGCTTTAGATGGTGACACCAGGTGACGAAAAAAATCTTTCCTAGAGAGTTAAACCATTTTCTACATGTAACGGATGTTAAATACAGATCTCAGCTCAAGACTTACTAGTCTTGGATGTACTGGTTTTTTACTACGTTCTCCTGCGCAGTTAAACGACTTTTTGTCAATAAGAGATGTTAAATCTGGATATTCTTAGCTCAAGATTTACGTTCTCCCTACAGAATTAAATGATTATCTACCAGTAACGAACAATAATTCTCGATCTTCTCAGCTCAAAGCTTGCGTTCTCTCTGGAGAAATAAAGATTTTCTACCAGCAATGGATATTAGATCCTGTTCTTCTCAGCTCGAGATTTACATTTTCACTGCAGAGTTAAACGTTTTTCTGTCAGTAAAGGATTTTAAATGCGGATCTAATCAGCTCGATACTTACATTCTTCCTTTTTAGTTTCCTCTCTTCGTAATTAAGTTTAATTTCCGTTTATCTTCATTAAATGCTTTATGGGCGAAGTCAGTGCGAAAACATACAAAAAATTTATTTACATATGGAAGAAAATTTTCGCTTGTCATGAGCTGCGTTTACATGGACAACAATAAAACCCGGGATTTACCCGCTAATAGGGAAAACCTTCGAAGCCCGTTTACATGGGACCACATTTTCACCCTGCTTTTACAGGAGCCATTAGTTTAAGGAAGCGAGGATTTCAGATTGCCTGACTGCGACCGGACTGCGCATGCGTTCCAACTGATAAATTTGAGGGAGTGGGGATGCCTGAAGTACAGCAACCTGGTTTTGGCGTCCTGGCACAATTTTCACATTACGGAAAACCTTTTGGCAGTATCTTGCTTCTGTGCCAATTTGAGGGCCGTTTTTTCACCAAATTGCGAAGCTTGGCGTTGTTGTAATTGAAAAATTGCTGGCTGCTGATGTCTATTGACGACGTAAATTTGTACAGGTATTGTTGAACATTGTATTTGAAATGCTGATCACGACGACACATAAGCATACTTTTTTGTATCTGCTGTGTTGGAGGTACATATTTATATTTATTTACTTTTTCCTCAAGATTGAAGTATTTAAGTACGTTTATGTAAAACTTCAATCGCTATAGTCTTGTTTTGGTTTATATATTGTATTTTAAGGCACCATTAATTGCTCAGCCTTTAACAATTTTTATTATATTTATATTTAATTAACGAATTATATTTTTGTAAGAAAAAATTGGTTTATTTTGATCTTAAATAGATTAGCACTGTTTGATTTGTACGCTTCTAACTTATGATATTCATATGTGAGTGATTATCACAATCAATTATTATTTGCAGTTAGTGTAGTTTATAATTCCTGTAATTACTTGTATTTAAACGTTTAGTGAACAAATAATAAATTTGTCAGGTCTTTGTACAGGAAATTAGCAATCAGATGTTGCTTTTCAAGACTAAATATAAATTTCACCCTTTAACCAGAATATGTAGAATAACATTACATTTTCGAAGTTATGGAGACTCAAATACTGCTTGCTGACTTAAATCTTTTGCAAATTTAACAATTTTATGAACTGTTATCATCTATATCATCATATTTATTACCTATTTTGCATTAAATGCTTTAAAAACATTGATGGCATTAAATAGTAATTTAAACATTCTGAGTACATCTTTTTCAGACAATTTTGTGTGTCATTTAGGAAGCAGCTTATTATAATCATGAGTTATATATTTTTGCTACAACATTTCTTTAAACAGTTTGCACTGACTTTTAAGACATTACCTGAGGTTTTTCATGTCTTATAAAATATGGTTTGGAGAAAATATAAAAAATCATGTATAGGCGAGTATGTTGTCAGGATTTGGATTACTTTATAACTATGTCATGATATTTAAATATTCAACAAATGGCTGAAACAGTAAACATAATTTTTAACGTTTTGGATTTGGATAGCCATGTACTACAATATAACATACTACAGTGGAACCTCGCATAATGAGCATAATTCATTCTAGAATTGTACTCGTAATGCGAAACACTCGTTAAGCAAAACAATTTTTCCCATATAAATTAATGGAAAATACGATAATGCATTCCATGCCAAAAAAATACTCAAAATTTTTTACATGTGGCGTTTATTATTTAAAGAAAATTACTTATGCATAAATTGTTAAGGAGCAAAATCATCCATGTGTAGTTTATTATTTATGAATCATTCTAGTTCCTATCTTTTTATTTTTTGGTATACATTCATACATTAGCATATAAAATATGACTCCACTAATAGGTGCTCTCTTTTTGTTTGATTTTTATTTAATTTATAGTCAATCATTAAGGGCTCATCTGTTGGTATTCAAATCAAAAATCAATAATTATATGTCAAAACCATTTATGATCTTATCAAATCTGTAAACATTTCACTATGTGTAGTCAATAAAGAATTTTTAAATTAATCATTACAGATCACCACAAGAAAACAATGGCAATTACATTTTTGATATTGGCAAGCTGAAATTTAATATAAATTCTCTTTGCTTATTAAAATTTTTAAATATTCTTTGTCAATGTTATTTTTATGAAATTATTCTTAGTTTCTATTTTAAACTGTCTATTACCGTAAGATAGCTCTAATTCAACAGTGAGGTTTGTAAATTTATTTCATACATAATATCAAAAGATTGGAATTCCAGTTATTTCTGTTTATGTTTAATCATGTGTGTTCTTAACCAATTACTTTAAATTAGCACATAAGAAAAAAAGTACTGTTTTTCTACTTCAGAAGCTGTAACACAAGTTGTTTACACAAGTATCGCTCATTTTAAGTTATTGCTAAACAAATGACTTATTGTTGTAATTCCATTGAGAAAACATGTTGCTAATTAATGATCAATGAACATTTGCTAAAAAGTTTTGTAGAGGAAATACTTTAAGCATTAAATTATTTAGCTTAGAGCCATTACCATAGATCCTAGTTTGAAATGTGTAGCAGGAAATTTGTGAAAACGCGTGCTTTTATTACAGTGTTACTTATTTTCTAAAAAATCCAACAATCAAATTTATTTTTATTAACAGAATACAGAAACTGTTAATTACGACCCCACGTGATCTACAACAGCGCCACCTGTTCTGGTATTTCTTTGTTTAACAGTGATAGAGATTGACGAAGAGAGATTTGCATCATATGAAGGTAAGATGCTAATTCTATATATTTTGAAATAATTTTTTCTTTATAAATTCATTTGCAAATAATCTTATAAAATAATACTGTCTGCTGACCGAATGCTAACTTTTTAGTATAAATTAATTCATCTCTCCTTAAGGTGCACTTTCGTGCATGTTTTCTTAAATAAAATTGACTGTAAGTAAAAAAAGCATGCCTATTCATAGTATTGTTATTATAATTATTAATCAAATTTTAAAGAGGGGAAGGGGGGAAAACTCTTTCTCTATTTTCTTACCTAAATATTTGATTCAATTGTTAAATGTTATGTAATAATCATAGTTTATGGAGATCGACTCCTATCGGGAACAAAATGGCCGACCTCTTTTCATTACCATCTCGCGCTTCAGAGAAAATTCTCTTACAAATTGTTATGGGGCTTTTAACTTAGAAAAATATTAAAATAAATTTTTTTTTTATCTTTAAAGGAAATAAAGTTAATACCTTGGGAATTTTAAGTCACTGTTTGCAGAGACCTATTTTTACGAACTTAGTAACTGTAGAAAAAATTATAGTTATCAAAAGTTCTAATTTAAAATTTGAAATTCTACAGTTTTTCCCAAATTAAATATAAATTTCTACACACGGCTTTAATTATTATTGGTAAAACTTAATGGCAGAAAGAGAAAAATCTTCTGCTGCATTATTTACCTTCTAACAATTGCATTGTTGAAACTGATTTTATGTACTAAAATAATGTCAAAATCTGTGTTTGTAAAAGTAAACATAAACTGTTATAATTATTCTGTAAAATTAAAGGATAAAGTTCCCTCATCATTACTTATTACTATTGCCATAAATGATTTTATTCCGCTGGAGAATAGTTACTATTAGAATCCTGTTAGCAGATACTGAGAAAAACAACTGGAATATTTCAATCTAGTTTCCATTAATTATGTGTCTATTTGATATACTTAAATAATATTAAGTCATAACTTATTTGAATGAAACTAGCAGTAATTAAAACTTAATTGTTTTCATTTAAAATTACATTTATTTCCCATTGGATTCTGAAATTATTTTTGCAATCCGTTATGCATATTGATGGAGTTGTTAGCAATAAATTATATTGAAATTTGTGTATCTTCTTTTAAATGTAAATGAATGATAATATATGACTAATACTCCTATAGCTAACTCAAAGCTAAGTAGTTATCTGTGTTTGGAGAATATTTCCCTTGGAGGGTCCAGTTTTTCTTTTCATTTTTAAAATTACGATTTACCTACAGTTTATTTTTGAACAAGTTTTAATTTAACCCAGTGGTTCTTAACATTTTTCTGCTTGCGAACTCCCTGTGAACTACAGTTTTAACTTGCTACCCCCTGTGTACAATAACTCGTCCCTCCTTAATGTATACGGTAAGCTCGCTGACAACTAGTCGTGCAACACCAGTCCCACTCAGAATAGTATGAACCACAGAATCCAAGAAAATTTTTAGACTTAGTAACAAAAAGCAATTTTCCTAACACTTATTAGCGACAGCCACCACACTGCGTTTTACATCCGTTTTCCTTTTTGCTCTCAGTACTTTATTAACTTAACTGTTTTACATTCACTTGATAGTTATATGTTACATTCGGTTTACAATAATGGTTGTACTTAGCAACAAAGTATATACATGATACTGCAACAATATACAATATATAAACATGATTCTCAACACTTTTTACCAAACATGTAGACATTGCTCATCAATCAACTGTATAATACTTTTAATGTTATCTATATAAATAAAGCAAATGCTGTGTCTGTCGTGTCACAATTCCGGGTGAACTGGGCTTCCATTATGAAATTCGGCCATATTTGAAATTGTCAATATCAATGTTTTTTTTCTCATGAAAGTAGATAAATGTTACATATTTGGAAAGAGCTTTAAAAGATAATATTTTCTGTGTACACTTATTCTGCTAATTTAATAGTTTTAGAGATATTTCAATTCTAAATGCGTACTCCACTGAACAAAACTTAAACACAGCATGATTCTCACTAAAAAATTAATCACTGACAAGATTATTTTACGATCCTATTTTGTTTTGCTATTATTGAAGTGTGTATAATGTTTTTCATTGCTTAATATGATTTAAAATATTTTTTTGTGTTATTGGTAACTGAATTAGTTGCATTCTATTCTTTTGGTTCTATTTTTAATATTTATCTATATTTGATTATTTGTATTGCTTTAATATTTTTTTAAAATTGATTTTTGTTAGTAAAATTGAGATTGTTACTTTTCAGCTTTTAGTGGTTTATTATAAATGCATATATTTTATGTTTTACTTTTCAGGTTTTTTTTGCTCCAATGATGAAAGGGTAAATCTAGTTGAATTCTGAGGACTTGAATTATAAATTTATATTTTTTATATTGGGTTTTCTTTTTATTCATGTGTATAACATTCAATAAAATTGATGTGCTCCCCTGAAATATTAAAAAATTTAAATTCATTAATTTCTTGAAAAACAAGCTTTTTAATGCCCATTTGTTTTAATAAACTACAATTATAAAAAATATTTAAATTTTATTTTGCTCGAGTCTCAAGAGGTTAATGCTGCTCTGTTAGAATTCAATTCCAGACTGGCACATGAAAATTTATCTTTTTATAATGCAGGTATGCTGATATCATACAAGGTAGTGGTGGGTGTTAATACTCTTATGAAAATTCTCCCTCCCACTGAATCAATTCAAAGCCATTTGTCTGGTGGACGGGTGGCCTAAACGACGCATAAGTTTGTGTACAACTTGAATATCACTGCTATCACTAGAAATGGTGTGGACATCGTCTTCTTCCTCTATTAATAAAAGTCTTTATGTGATCTCGTGAGCAAAATCAGCACAAGTCTCCTCTGGTGCTGATGATTCACCAATTTTACGAACGAATTCAGTTATTAACCGTTGTGTTTGTGTTTTGGTTAGGCCGTTATATAATTCTCTAAGAGGCTGTCAACAACTTCAGTTCCCGTTGAAACTTCCCAACGCGTTCCTCATTAGGGTCATGTTTGACAAAATGATTACCCAATTTTTTGGCCAGTCTCAGACCTTCTTTTAATAAATCTACATTTAGAACAAGATCATTTTCTTCATTATCATTACATTCTGTGGGATTCGGAGTCTTAAGGACAACCCCTAATATTTCCTCTTCGCTTAAGGCTTTATCGACTAATAATTCATCAATAACTTCAAACGATAGATTATCGAATCCTTCTCCACCAATTGTGTGTGTCATTGTAATGATGTTGGGGTTTGGTTCTAGAACATACGAACTTCCTAATTGCAGCTTCATTGTTCTTATGGTAGCTTCATGTGTGATAGAATAAAAGAAGAAAATCGTTTTGCGGACTGAATTCTTGAATCAAAACAGAACTGGATACACTATCGCTAAAAATAATACGCCACAAATTTAAAAAAAAAAGTTCTTAGAATTTATGCACAAAAAAAAAAATTGTGGGATTGGATTGGACCGCTCGTGTTAAATCAAAATGGCTCATGTAAAAAGAGAATGAAAATTTATTTTGAATTCGTGTAAAAGAAAAGTTCGTGCAAAAACAGAATTAGTTGTACAAAGCACCTTGCATGCTCATGGTATAACGCTTCTCTGCCGGTCATTGAAGGAAAAAAGGGTAGAAAAATATCCACCAATCATTGAGCGGAAATTCTCTCTTTGTCCAGAGGAAAATTTTAATAATGGATTATTACTAATAATAATTTTTTCCAGATTTCTGGGATTTGAAAGAAGGAGTGGAGAAAAGTGGCAATATTCTTACATACAATTAACAAGGTGTAAGAACCTTACAGCCACAGAAAAATTTTTATACTTCACATGTCATAGGTAAAGTGTTTTTTTTTTTTCTTATTTGTTTCTTTTTTAAATGTTTATTTTAGGATAGATAATAGTTCATTTTATTTATAGATCTGGAAATTTTTCATCTCAGTCTAAAGGAATGAGGAACCTTAAAGGAGTAGGCTCAAAGAAAATCAACACTTGTTGTCCATCATCAATGAATGTAAAAGTCAGTGAATCAGGCGTAAAAGCAAAATTTTAGAAGATCCATTTTGGCCATGCAAATGAAATTGGACATTTGTTTCTTTCAAGGAAAGAAAAATCAGAAATTGCTGATGAGCTTTATAAATATTTCTAGGTGCAATGAGACTATTTATTATTATGGGGCTTTAATGAATGTGTTGGAAACAGTTTAGTTTTAGAGTAATTATTATAAATTTTTTATTGATAAGTAAAGTAATAGTGACTATTAAAAAAATTTTTGATTATCTTTACATAGTTTGTATGATTGAATGTTGAATGTAATCTCTCAAAAATTAACTATTCAAGGGATTAAATAATTGATTCCCAGATTTGTTTTTAAATACAGTTTTAAGTTATTCAAATGTAAAATCGAGGAAGTATCTCAAAAATTAAGTTGGAAGAAGAATTATAAATTAAAATTTTTTAAAACTCTTAATATTTTAATAAGATTAGAAATTTCTCTTAAGGTATTCTATATACTTATGGTGAAATGTATATACATCAAAAATTTCATATCTCTGTGATAAAGAGTAAAAAATTTTAATGTCCACTGTTTCCTTAACTCAAAATAATTGTATGTTTCGTTTCAAAGAATACTAGATGATGTAAGAGATTCTATTGGCCAAAACGGACTCCAGAGAATCCATCTTCTAAATTGCATGGACTTATTTAATTTATCTCACCACATTCATTTGTGTAATAGCCTGAAATTTAACTCGAATGATGCTGTGAGTGTAAAGATGTGGGTCCAGGATATGAGTGATTTGGAAGATGATTCACCAGTTGTGTTATATAAAGAGCAGGGAGTCAACCATGGAATTTTGAAAAATGAAGATTTCTCTTTGGTCATAATGACTAAATTTCAACTGAAAATCTGGAGGGGGGAAAATATGTTGACAGCACTCACGGCACTAATTCATATAATTTTAGCCTTACAACTTTATTGGTTAATTTGTATCCATCAAATGTCTAACATATGTAATTTTTAGAACTAACAGTATTAATATGTTTATTCCCTTTCAGATATTCATGCAGTCATATCGGCTGAAAGGAAGTATTGATTATGCAGTGGGCATGCATTCAAGCTATTGACTACTGTGTGATGTAACAGATGTAATTTTTACAATTAATAGTATTTAAGAGTTTTTACCCTTTCAGATCTTTATCCAATGAGTATTGTCTGAAAGGAGCTAAAGATTGTTATGTGTCATTTGAATGTGCTATATCTATTAACAGCTTTATGTATAATTTTAAAGAAATTATTTTAATGATAAATGTTAATGTTTCTATTTTATCAGGGTGGTTGAAAAAGAAGGAACTGATTGATGGTATAATTTTCTTTCAAGTTCTAGTACTGGAAGTTCTGCTATAAATGTATGTTATACTTCTAATTTATTTATATATATCTATATACATATATATATATATATATATATATATATATATATATATGTATTGATTCATAAGAATAACTTTTTTCGTTGTTAGAAGTAATTCACGTGTACCTAAGATGGAAATGACAGGGATTTTGTAATCATCTAACTAAACTTAATTAAAAATAATGTATTTATTTTTCTTTTTTAAGGCATCTGATCATTGCTGAAAGTGATTGTTTTGTCATTGAAACCGTTTTTCTCCCCCATTATATGTTCAGTTTAATTGCTGTGAATGTATTCATTAATAATGTTGAATTAAAAAAATAAAGTTCTATAGCATCTTGAGAATAATAATTATTAGCTATGTGTTTCAACTTTTGTCCTTAGTAGTTCACTGTGAAATAAAATAAACGTTACTTTTGCTGCTGCCTGTTATGAAGCTATTTTTCATCCATATTATGTAAGTATATGTATTTCTATTTACCGCTTTACATGGTTTAATTAGTATATTGTTCATTATAATGTGTGTCAAACAGGAAAAATATATTCACAAGTGTGACATGTTTTTATGAAAGCTCTTTCTCAAAATATAATTTTAAATTAGTATATGTAGTTATTGTTTACTGTTTAATCACTAGGTTAAAATAATGTGTTTTATATGAATATTCAGTGAATGATTAATTTACTGACTAAAGCTGTCTAAAATATTAGTGTATTAAGCTAAATGAGTACTTGCTCAGTGCTGCTGTAAAATTAAAAAGCAGTGTCTGATCAGTGGACTTTTTTGGCTAGTAGATTTTAACAAGTAATGGAGTTTGTTACTTTTTACTTAAACACTGTGATATTTTCCCTTTGAAATTATTCATATATATTGCAAATAATTGCATACATTGACCGTTGTACTTAATTTGAATATTTTCCTTTACATTGTTTTGTCTATAAAAATATCCATTACGATTTTTTTATAAATATATATATATTTTTTTGGCATTAATTGCATAGATAGACCATTGCATTTATTATAAATATATATTTTTTTTGGCATTAATTGTATACATTGACTGTTGTATTTAATTTGAATGTACTCCGTAGCGAAACACAGGTAAGGGGCAAAACACAGGTAACACGTAGCGAAACACGGGTAACATGGCTAGTGGGAAATATATCTTTATAATATTACTGTTTAGAGCATGCCTGCACAACTGGAAATTTGATGAGGGCCATATAACTTTATGGAAAGCTGTTGTGGGCCGCAAGAAAATAGGATTAATGAGAAAACAAAAATTATTTGTTCTAACAAATTAATTATTGGTTATTTTTAGAATTTAATAAATATCAATATCCAATGCTTATATACTCTTTTCGTACTATTATAAATCTAAAATAATATTCTGTAATTTTGCATGTAATTCAGCAGATTATTTGTTTTAACGTTATCACTAAAGACTTTTTTAACTTTTTTACATATTCTATTCATAAGTAATTGATTGTTAAGTATATTACTTATGAATAGAATTGTTGCTTAGTATATGTTAAATTTTAAATCATAGTTCATTATAAAAAAATTATTTTTCAATCCTTTATACTGTACAAAGGACAGAAAAGAATTGCGATTTTCAATTCATATTCTACTTATAAAAGTTCTCATCAGTCAAATAAAGAAAGCATCAACTAAAGAAATTTCATAATGGAACCTGAAAAAGTAAAAGGTTCATTAAAATTAATGTATTAATATTCGATGTAACAAGCATTCAAGAAAGGAACGAATGATATGAGTGAATGTTTGAAAGTATATAAAAAGTGTTTTTAAAAATGTTAATGCAAACATTCTTTAAGCTTCTCTCATGGTGGAAAATTATAACAGTATAAGTATCAATATTGCTAAATAATGAAAATCTAATATACAAGGTATGTGGAGAAAATTAAATTTATAAAATATTAGATGTTAAAAGTATTATATAGATATTGGAAACACAAGAAAATATTAAATAAATATGAAAAAAAGAGATGTATAGCTCATATAAAACATATAAATAAACCCTATCTGGTTATTTTCTCCTTCTAAGTTAATGTTCAGTGTCATAATTAGATTGTTTATAATCTAGTATTTCAATTATTACAACTGAAAGGCAAATTAAAAATTATAATTAAAATTATTTTATAGAACAACTTCAATTGTTTACTTGACTTTAAAATGTCATTTCAACTTTCGAAATATTAACCGTTTTATGTATGTGCAAGGATGAATGAATCTCCCAACACTAAATAAAAAATCAGTAAAATTTATTTAGAAAAGAAGATAAGTCGCCAAATATGGCTTTCGTTTGGTTCTAAGAAGTAATTTTTGGTGAAACCGAAAATAGCGATAAGTTGCCAGCTATTGCAAACCGTCTCCAAATGCAAACTTAACGCGAGAAATGCTAAGTTCACACGCATGCGCAGTCAGGTAATCTGAAATGTCACGCATGCGCAGTCAGGCAATCTGAAATCCTCGCTTCCTTAAACTAATGGCTCCTCTGCTTTACCCGTCTTACCGGAAGTAAAGGTCGTCACATGATTCGGCGGAAGTGATCCTCATACACCATCATTCCTTGTAAATCACGTTATGGGTTCGATCCCAGCCGGTGTCATACTTTTCCGAATTCACTGTATTGCTATTTTTAGCTTTCCATCTTCGAACTCCGCATTTATCTCGTTACAAAGTGTATGGTCCTGGGGAAGGCCTTTTTTTTCCCAATTGCTGTTCTTTTGACCTCGAATTCTTAAATTTTAAAAATAACAACAACAAAAAATCATAAAACTTTAAAAATCCAAAAAGATTGAAAAACTTACAAAAATATTTTTGTATTCTTATGATATCTTCTTTTCTGGGCCTCTTAATATTATTACTTTTTGTTTTCCGTGGATTATTATTCTTATCTAATTTTTCTTCTAAATTTTCTTAACTTGTAAGTCTATATTTTTTCTGTTAAAATTAACTTTTTTGTTTTAATTTAACTTTACTATTAATTATTTTTCTTTTACCCGCGTTATTCTTACCTTAATATTTTAATTCATTACTTAAAATTTTAACTACTGAGCACTCCCACCTTGATTACATATATCTTGCTTACAGGAGATAAAGTCGACACGACCAATGCACTCCTCTTCTAAAACCCAATTACGTCTGCGTCTATTTGTTATTTAAATGCAGCATATGTCAGTCGCTGTTGATAATTATAGAACGCTTACGATTGTTTACTGTTGTTTTTAAAAATGAATTTAGAAAATAGATAGGAAAAAAGGAATATAAGAACTAGAAGATTGATGCGGATATTAGATATAATCGTACGATCTATGGCTTCATCGCTAAATTTAGTTTTTCCACAACAAAGAATGTGGGCAAAATTACGAAGCTCTGTTTGGTGGGAAGAAATTATTTTAAATTCCTGAAGTAATAAAGACTGGAAAGAAAATTTTTCAATCGATAGGTGCATTTTTTTAAATATAAGATTAATTGTAAGATACTTATTGTTTTAATAAATCCTTTTATAAAATCAAAATGTAATTTTGATTTCAATTTTGATTCAGTAATTTTTAGTCATGTATAAATAAAAAAATCATAAATAGATATAAATAAATTTTATCTGTGAATTCTAAAATAATTAATTTATAAATAAATTTTAATGTTACGTTTAATTATTGATTATACTTATTAAATTTATTAATTTTACCATAACACTTTAAATGAAAATGTTACTGAAATTTTATTGAAATGAATTTTATTTCTTATTTTACATACCAGATGGCAGTACCATTCTAATTATAATGTAATTGGGGATGGTTCAGATCAAGAAATAAATGAAATCCTCCGGAAAAAATAGGCACTTTTCTACTGTTTTCTTGAAAATTATGCGATCGTTTAAGGGGTTCCAGATCCTTCCATCGATCATTTAGCTGCATTTTCATGGATTCACACAAGTTCAAATCCGCCATGTTATTTACTCCCAGCTTCGAAATGCATCATGGGTAATTAGCGGGTTTTATCCTGGGTCGAAGCAGGGTCGAAAATCCACCCTGCATTTTTCCCTATCGTAGGGAAAAAGTAAGAAACGACCCTGCTTTTACCCGGGTTTTGGCACATGTAAACGGCACTATGTAAACGCAGCTAATGAGTGCCTGCCCTTCCCCATCTTAGAACCTGTCTATTAAAGAAGCCAGCTGGCCGTCGAGTTTGGTGTAGTGGTCAAGGTCGGTGACTTCCAATGCAATTACATGGGCTCGATTCCCGGAGTTTCAGGTGTCAAGGAAAGTTCTGTGTGTTTCAAAGAGTCTCGTTGTGCATACGTTGCGATTGGTCATATCACAGCAAAACTCTTTGAAATGCTAAGAGTGAATCATCTCGACTGCATTAAAATTGCCGTTTTGTATCTTTTGATTAAAATTTCACGGTTTTCTTCCTTTTTTTTCTTTTCTTTTTTTTCTTTTCAAATCCATACAATGATCACTTATCTTAATTTTCTTCACTTTCAAATAGCACCTAGGAATTACTATAAATTGTTGTTAATGCGTGAGACTTTTGAGAGAGTAAATCACGTTTATAATTGAAGTTAAATCTCTTAAATAGCTATTCTCGTTGGTAAACATATCTATTTGAAGACCAGTATAACGTGAGTTTCATTTGACCTATGTAGGGGGAATTGTTGTAAAGATGCACTGAAAACATATTATTTCTATTGCTTTACACATTTGAATTCTGACACCATCCAAAAATGACAGAAATGTTGCAGATTTTTTTTCCCTTTAAATTTAATGAGATGTTCATATCACAAAAATAATACTGACATTAGGATTGTTAAAATGTGTACGTAATTTGCAATTTTTAATATGGTTTGATAGAAATAGAGGAAATATCTAAGATTCTGGGATCTTCATATGGATTATGTTCTGATAGAACGTATTGAGAGCTAAGTACTCGTTCTCCATCGTTTTGTTTTATAATCACACATTTTAAAACTTTAAAAATCTTTTCTAAGCGATATCTAATTACTTTTTCCTCACTAAATACAACTGTTATACTTTATTAGGGACCTTATAATCGTTGTTGGTGACTCACATAACCTTTTCCAGATTGATAATGAAAAACCACAATTGATAAGGAAGGAAATACTGTCAACATCGTTTAATGTATGAAATTACAAACTAAATTTTTTAAAATTAAATAAAAATAGTCTTCAATTTTATTCTTCTATAAATCACGATTTTAAATTTAAAGGAGATAACTATAAGGATTATTCCTCCTTTTCGAATATGAATATATATATATATATATATATATATATATATATATATACACAGTGTCATATGAGAGCAAAAGTCTGCAATAAAGCTTCTATATCTTATAAAAAATTTCTAAATTTGAACATAAGTAGAAATGAAAATTATGAGCGTCATAATACTTGACTTTTTATTTACATTTATTTCTGCAAAAGTAAAAGTAGCATTTAGGCAAATGTTTATATATTTCAGTTGTCAGTGTTTGAATCAACCATTTTTTCTAATTAAACTAAACATAGCGAATTGGATGATATTGTTTATTCTTACATTAGAACATCTAAGCAGACCTAAAGGATATAAATACCATGTAACCATACTTGTCTAAAATGAAGACTATATATCTAATAACCTTCTAATTAGAATTGGAGGCTTGATAAATATAAAATAAAAAATTTAATGTACAATTATAAGAAAAATGAGGGGGGGGGGGAGAATGTTGTAAAATGATAATATTGCTACGTGGTTGACCATGGGAATTTAAAATTCGTGATATAAAATTTAAATGTCAGTGAAAAATAAATACTTAAAACCCGAAGTATTGACTTCGAATAACACTACAAGAGGGCAGCAGTAACGAGAAGATAGATTAACTTGAACCCTTGGATGACTACAAACCAGGCACAAACACAAAGAAGGGATTTGCCCTCCCTCCTACATTGTATTTATATTCTTATCGACGCCCAGAACTATCTCGACGGGGGCTAACTGAAAACGTGAAAGAAAACTGGTAATACAGGTGTTACTCCTCTGTCCCCACCACCTTCTAAATACGGAAGAACCGCTACAGAAACGAAAAGTACTACCACCAACTTTTTGGAAAACTTTCAAAAAGAAAGGAAAACCTGATCCAACAAACAAGTTTTCTAAACCTCCCTGCCCTTTAACTACAGCTCGTTTAACCAGGTGGGTCATTTTTCATCGACAAACTTTAGGATCACAGTGTATCCAACGGTTTATCTAAATTTCAATAAGTATGAGGCATTTCAAATCATCATGTATTGTAAACTGTTGAAGGATTACGTATGTGTTTATTTTTGTGTATTTATGTGTTTATTATTACGTATGTGTTTACGTATGTACTGTTACGTGTTTATTATTGCCACAACATTCTATGCTCTGATGAAAGTTCTTAATTATTTTTTAATTCTATATGGACTCAAACAGAAAAATACACATACACTTTAAAACAAAATTGAAAGTAGAAACTATAAAATCTATTAATGGGTCTTATAGTAAAAAAATTATAATTATCATTAATAAAGCAAACAAAAAAACTGCTTGCTAAAAATTTAGTATCTAAAGTCATTATTTTTCAAAAAAAGTACTTTAAATACTATATTACAATAAGTAAATAAAGACAAAATTAATACAAGTGAAAGTTTGTATGGTTCAAAAGTATGTTCATATGGAGTGTCAAAGTATAGGTATATAATTTGAAGTTTCTCGATACTGGGATTGAAACATTTTAAAAGCAGGAGAGGAGTGATAATTTAGAATATCATACAAGGATATCTCCTCTTTCTCAATAAAATCCATTGAAGTAAGAGTTTCATAAAATGCAACTAATACAGTACACTTCTGCAAAAGGAATTTTATTTATAATGTATTTTGAAGGGCTAAGATATCCTGTTGTAGAATACAAACGTTCCGGCCGTTAACATATTTTCTCGACCCTGAAAACAAATCTACATACGCCAATGGGAAACTTGTTCGAGAATAATTTGAGATCTTTAAATGTGTTGGAGAATTCTGAAGTGTATAGTGAATTTAATAAACTTAGATTTATTTTGTCATAAAGCAGACTTCAGAGCAGGAATTGGGATTAAAAAACATGAAAGCGTAATGAGGGAGATCCATCACACGAAAAAAAAAACGCTTACCAGAAAGGGTAATTTTAAAATACAGTTACGCAATAGGTGAGACCGACGAAAACTCGCGTAAGTGTGGATACAACTTTGTATATAAATACATATAAATTTTGGCTAATTGACCAAGAACTTACAAAAACACCAGTTTAAAGGGAACATATTATAAAAATTAAAATATTGTATTACATATTAATATTATACGTATGTACAAGACATTAAAAAAAATATGTTGATGGTTTTAAAAAATCTAATAAAGTAGTCTGCCATATTAACGCCTTTCTTTTTTTTTCGTGAAGAATTTCTTCATAGCAAACTAACTTTTTTTATTACCTGCTTTGCCGGGATCACGCGATTATTATTAGAGTAAATATTGTCTAAAAACTGCAACTCTGTCTCAATTACGCTGAAACTTTCTGCCAAGTCGTCATTAGGTTTTCTCATCTAGGCTTTTCTTATGGAATAGGTCGGAAGTGTTGTACCCTTCAGTGATGCTTTGGTAGTAGATTGCTATGAGATCCTCGATTGTCAGCTCCTCAAGATGAGAATCCAAAAGCCCGTTGATATCATCTCCATCGATTTCCATAACTAATTGCCTGGCAAGATCGACAACTTCTTTTATCACAGGAGCAAAATGATGAGTTTCAGACGTTGTCTCCATCTCGTTTTTTAAAAAATATTAGACAAAGATTCTTCCAGACACCATTTAAAATTTTTTTGTGAAATTTCTTTCCAAGATTTAAAAAGGAGAAAATGGGTAAAATCAAAAACCGCGTAAGTGTGGGTATCGTAAGTCGAGGTATTCGTCATCATCATCATCATATTTGGCATGACAGCCCAGGATGGGCCAGGGTCTTCTGTTGAAGATTCCTCAAGGATAACTTATTTTCTAGACCTGGTCAGCCAGTTCCTCACTCCAATCACTCTAAATATGATTCAACAGAGTCGAGCCATCTTAGTTTTGGCCTTCCTCTTTTCCGACTAGTAAAGGGCCTTGTAACAAAATCTTTTTTACTGGATTTTTGGAATGAAGTTCTTTTACGCGGCTTAGCGAACTGGGAAAAATTTCATCACATAACGGAAGTGCGTTACGGAAGTGCGTCACCGTCCCCTGTTAGGCTTACTGCCATCTATCGGGACATATGATAAACATTTTATGATTGTATTTTTATGCACATTTTTAAAATAATAAAAATTTCAGCATTGATGAATAATATTTTTTTTTTCTTTTTCTACTATTCTGTATATCTCGACTTACATGTAGTGTGTAGTGGATTACAAAATAACTTATATTAGACTTCTTATAACTTTTAATAGTCTATGTTAAAATTTATTAACTTTTAACATACACTATTAACTTTTATTAATAAATATACTATTAATTATTATAATTTACATTTCAATCTACACTAATATAATTATTATTATTAATTATTGTTATAAATAATAAAATTTTATATAATTTTTATATTACTCATTGTGAAACGATAAATAAAATACTCGAAACTACACTCATGGACAAAAAAATTAGCGCACCAAGAAGGAGTCGTCAAAATGAAACGAAATTTTACATACGTAATGACTACTTTGATATAAGTAAATGATAAGAAAATCAAAGAAAAAGGATAATTTATTTCACAGAAAAAGGCAAAAGAACGGAGGAGTTAATACTCCGTTGGACCCCCTCTAGCGCGAATGCACGATGCGATACGATAGGGCATTGAGTCATACAAGTTCTGTATGATGTTTTGAGACATTTCGTTCCATATTTGCTGTAACCTTGCCTCTAGTTCGTTCAAACTCGTGGGATGCCCAACTCGTCGTCCCAAATGATCCCAGATATGCTCGATTGGAGACAAATCTGGGGATCGGGCAGGCCAAGGAAGGGTAGTAACAGTGCGGGAGACAGTCTTGTGACACCCTTGCCGTATGAGGCCGAGCATTGTCTTGTTGAAAAATGGCTCCTGGGAGCCGTTGCATGAGTGGCAACACATGTGGTTGCAGGATTTCATGAACATACCGCTGGGCTGTCATGGTGCCACGGAACTATACTAGGGGTGACCGTGTATTGTAGGCAATGGCACCCCATACCATCACACCAGCTGTAGGAGCGATGTGTCGCTGTACAGCAAAGGCAGGGTTGAAGCGTTCACCACGGGCTCTCCACACACGAACACGATTGTCCTCACTGCCGAGATTGAATCTGGATTCGTCGCTAAAGCGACCTGGTTCCATTCCGCTGCAGTCCAGTTTCCTCGTGCGCGGGAAAACTCCAAACGGAGGCGTCGATGGGTGGGCGTCAAGGGCAGCACACGTAATGGGCGCCGCGATACCAACTGTCCTTCAGCCAGGCGCCTTCGTATGATTCGCAGAAGACACAGAGGCCACCTAGTGAAGGTGATACCTGTGTCTGGATGGCGGCCGATGAAGCAGTTGGCTGTACGCGTGCATTTCTTACGCTGTTGGCGGTCTTCTCGGACGGACTGGACTGTCGAGGGCGTCCTAAGCCTGGTCTTCGTGTACATGACATCTCTCGGGTCCACTGGTCCCAACACCTCCTCACAACACAATCAGAGCGGCCTAATTGACGAGCTACTCGCCTAGCTGACCACCCAGCTTCCATCATCCCAACGATTTTCCCCCTCTCAAACTGCGACAACTGCTTATATTGTCTTCGAACACGGCGTAATGGCATGTCTATCTCAGCTCTTCCTTTGTAAATGATTCAGCACACTCAAACAAGCTTTGGTTACATGTTTTATACTCCACAGAGTACGATGTTCAACGCCCTCTACCGGCTATACGTAATGCGCAATAACGCTGCATTTCTAATCATTTGCATATCTCCCCGACATGTACCTTCATTGCAAGTTTCGTTACGATCCCGCAATTATTTCTTGGTGCGCTAATTTTTTTGTCCATGAGTGTATATAGCAGCATCAACAACACACAGCTGTTAGATGCGCTGTTGTCAAATCTATTTTATGCAAAATCAAAAGAAATTTTTTATTTTTGTTGGTGATTAAATAATAAAATTAATACGATTAAAAATTATGCTAGGTAACATCTAAATCAAAATAATTAATTTATATATTACTATTTTAATTTAATAAAAATAATTTCTATATTAAATTTTTTAATTTTAATTTAAAAATTTAGATTTTTTTTACTTGTTTCTGACTTGCTTGGTATTGTCGAAACAACCTTAATAACAATAAAATAACAATAAAAAGTTATATTAATTTTTTACTAATTTAAAAAAAAATAATGTTGAACGTGCTAAAAGATATAAGAGATAAATTGAAATTAAAAAAGCAAGAAACTAATTCATCGCCATGGATACAAACTGTGAAGGAATAAATCTATAGTCAGTTCAAATTCAACAACCAATAAATATTGAAGCTCAGAAGTAATAAGTCCAAGTTTTCCATCATTGAAGACCCATACGAGGAACATGATGAATATTCAACGCCAAACGTCCTATTACATCAGAAATAGACATTGCTGGCGACGGTAACTGCCTTTTTTCATCTCTCATAAGAATTTTACATCTTCAAATATCTGCATCAGTCCTTCGACAGCCACTTTATAATTCATCCTACTTAAATGCTTGTCAAAATCCAATTAGTGCAAGAAGTATACTAAGTAGTGAATTTGAATACGGAGATTTAGATTGTTTATTCATATTTTCCAGAACAACAATCAAAATATATGCGTGCACTTTCATTATTTTAATAATAATACAAAAAGAGAGGTGTTCATTTTTGTTATTTTAAAGTGAATAATTCAATAAATTTTTTGCATCTCATCTCCGTAATACACATTTTACGCCGTACATCGTAGTCAAGAAATAGTTCCGGACAGTAGAGTAAACTTTCAGCAAACTAAAGATTGTCTTTCTCATAAATCATCTGTTGAATCTGACTTGAACAAAGTCCTCCAGTTCATTTTGAAATGATGTAATTGATATGCAAATTGAAAATAGATCGAATGTTAGTGGAGTTAGTAATCTTGCTGTGCCTATTGAATTACGATCCTCGAACATTCCGTTGTCATCAGATAGAAAATTATTGCTACTCGAAGCATCGATATATATAAACGCGTAGGTATGCTGCTCAAAAATCGACCATAATATCTACACTCCGATGTGGTCAACGGCTGCAACTACCAGATGTAAACATTAGGGCCTTCCGCAATTAAAATCGCGTGTGTATAGTGCCCGGCATATGTTACAAACCGCTGAGCTTTTTGACAAAATATGTTTAGACTATCATATACATAACCAGTGTTTAGTCTATGGAAAGTTGTATGCAGGTTTATCTAGAGGTCCGTTACTTTGATTCTGTCACTGTAGTATTTCTACTTTTGAACTTACTCAACTATTATATCAAGAAGTTTTAATGTAATATCATAGTGTAATCCACATTATATTTTAGTACTTGCTGAATTTTTGATCCATTTTAAAGTGAAGATATTCTCCCAACAATTTATTATTTGATATGATTAAGTGTAGATATCTACTTTGTGAACAATAGTACATACAGAGAGTGATGTAATCACGCTAATTTTAGTGCTTGCTGAATTTACTCCATTTTTTAAGTGAAAAAAAAAATTCCCCAACAATTTCTTATTTGATGTAATGATAAAGTGTAGATAGCTTAATTTTGAAAATTGTTACATACAGAGAGGGATGCAATTTTTTAAAATAATTGGTGTTGGGTTTCTCAGTCTATCTTTAAACTCTGTTCTGAAGTAATGGACATTTCCCATTCTTAATAACGATGTTTTAGAATCAGCGTTATAGCGAATTTAGCGATTATACTTTTTTTTGGTTGAGCTCCCACTACCCCTAACAACGTATATTTATGATGACAGGTAACAGTAACATTCCTTACATATGTTACTTTCAGTTGAGTTGTTTTGCAAAAGAAAATATAAACTAAAAGCGACCATGCTGGTCGCGCAGCGGCTAGTTTTCCTTTAATTTCAGCTTGCGCTATGACCATACATAAATCGCACGGGTGCAACTTTTAGTGAAATTGTTTACGAGTATAGCAAAGATCATTCGCAAGAACCTTGTTTACGTTGCGTTATCTCGTGTGACAAATATCGAAAATTATACATTGTAACACCTCAAGATGATCGGACTTTATTTAGGTTTCATTATAATCCGAAGGCAAGCTAACATCAACTGAGAAATTACTGCCAAGAATATCAAAGATTATCGTCAAATACATTGCAGACCAGAACGCAAATTATATTGGATATGATTTGTAAAAAAGAGGTCTTCATATTCATTTTTAACTGTCAAAGTTTAAAAAATCATACCTTAGATTTCATGGATCCAGTTACGCAAAATTCTAATCTACTATTCCTTTCTGAAACGTGGACAAGAAATGAAGAAAGAAGAATTGTTCTTCTAATTTCAATGCATTTCTCGTTATAATCGAGACAATGTTCGTGCAGGTGGAAGTCGCAATATACCATAGCTCTGAAGATACCGCCCACATTTGTACAGAAAATATGAGAAGATTTTTGTCTAATATTAGTGATTTGAGTACTAGGTATTCATCAGTTGGTGACATTTGTTCAGTTGTTTGTGAAATGGGAAATGATGTTAAAGTAGTTATAGTAGATATTTATATATCCCCAAATCAAAAGATTGAGAATATAACATTATTTATCCATCGATCGCTGTTAGAATATACTGAGGGAGGTTCTAAATTACTTAACCAAAATTTTCATAAACTTCCACTCATATTGGCAGGAGACTTCAACGTTAACTTCAATGATAAAGAAAAATTGGAAAAGCTCACATCTTTTTTATCAGGTACATTTGATTTAAGCATTAATAATGACCCATCGCAGTTCACAACGAAATACTGTACAACCGTTGATGCTGTTTTCTCGAGATACTTGGATAACATTGAATTTCAAACGTATGCATCATAATATAGTTACCATAAGCCAATAATTACCATGATACAATATAATGATAATAAAATTTATAAAGAATTTTTTCTTATTTAGAATTTATGTATAATTTTTAATTCACTATTTTATATTTAATTTTAATAAATGGACTATTTTTCCTAAAATATTAAATGAAAATTTATTGATTAAATCCTTACTTTACACTTTTTGCTTTGAAAAAAATGATAAAAAATAACCAATAATATATACAAATTAGAGAGAAGAGAGAGATGATAGCGAGAGACGGAGAAGAGAGTTGGTTGAAATAAAAGAGGGCTCTGCGCTTTTTGGCGTGACAAATAATACACCAAATAATCAATAAAAATCTATATATTAAATCACGGGTGTTTTCGCGTTGTGAAAAATAAAGTTAAGGTCCGGAACTTCGTTCCTGGACGGGGAGTCCCCCGACCGCCACAATTTTTTTATTTTCCATCTATTCTAGCAATATGATGAGGCCCAGTTCCTCTCTTTTAATTCAAAACTTTTAATAATATCGAGGTATTACTGACACATATACTTCACTCTCTATGGTACCAAACCCATGTAAAGCCTAGCTAGCTAACATCCCGCCACCACCCTTTCAAAGTCAGTATTCTAACTCCTGGCATTAGCTATCTGATTTCCAGCAGTCAATGATGATACCTCTCAGCCACAGGTAAAAATATAGCATAAGTTATTAGTATTAATTATTAACAATTCAGTTTTAACTTTAATAAACCAAGTTTCTTATAAAAAAAGAAGAAAAAGAAAGGAAGAAAATGACGTGAATTGGGTCGCTGTTCTCAAAGGCCTCCAGTCTGCAACAATCACATCGATCTAGAATTCTAATGAGTTTGGCAGTGGTTTCCCTCGGGTTAAACATTAACACATTTGTTCATACGCTTCCCTCAGGAATTTTAATTTATTTAAGTAAACTCTAGAAGTTTTGCGCTCTCGAATAGTTAAAACCTCTATTGCATGCTGATATATTTTCCGGGTAATTTCTTCGTTTACTTAACTATTTTAATTAATTCATTACACAATCTAAATTACTACCACAGCATCGCTGATACTTTTGGGAAAGTTGATACAGCCAAAGATTCTTATTCCTGCGTACAAACATGGGGATAGCCCACCTGTCAATTAAATAAGTTATTTTAGCACCCCTGTCAATTTAAATAAGTTGCTTCTATAGTTGAACAAACAGTTCATTAGATGGTTAGCCGTGGTAACCGCAGCATTCATCTAGGGATCACAAGTTTTTCAGAATAAAATGCTTAGGCTTCAGTTGAGGTACGACTCAGTACGTCAGAGATAATGTCGTCATAATCACATCAAAATTCGACTCTTCTTCGAAATTAAAATATTTCCTGAGAGAAAGTTTCATCGAGGTCTCACTGAAATCCACAAACTTGTGTTTCCCTCGTTGCTGTCAGACACTGAGAGTCCACGTTTCGACTGATCGCTTTGGACGCTTCGGACTACTGAAAACCCAATATCTGCTTCCCCAAAAATCCTACAAGAATGAACTGTAAGGCTTCTAGCTCTGAATTCTATCTTGGTTTGCAAAATTCCCTATTTTATAACACTTTGTCAAATTCGTTGTTTTATTTCAGGCTTCAGAACTACTGTGCAGCATTGTTAATGTCATGCAAACCTCACTTTTTGTCCTTCAAGAATTCCAGAACGATCAACTTTCCTATCCCATACACGGTTTTCCTCTTTGAGAGATTTATACCCTAATTTATAACTCTCAGATTAGGGATACGCAATTTTCGTATTTGCGAAATAGATGCGAATAAATGCGAAATTTGCCGATATGAGTGAATAATTGCGAAAATTATTTCTTTGCTACTTTTCGGCAAAAACTTGTTGATAAACGGCTTTTTAAGCGAAATTAGGTAATAATAGAAATAATTTATTAATATAATAACCGAAGACTATCCGAGGTCTATATCTGTGAAATCTCACTCTCCTTCGGATTTCCTCCGAATTTCACCAGGACAGTTAGTACGTACCGGAGTCGAACCTAAAAATCTAACTGCAAAAATCAACCATTAGGTTTTGTGGAGCAATTTAGTAGATTTAACAACGTCTCTTAGCGCCAAAGTCAAGGGGATTTCAGCTACTTAAGTAGTCAACCAACAGACTTCTGTTGATGTTATACATATTTTAATTACAACGAAATGCTGCTACCGTAACTTTGCAAAGGCAGCTATACAAAGCTTCTATAGCCCCGTTAACAGAGTAGATGCTGAGATATTTTAGTATGTACAACATAGTAATCGACTCTTCTTCGAAATTAAATATTTGCTGAGAGAAAGTTTCATCGAGGTCTCACTGAAATCCACAATCTTGTGTTTCCTCGTTGCTTCAGACACTGAAGTCCACAGTTCGACTGATCGCCTTGGACGCTTCGGACTACTGAAACCCAATAATCTGCTTCCCCCAAATCCTACAACGAATGAACTGTAAGGCTTCTAGCTCTGAATTCTATCTTGGTTGCAAAATTCCCTATTTATAACACTTTGTCAAATTCGTTGTTTTATTTTAGGCTCCAGAACTACCGTATAGCATTGCTAATGTCATGCAAACCCCACTTTTTGTTTTTCGAGAATTCCAGAATGATCAACTTTCCTATCCCATATACGGTTTTCCTCTTCGAGAGATTTATACCCTAAATTTATAACTCATCATTAGGGATACGTAATTTTCATATTTATGGAATGATAGAAGGCAAAGACTTACGTAACATTGATGTGCAGACTACAACAATGTTAGCTTTTAACTAAGAATTTTGATATATCTACCAAAGTAAGTAAAATTGTAAATTCTTTTAATAATGCGAAATTTTTGAATTTATATATATATATATATATATACACACAAGACAAAGTTGATAGTGAAAAACCAGTATAAGAATAAAACCACTGCAGCCAGGAACTAAAAACATGAAAGATAAGTGAAAAATAGGTTTTTGACAGCATCTCTTCATCAGCGGTGCCGATTACTGTCTAAAAACCAATGGATTGTTTCTGATAAAGTATGATCTGAGCAATAAACATACTTAGACACCATACAATCCATAAGAAACAGAAGAAGAGAATAAAAAGTTGTTTAATCATAGAACACCTAGCCCGGCGCCAGACAAAGTGGAAGTTAAGAAAAGTAGACCGCAAGAAGACTGACGTCACAAGCTTGCAACCATGGAGCAAATGGAAACACAGAAGCAGACTTACTAATGATACTGTGCTATAGGACAAAATAACCTAAGTTAACTTAGACATTTATTATGACAAACAGTTATTATTATTATTTATTATTTATTATTATTATTACACTAGTTTTTATTTATTATTTTTTAATTTTCTTGTTTAGTAGTTATTTACTTTAATTTATCTTATATTTTTGTATTACTAATTGGTAGCAACAGAATAGGCTATTCATTAAATCTAAAACAATCAATTATGTGCTTGGAAAGACTATCAGGGTAATAATTACGTTTTAGCACTACTAACAATTCTATAATATGCTTATATCTATTGTCCTTAGAACAAAGCCTATATATTCTTACAAGCTGATTTACAATAATGTTATTAAATACAGATTGTGTAAGCATGTTAAGTAATTTTGAAATTTAACAACATTAAAGTCATAAGCTGATCTTTTATCATATAGATCAAAGTAAAATGCAATAAAAATTTATTTTTGTGTTTATATCGAAAAAGTTTACATTAAGTTTATCTTGGCTACTTTGTATTAGTTCCAGATTAAGAGGGTAAATATTTAAGGCTATATTATTATTACTTTTATTAATTACAATTATGTCATCAATATATCTAAATATTGTGCAATTGCTATTATCAATTAATATATATATATATATATATATATATATATATATATATATATATATGTCGGACGTAGGTCTTCACGCCAGATCTATTTAACACAATATTCCAAACATCCCGAGAATCCTCTTTATTTGGCAGTCGACGATGGTCCGGTGGCGAGGCAATGTAGAATCCAAACTCAAATACAGTGACGACAACTCCATTATCATTTACTAACATATTTATTAAATCTCTTAACGACTTTCAGCTTCATAACTAAAGATATGGCTTCCCAATCCACATTAAAATCTGTGCGCCTTCGGCACATGTCCTTTCCATTCCCTAGTTATCCATGGCTCTGTCGAATTTCTTTGTTTCAACTTAAAACCAACGCTTAGAGACGCTCATTACTTATGCGTGATGTCATGTCGGATGATCTTTTTGCTAAACTAAGCATTTCTTAGCGCCAAACTGCAAGGCTATACATCTACCTAAAATTCTCCCTCGGTTCTTCGGAAATTGAATCAAGTTGAACCCTTTAATTCTATTTTCACTGCAAAACCTGATGTCGCTTATTTGAACTCCTAGACTTTTAAATTGTTAATCCTATATTTTACTAATTAAAATCCCGTTTTAAGGTCACGCGATCACCCCCCCCCCCATATTTTTAGTCTCACAACTTCCCCCCCCCCCTTCCCCTGAAGGCGAGCACACAAAGAGGAGCCAACTCTCTGCAACAAGCCTCCAGAAGAGAAAACTAAAATTAAATTTGAAACCTAACTGCCAAAATGCTGAACAGGGCTGCAGTACCTATTCAACAACATTAAATATTAACCCTAACTACTGACAACTCACCATCATTATCCTGTGAACCCATTTAAACTAACTAAAATTAAATTAACATTTACGATTAGAATAGGGCGATCGTTCTCCTGAAGGCATGCACACAAAGAATGGTCAGTTCCCTGCAACACGTTTTCAGAAGAGAAAAACAACTAAAATTAACTTAATTTAAATTAATTAATAATTAAATTAATCATCATGTGGAAATTGCTGCGCCGGGGCGGACCCTCCCCGCACGACAAACTCAGAAGAAACCCCACAAAATTATTCCTAATTACGACTTGATTCAACAACATTAAAATTAACTAAATTTTCCTAAATATTGACATCTAATTAAAAAACTAAAATTAATTCTTATTTACTAAAGTCGGTGCACCTAACCCCATGAAGCTGAGAAGATTACATTTTACAAAAATGTCTCCATTTGAGACAGAAGTTGACACAGAATGACTTAAAATTATTACAATCAATATATCAAATTAACTATAAAAGAATATTATACCAACATATTATCAATAAAACACTAAATCAAAGTTAATTAACACAAAAATAAATTGAAAGTGTAAGAACATGATATTCAAAATTTTCCTGTGAACACCCTCATTGCAACTCGTAGCTCAAGAAATATAAATTTGTGCCCAAGCACCTTGAGTCCATTACCTAAAACTGAGTCCTGACTTTACAAAATTGACAAAGTCAGAGTTCTTGGACACATAGTTCTTGTAGAAATTGGGGTGTCACAAACTTCATACAAAATAATTTTTATTTTATAACACTATTATTAGAATTTAAAACCTTTCCTCAGATGTCTGTATGGTGGTCCTACTCCACAACAACACTGGGAATTTATTAAGAGCTTTCAGCGTATCATCGGGGATACCTGATTCCTCCGAAACTTCAAATTTGACATAAAATAAATCAATAGTGAAAAACATAACCCTAATACATATTTCAAATTCTCCAATATTTCAAAAATTTTTCGTTTTCTCCATGATGTACAAAATTTTATACCTCTGAGTTTACAAATAATGAAGCATGTCTTTACCCTGATGCTTATCTGAAAATTAAAGGGAGACCTCTAAGATAGCCAATAAACCAAGTGGCAACCAAAAACACACAAGAAAGTAAACATCAAATTATTAATACTAAAACACAATAAACAAATTAAAAAGATCAAATTTAAGTGCTTTAAACTAAAAAAATGCACAATATTTATCAATATGAAAAAGACAATTAAATCATTGAGGTATGAAATTAACTTTCATTAAAACACTTTCCTATACATTTTTATACCATAAACTTTTCATTTCATTCAAAACCAATTTTAATACCCTACTCAAGTTTGAAGTAAACATGGTTGAACTCGTGCTTAGTTCTGCTTCTAGACACAAGTTGATTAAATATGTTAACATTACTCACACCTAATCAAAACTCACAACTCTACCAATTTCAAAAATAAAAACCTCATACCTTACACCTTTACCAATGCAAACTGAATTCCCTACCTCACAAAACATTACTTATCAAAATAAATTTATATTAAGACAATAAAAATACACTTATAAAATTATATCCAAAATTTTCAATTTTATACACTTGACAACAGATATGCAATATACCGAAAATAAACACATAATTAATCAATAAACCTTAAAAATTATTTACAAAATAACTGCCAACAGCAACAAAACCAAAATGGACAATTTAACTTTAATATGTTCTAAAATTTTCCAATAACTATACCAAAACTCATAAATTTTCAAAACATAATGAAATTACAATTTTCAAAATTTTACCAATATTTATTACTAAAACTCTTCTATCTAGCTTTCCTCCCCCCCCCCCGAAAAAATAACAGGATTGACTGGAGTGATCATCCCCAGAAATCAATTTTCAACATGTACTTAATTTTTACAATATTAAAATTTTCATTTTCATACCAATAGTTTCAAATTGTGAGAACATTTTCTACAAAATTTTAAATCGTCACCAAAATTTCCAAAATTTACACAAAATTTTCCCATTTTACACATAATAGTTACTTTTTTCAATTTGTTATCAATACCATTTCAATTTTAAAATTTCAATACCTTAATGTCAAAAATAATTTACATCTTCAACTTGTACAATTGCAAATTTAACCATTTAAAACATTTTTTCATATTTTTTTAAACTCGTTTTTATTTCTGTTTATTGTAATTCGTTTTAAATTTCTTACCTTAACCTTGAATTTCTTCTACAACTTTTGACAAATTTTAGTGATCCTTTGATGAAGAATTTTGTTTGGTACATTTCATTTTCGTCAATTTTTGGTAGTCCCGGAGAGCCACGGGAAATCCTGTCTCACACACTCCAACACTTGAAGAAAATTTTTGCGAGAGAGAGAAAGAAAAAAAAATCCGCTGAAGTTTCCACACACAAAAAAATTTTCCGATGAGAAGATGGCACAATCCCACTGAAATTTGAAGCACAAATTTCGAAACGTCGCCTCCAATTTTTTTTAAATTTAATTGATTGTTGCCTCGATGAAAAACAATTTCGCCGCACAATTTACACAACAAAGACTCAAAACCTAATAATTCCTGGATGTGTCTCGAGATAACTTGAAGCATAAACTTGAAACAGAAATTTTGTTGAGCACAAGCCGAAGAATTTTCTTTACTCGATGAACTTTTTGGAGAAACCCGAGCACCGGAAAAATTTTTTTACCTTTTTCTTAAAATGAAATGATGAAATTGGGGTTTCAGTAATCCTGCGTAGATGACGTTCATTACCGGCTTTTGTCGGACGTGGGTGCTTCACGCCCGATCTATTTAACACAATATTCCAAACATCCCGAGAATCCTCTTTCATTTGGCAGTCGACAATGGTCCGGTGGCGAGGCAATGTAGAATCCAAACTCAAATACAGTGACGACAACTCCATTATCATTTACTAACATATTTATTAAATCTCTTAACGACTTTCAGCTCCATAACTGAAAGATATGGCTTCCCAATCCCCATTAAAATCTGTGCACCTTCGGCACACGTCCTTTCCATTCCCTAGTTATCCATGGCTCTGCCGATTTTCTTTATTTCAACTTTAAAACCAACGCTTAGTGACGCTCATTACTTATGCGTGATGTCATGTCGGATGATCTTTTTGCTAAACTAAGCATTTTCTTGGTGCCAAACTGCAAGGCTATACATCTACCTAAAATTCTCCTCGGTTCTTCGGAAATTGAATCAAGTCGAACTCATTAATTCTATTTTCACTGCAAAACCTGATGCCGCTTATTTGAACTCCCAGACTTTAAAATTGTTAATCCTATATTTTACTAATTAAAATCCCGTTCTAAGGTCGCGCTATCGCCCCCCCCCCCCATATTTTTAGCCTCATATATATATATATATATATATATATATATATATATATGTAGAAACTCGATCTCCTGCGAGTTCCCACTTTTACTAGAAACTGTGGTCGGTGTCTAGGGGTTGTTGTTCTCAGTCTTATAGAAACCTTTCCGCTTACTGCACGGCGGAACTAGACTCTCTTATACTCAGTTAAAGACAGAGTCACTGCTTAAAACACAACACTATATATTGCCACTTATAAACTATTTACTTATCTAGAAATGCGTTGCATATAAAATTACACGTCAAGCCGCACCAGGCCTCCACAATCAAAATGGGTTAAAGTATCCAGCCGTCTGCCGAGATAGGATTGACTAAGCCGCCGTCTGCTGCTTGTCAGGAGCCAACGTCATGCCCCCTTCGAGACTGTCTCTCCCGTCGCAGCCGTCTGCTGCTTTCAGCACCTCTTACCAGGTCGGGACCCAATCTCAGTCTCTCCTCAAATACTTTTCTTCCCGTTCATCTCTCGAAAACCTAATAGCGCTGTCGTCGCATAGCGTACACGGCGACATATAGCTGGAGCCCTGGGATAACACAATTCCCATAACTCGGCTGTCCTGACTATGCTGACGTCCTCGGCAGCGTTATACCTTACCATCATCAGTTTTAGCACACAGAATAGCACAAACGTAACAAAACAATGAAATAAAAAGAAAGTAATGCGTTGTTTACAGTCGGTCATGGCTCTTTTCTGAAAGTCTAGTCGGAGCCAGTGGACTACAGTTCACTGTAATACCTAAACAAAAAACACAGGTACACCACGTTTAAATTACGATGCACAATTAGTCTTTAACTGTAACACCTAACTTGTTCAAAACACTAATGAAACACTCGGTCACACCAAGTTTGTGTTTAAATGCGTATCTTGTCACTTAAATCATAGCACTATCAAACATGCACTCACAAACAAAACACTTCGTCTTTCGTATATCGGTGACACTAAGGGCTACCATTAGGGCCAAACAAAACCCTTGAATACCATATTGCCCTTTACGACACTTAACTGATGCCACTTTCTTCTCACACACTTCACGATCACAAGCTGAGCACACTTTTACAGGTGGATTGCCAAAATCTGAAGAAGTTTGAAGTATGATAACGATGACTATTTTGTACTGTTGAGTATATCGGTTTAACACTTTCGAGTCTGGGACGGATTTTGCAGACTCAGAGCAAAATTTCACAACCATTTCCGAAGATCCGTCACTCAAACTTCCTTGCATTTCTAATACTGTAGCTTTTTCACTACGGCGTTCCCATTCTTTACGAATCACTCTTCCACTAAAATTTAGTGGCAATTCAAAATCTGTAGCCTTTGCGCTACGTTCACAGCAGTCATGAGGGATCATTTTTCCACTAAAATTTAGCGGTATTTCAAAATCTGTAGCCTTTGCGCTACGTGGCACACATTCCCATTTTTCTTCCTTCTCATTCTTCAAAACATAGGGACTATCGTTTCCCGCTAAAAGAATCTTTTCCGCTCCCTGGGACACTCGGGGTGGTGTCGCAAGTTCGATGACCTCTTTCCTAGCAGGCACTAGAAAATGTACAAGCCTTTTCTGCGTCTCAACGCTCTCTTCTCCTCAACTTTCGGGGGAGTATCTGAAGAACTTTCTCTCTCGCTCGCAAATTCGGACACGGTTCTCTCGGTGTCACATTTCAGCAGGGCATCGCCGTTTTCGCTGGGAGTGGGTGTCGAAAGTTCACTGAACTTTGAAGAAAGCAATTCTCCGTTCTCTCTAAAGTGAGATAAGGCTATGGGATTCACATATTCCCGCTGCTGGCTTGGGCGAATTTCGGGCTCACTTTGTTGAATCACACTCGTGAAAACAACATCAGATACACGAAAATATCTCTCTTGGCGGCGCAAAAAATTCTCTGCACCTTTGTCCATACTGAGTACAGACACACTATCCGAGTTTGTTTTTGGCGCTAACTGTCGTTCTAATCTTAGTATTTTCATTTCGCGTTAAATCTCAGCCATCTTTCGTTGCAACTCCATCTCCTCGGCTGCCATTTTGTCCTGCTTCTGTTTTTCAGCTTCTCGCTCTTCCCTCTCTTCCACAATCGAAATAAGCAGATTCTCAATGTAAACATCGTCACAATCCGATATTTTAACCAGGGCGATTAATTGCTCAACCTCTGGTTTATCCGGGACCTCTAGGCACAGCTCGTAGACTAGAGTCACCAGGTCTACCATTCTGGCATGCTCCAGATACGCCATCTCAGAATTTTTTTCCACTTACGTCAGATTCTATGTTTTATCCGTTCAATCCGGGGCACAATTTCAACTCTGTTTCACAATCTTAAATTACGCAAATGTCACAATTATCTCAACTAACAGTTCGTACCGTTCGATGGCACTTCACGCTTTCACAAGTTTGTCACTCGCGTTCACAACACTTTAAACTCACACAACGTCGCTTCCATGGGTGTCACTCACCGCACTTGGTCGTCACTTATCCTTCTTCACACTTTTAGTAGAATCTCGGTCCAGGCCGATCTTTCACTTTTGTAGAATTTAGATCCGATCTCGATCTTTCACTTTTGTAGAATTTTTATCCGATCCCGATCTTTCACTTTTGTAGAATTTTGATCCGATCCGGGCCGGGCGCCCACTATTTGTAGAAACTCGATCTCCTGCGAGTCCCCACTTTTACTAGAAACTGTGGTCGGTGTCTAGGGGTTGTTGTTCTCAGTCTTATAGAAACCTTTCCGCTTACTGCACGGCGGAACTAGACTCTCTTATACTCAGTTAAAGACAGAGTCACTGCTTAAAACACAACACTATATATTACCACTTATAAACTATTTACTTATCTAGAAATGCGTTGCATATAAAATTACACGTCAAGCCGCACCAGGCCTCCACAATCAAAATGGGTTATAGTATCCGGCCGTCTGCCGAGATAGGATTGACTAAGCAGCCGTCTGCTGCTTGTCAGGAGCCAACGTCATGCCCCCTTCGAGACTGTCTCTCCCGTCGCAGCCGTCTGCTGCTTTCAGCACCTCTTACCAGGTCGGGACCCAATCTCAGTCTCTCCTCAAATACTTTTCTCCCCGTTCATCTCTCGAAAACCTAATAGCGCTGTCGTCGCATAGCGTACAAAGCGACATATAGCTGGAGCCCTGGGATAACACAATTCCCATATATATATATATATATATATATATATATATATATATATATATATATAGATATATATATATATATATATATATATTGCTAATAAATGTAAAACTTTATATATTGTATTTTTTGTTGTGAAATTTCTATATTTTTTACGCGAAATTTACGTATCCCTACTCATCATTTAGAAGGCACAAGCTCGAATTTTTTACCCCTCCAAACTGGAGCGCTGGTATAATTCTCCTTCGCACCTGCAGTACAGCTCTTGCTTCTGATTCAGAGCGCTTTGTAAAATTTTACTTCAATCTTCATGTTAATTTTTTCCAAATTTTCCTTTTTTACCTATCCTTTAATATGTTCAAAAGAAGATTACAGTAGAATGCTACAATCCTAACCCTACGAGATACGCCAAAAGAAAGCATTACCTTGATCTTCCACTCTAACTTTTAATAAAAGGAAGTAAAAAGTACTATATCCCCAACGGAAATTACAATTTCGTGATGCACTAAAGCGTCGTTAATATGTTTCTTTGTGATAAGTTTTTCTCACCTACCAGTGTGGAATCCCCGGCCCGCTTCAGTTGCAAGTAATAATGTAGGACTTCGGTTATACGCTAGTGATCTCAGTCTAAATTTCATGTGTACGCATTTTTCTGGTTGGGTAAGGGGATTTGCTTAATTTTTTCGTGGAATAACCCGTTCTCCTGAAGAAAAACTTTGATCCTTATGAGACGCAACACTAGGGAATATACTTGAAATAATAAAAGATATAAAAGAATCAGGGAGCAGATGTGAAGGAAAAAAATAATACAAAAAATCAACTGGTTTTGAAAAGTACTTGTTGCTTCTAACATTTAAAAATAGTATTTAACTAGGGATGACTTGAATAAAAACATAAACATGGTATTAATTATACGGAACAGTGAAATTTTCCCTAGGGCATTCCATAAATTCCAAATAAAAATCAAAACAACAAACTATTTAAACGAACTTTAAAAAACAAAATTTGCAGTATTTTTTTACTTTATTTTAGCTAAGAAGTAAAATATATTTTGTTAAATTTTAATCCAGACATAGATACAAGTTTTTCGCTTCGATTTTAGAGGGAAATTAATTTATGTACTATAACTAAAAATCTTAGAAAATTTTAAAAAGAAGGAAAGTAAAATTTGATGCGCTTAAATAGGGAAAAACGAGTTTATTTGTTTATCTCCATTTGCTGTAAAATCGAAATCATATTTTAATGTGATTCTTTGGGGATTCAACTTAAATTTCTTTAAGTTATTCACAGTTTACTTCTTTCTCTGACTCCAACAGCAAAGTATGACGTTACGCTGTATTTCAAAATAACCGACAAGTATTAACCTTTTTTTTTTTTGACGAGACATTCATTAAATGCAAGTTAATTTTGATTCATACTCAAATAAATAATGTCTCGTACGTTATTAAAAGACAAACAATCATTATCGAGTGACAAAATAAAGAGACGTACAAAAGCAAGGCAACTTCAAATCTGGAATGATTAAGTAGCTGTATGTGCCCAAGATGAAACTGATTTCATTCTCCGATGTTCTTTGACTGAGCTACATTACCTAAGGCAATCAGTCTGTTGACAATTTTCTGTTAGCTTGTAGAATAAATTAGATTCTTAACGAGTTGCCCAACGTAAGTTTATTCCATGAAATAACAGAGGAGTTACAAAGAAGGATTGTGCACCTCGAATATGCAGTGCTTTATAACATTTGATTAAAGTGTCCGAATAAACTTTCCATTGCTATGTTAATTATTATTTTCTTTTAAACTTCACCAGAAGGGATCAGTATTATGAGGCATGAGCTATCACTGATATGTAGAAGTTACGTTCAACAGGAACAATTTCTTTATTTTACAATAAATGATTAAAATTTTAGAACTATGAACAGCATTTTGAGTATTACTATTAAATTTAAAGTTAGTAAATCACAGAATTTTCCTAATTTCTGTAAATTTTAAATTTGTAGAACCATTCAGCCACTATATCTTAATTTTTAGAAAACTACTGCTTTTAACTGCAGGAAGTTCGTTGTAATTACCCCGCAGTAAAATTAAATTGAAATCCTTTAAGGATTATATATATGAACATTTTGTAAGCCACGAAGTAAACCTAATAACTGATATTGTCAAAATTACCTGTCACTGGCTTAAGAACCTTTCATAGATAATAATTTTTAAGACCTACGAAAGTCCTTTCATTCATAATTAGAATTGTTGTGTATCGCTTTATAAATTAAATAATTAAAATTAAATATACAGTGAATTAAATACTTTAATAATTTTCTCCACCTATTGTTTAACTTTGATGAGTGTCATTAGATTAATTTTCGCGCGAATTAATTGTGGTGACACTCATGAAAGTTGAGCAAATGATAAATCATGTTTTATGTACTAAATGTAACATGCAAGAATTTAATGTATTTTAGTGTTTGATTGACTGACAATTTCAATTTATTTTAATTTTTTTTTTCATGTGGATTGACTGACGCAAGGTAAAGTTTTTTTTTTTAAATTTAAGCCTTGTTTAGTATTTTTATTTATTTTCCCCCTTTTATTTTTAAGTTTTATACGCTTAATTTTTTTTTCCTTTTATATATATATATTTTTTAAATCATCACGTATTGGTTTGAAACACAGAAGTGCTTCTCGAGAATCTTTAAAAAAATAGCGATACAGTTTATTCAGTTGCATTAAAAAAAAAGACGATTTTGCCCACTTTTGCAAAGAAATATGCTGATAAGTAGACCACATGGGGTTTCCTCATATGGCAGTACCCGGATGTGAGAGGGTCAGGGAAGCTTTTGGACATGCTTGAGGCGAGTAACAGCACAGATGATATAATTAAAAGTACCACGTGGATGGATTAAAAAAGATTATAAAAGGGCAGCACACAAAAAATACGAAGACTTTTCCTTTTTCCTCGTGGTTTGGCTGACGGAAGCTCTAGCTGGATATCTCTGCACTGATCAATGCTGCCGTTTGTTCGGAGTTGACGACAATTTTCGAAGAACGCCATTATGAAGAAGATTGAACAAAGACCCTGGACCTGGAGTATTGACTCTCCCGATGTACGATGGAGCATAGAAGTGATCACGAGGCTTGTAAGATATCAGATTAGATAAGTTTTTTTCTTTTTTAGCCATGGCTTAATTAAATTTAATATTTTTTTAGGTTTTTTTTTTTTGGTCAGTCAATCTAAATTTTTTTTTCCTTTTTTTATTGTAGCCATTTTTATTTTTCATTAGTTCAAAGTTGTTCAAAGTGATAATTATTAATTTTATTATGAGAGATATAATTTAATGCTTTATGTTTACAAGTAGAACGAGGGATAGTACTAATATGTATGTGTATATTGATGTATAAAGGAGTTATGGCAATGAGATAAGATTTCTCTAAATTCTATTGTTTAACGTAAGGTGATTAGATTAAATTAATTTGTGTTATTAGTAATGAATAAAAATTTTGGTTTGTTTCCCTCAGTTAAAATTGTGTCTGTCATGTTTTATGAATAATTATGTGTGAATTTCTGTTAGCCACAGAATCTAGGTTATTGTTTTACTTAGGAGATTTATGAACACAACGCAATACTAACCACTATACGTTTTATATATAAGGAATAAGTTTAAAATAAATAATACTGCTTTGTTTGATTTAAATGATTGATATAATAAGTTAAAAGAAGTAATAAAAATTAGAAGATACAACAGAATTTGAAGAGAAATAACAGTATTTTATTAGTATAGATTTCAAAAACACTCATGATAGGATCATCATATGTATGAGATACTTCCAGATAATTCGTTAAATGAACGATATTTTAAACGTTTTGCACATTAGGGGTGATCAAAATCAAAGAATGTTTCTTAATAGTCATTTATCTCATTAAAGTTAGTTCCTTTTTAAAATGTTCTAACAGGACGAATTCCCAGAATGCAACATCGGAAATGTTCGACGTTCACTGTTGAGGCTTCACCTATTGCACGTTTTTATTCTTGAGGAAATTTAACGTAGTTTTAGCAGCTGAGAAAGCACATAATGATATTTCAAATCTCCATCATTTGAGGATACTTTTTGTAAAGATCATTCATCATAATAATTTAAATATTCCTCTCTATAACACGTTGCATGGATTTTAGCCTCATTCTTCCCCAATCTTGATTTAGTTACACAAATGGTTTTCCAAACTAAAACGTTCTTAGGATGAGCAATAGTTAAGTTTATGGAACCTAAATTACTTCCATTCTCCAGTTTCGACAGATGTATTGTCGCGTGCAATAGCGCCATTCTAAGCGAAGGACGAACGTTTTTAGAAACCCAAATTCAATTTTTGCTTAGAGAAAGCACTTAGTTCAAATTCAGACATTTCTCCAGATATCCACTAGTTTATACATTTTCCTTCTAATCCGATAAAATAATTAAAAGGAAATTGTATAGTGTCAATTGACGCATCACTACTAGATATATGAACTCTGTAAATTGTACAATTACTCATAGCTTAAAAACATTGTCTCTTAGACTTTGGTGATATGAATTCAGGTTCTCAAATTAATGACGAAATAATAGAGGAAATATTACTTGCATGAGCTCTAGATTTTTACAAAGCTTCATACAAACATTGAAGATGAAATTAATAAAGAAGTTATTTGAAATGCAGTATTCATTTCTACATGTTGCTTTGAAGTTTCATTTCCATATATCAAGATAATAACAAATTAAAGATTTCCTCGTATATCTCGCACTAAAAATTTGAAACATTTAAATTTTTTTTTCCTTGCTACTTCCAACCTTTATAAGTCAACATAACTAAAGATAACTTTTTGAACGATTCACACAGAGTTGACAACAAAATATCTGATATTTTGTTGTCAACTCTGTGTTTTTCTTATATCTGAGAAAAAAAGTTTTCCTGTTTAAATAATTTTATTAGACATTTTTAAATTCAAAATAATGTTTTTTTAAATGCCAAGTACATGCTAACTCGTTGAAGTATAAAATTAGTTGAAGAGATGTAAAATTAAAGACTACTCCTTTTCAAAAGATAAAAATAAATAAAGAAAAGAAAAATAAATAAATAAACTATCTGTAGGAAAATAAAACTAATTATAACAGAAAAAAATATTGAACATCTGTATAAACTATTTTTTTTTAAAGATATCAGCAATTGCATTATTTCTATTCCTGAAAGTTGCATTTCTTCTCAATATTCTTAGGCAGGCCTCACACCGAAAAAGCACATGTTTCAGACAGCCGCTCGCTGCTACCTCCACAAGCGTCAGCAATGCGACACGTGAGATAAATGTCGAAAGTATCCGCACACTGGAGAAACTTACTTTTTGACACACGCATGCGCCGTACAAAGTAAACAAACGCGCTATCGCAAGCATATGGTAGCGCCATATTCAATTGTAGAGAACACGATGTCTGGATGGCCTGAGCTCAAAGATTCGTCTTCGGATGAAGACTTCGATTTAATACTGATCCATCACTTGAATAAAAATAAAAACGAAAAAGACAGCGAATGCATTTTGTTGATTAAACCAAGTATTACATACATTGCACATTAAGCAATTAGTGCTAAGTTTGATGATTTTCAAGATGATAAAAAAAATGCTGATCTTTTCACAAATCCTTTTTTTAATTTCTCTGCAAGACGTTAATTGTTACCCCCTGAAATCCAAATCGAAATTATTGACCTACAGCACCATACTACACTGAGTACACTCTAAATTCAAAACTTATAAGTATATAAAATTTTATTCATCATCATCATTCTCACATTCTTTCTTATGCATCAAATTTTCTATTTGACGCATAGCATCTCTTTGGTGCTTTTTTTTAAGGCCCTTCAGCCTACAACATAAATATTCACAAAATTTTCCCACAGCATCATCGGTACTGTGTCTTTGATTCAAGAAGTATTCATGAATACTTTCTGTTGTTTCTTGAATCTTAGACATGAATGGATCCAGTTCAATCTCCCTCTTGCGTTTCCTATTTTCTTTACTGGATCTAAAAATCAAAACATTTTTGTTAGTAAAAATTCCAGACTATAAGAAGTAACTTTTAGCGACTTAAATAATAAAAAGAAACGTTAAATAAATATTACAAATATAAATCAAAAATGTAAATTATTTTAAAGTACTTATTGAGTTGTTTCTTTGCCTATAATAATAAGTTAAAATTCATGAATTGGTGTTTGACATTTCTCGACTTAAGTTTTTCTGTTATTTATTTCATATATATTCTAAATATATTACTTTTCTAATTACAGACACCCTGTATATAAATTGGAATGTATCACTGCTAAACATAATTTCAATTTCTCATTTCTTAATTATGAATAAAGAGATGAACTAATTATCTTGTATTCATTTTATTTCTTTAATTTACGACTTTATGGTATTATGATTGGTGACCTCTTGTGTGACATTGCCGATGGATTGGTTTAATAGAAAAGTATCCATTTCTTCTAAGAAATTTAATAACCATTATTACTTGTGGTTCTGATAAATATCAGTGAATAAATTTTGTACTGTTAACACTCATCTTTTATCTTACACACAATTTGAAGTATTTTAAGAATGTTACTCAGAAAGATCATTGCACATATGTTTGATATTCATAACAGTTTTGCATTCTAGCATTAAGAGCACTTTATCAATATTAAAATAAGCAAGTTTAAATATTAACAAAATAAAAAGTTATTCAGATCATGGATGGAGACAAGGGGGTGTTAAAATTATAATAATTCAATTTGAATGAGTACCATGTTTTAAACTTTTTAAAATGGATTATGTACTTATTTTTCTCAGAACCTCCCCCACAAAACTAAATCCTAACTACACCCATGATTCAGTTCAAATATATTACATAAAAAAGTATAATACCCAGGTGTAGGTGTTGAGAAACTTGTAAATGCCAATGGAGGGGAATTGGCGCCATCCAAGTATTTTTCACTTTCAGATTCATTATCATCCCTTAAAATGAACATTGTTTTTGCATAAAATTCTGAAATACATTGTGATTTATATTCATTTCAATTTACATTTCTAAATAAAAGAGAAGGAAAATCACTAGGTAGAGGATTTAAGATTCTCCTTTGCATGGTGAATTTTTCAAGCGAAATCCTCAGATGTAATATAAGATAGATCCAAATACACTTAAAAAGTTTTTCTTATGTCAATTTATGCTTGATTTACTATTGAATATTTAATTATTTTCCAGTCTATTAATAAATAATTTTTAAAATTGTTTTTTACATAAGAATATAAAAAATAACTTAATACAGCACTTACATGATTTGAGGATCATCAAATACTGGCTGCGAGGCAGTCAGCTGAGGAGTTTCCTCTATGCTGCTTATGGAGCTAAAAATGTTAAAATAATAAACAACATATTATTCATATAAACGAAGACTTTTAGGTTGTGCAAAATTTTATAACATAATACACAACATATGCTTCCACCGAGTCTTAAACTGTTCAACTAAACAAATATAAAGTTGAATTAATAAAAAATATAAAGTTGTTTCTAAATATTAAAGTATGCATTCCTAAATTATGATTGAAACACAGATTTACAAAATCTGATGCACTTTTATTCATTATTAAATTTTAAATTATCCTAAATTTTATAAACCATGGTTTTAATTTTAAATTCTATTCATATTTCACACTTTATTGACTAAATCTCAAGAACAGTACCATAAAAGATTTATCTCCTTCATGTTTAATTACTTTGATCAAAATGATACTTAGATAAAAGAAAATCTTTGGTTATACATCTCCTGTAAATGTACTGTGTTAAACCTTAAATATGATCAAATATACAGAGAGTAAATAAAAGTTTTCTAAACTTTCAACTATTTTTTAAGACTTTCATACTGCAAAAATTGTTTTATATTCACCAATTTTCAATATAACAATTTTTCAGCAAACTGACCAGAGTATATACCATATCATAAAAATTGAAAAATATATTTCAATTAACTGGTGCAAGATTATCTCTTAAAATTATCAACGATATTTATAGTTGTTAAAATTTACATATTTACAGTTTACAACAAGCAGTTATTCATTTTATATCAATTTATACAGACTCAGCTTAAATACACTTTACAAAAACTAACTGTTCAATTAAAAATCTCAAAATTGTTAATTACCCGATCAATTAAGCTGAGAAGAAATCTCATGCCAGGCTTTCTTTACGCTGTGTCTGTTGAAATATTCTCGAAGAAAGCGAAGATTAAAATCAAAACTCTCGGGAATTAGATCCGCCATTATGCGACAGAACAAAACTCAGGACAAATAGACTGCACGTGCTATCTGTGAGACGGCGATCAGACTCAGACCAGATGGCGCTATAGCGTCTGACGTTTCATTGGTGTGAGTACTCGGCGCGGAAATAACTGGTTTTCCAATGCAGTGTATGTCAGACATACGCTATCGTGTCGCGTGCTTTTTTGGACCAAAAAGCACTATGAATTCAACATAATATTAAACTATGAATTCAATGATTTTGAACGTGAAGGTTTCTTCTCTAAAAAAAGAGGGAAATATACTGTTAAACTATAAGAGATTTTAAAGCAGTAGCAAAAAAGGCTTATTATATTAAAAGGCTCTTAAATCAGCTTTAAAAATTAAGATCTCTTTAAATCCCACAGCAACCCTGACTATTGCTCTGAAACCATAATAACGACTGCAATTGTTTACTGACGTGTACAACGTGTGTACGTAATAACGTCTTTTAACTGAGATGAATTCTGTTGAAATACAAATGTTTTTAGTAATAGAGTGTAGTTAGAGTTCAGAACTTAATCTTCATTAAATGTGTTTTTCTTAGTAGATGTTACTATATATGTTACTTTAAGTGTTTTAATTTAGGTGTGTTTCTCGTTGAAATGATGAAATATGATAAAATTTACATGACCTACGTAGCTAGAATATTATGAAGAAAACTTTTCGAATTTATATTTGCTTTTTCTTTTTGAAGATGTCTGCATGTAGTTAAGAATGGCAGTTCTAATTTATATCCATAGATTTATTTTTGCTTGAAATGAAGGGTTGTATATATCAATGGACTTCCGCTATTTAGATGTGACCCCAAACCTGTCTATCACTACTCAGAATTGGATTGGGGGAGGCGGGGAGGGATCCAATCTTTCTCTCCAATGTTATCTGCAGTAAATTTGATTGATAGGGAAAGGAACTGATTCTAAGTTTTGGGGGTAAGGCGGAGAATTAACAAAGCCTCGAAGACAGGTTCAGCAGTCTTTCTCTCTCAGAGACAGGAAACTAAACAATCTTATCTTTTCAATGATCGCGACATTCCACGGTTTGATAAACTGCACATGTCTGTGCTACGCTGTTTTTCCTTTCATCTCTTTTATTCATTAATTTAAAGCTAAAGAGAACTAGCTTAAGCCTTAGAAACATTAACCAGTAAAATTATCCATGGTTTAAAATAAATAATAAACCGACATTTTTTTCATACCGGGGATTTTCTCCACGTGGTAATAATATGAAAAGCAATTCGACACTATTAAAAATACTTATGGCTTTCATTTTTAATTTTTATTACATATGCATCTTTATGACATCCTGCTTACTCTATTCTGACCTTTTCGCAGTGTTTAGTTTATAAAATTTCAGAGTAGGGATAATTTTAACATTCAAGGTAAAATCCTCTGTTCAAAATTTTTTTTTCAAAAATGAAAGATTTTTTAAAAACTATCTACAGCATAGTAATTTTATACAACTCTTTGTTAATAGCTAAAACCATTCATAACCCATTGTCTATAAGTATATAATGGGCATTCTTTTAGATTTAGTTTTCCATAGTATAATAGACTGAATATAGCTGGTATTCTTGAAGAATTTCAAGCATGTAATTTCCGATCAATTTAAGTAGATTGGATGGTCTAGATTTTTTTTCGAAAACTGAATAGTTTAGCTACTTAAAGTTAATATAAAAATTCCACAATGATCTTGGCTCCAAACCTATAGGAATAGAGGATCATTGCTCCCATATGAAAGGGAGAGATTAAAAAAAATAAAGCACACTTAAAAAAGTAAGTTTATTGGCTGTGTTATCTGAATAGTTGTTAAACTTTTTTTTTTCTACGATTCTGAGGAATTGCTAAAAATTGCTAGTTATCAATTAGTCCTCGAGATTGCTTATTTCATTAGACACAAGCTAAATAAATGGTTTTAAATTTTTATCCAGTGGAGAACCAAGTAAATATATGAATGCTTTTTTAAATTAATTATTTTCTATTCAATGATTTCCTCACTTAATAAAAATTATATTTTTCATTCATTTGGTTTTTAACAAAAACTTTCGGATACTACTGATAAATCAAAGCCACAGAATAACCATATAAAAGCGAGGTTCAACTGCTCTTAATATTTGAACAAGAATAATAAATATTACTTAATGGATACTCCCATAAAACCTCATTTAACATCGCATTCCTCTCTCGCTGCTAGGATTGTGTTTATGCTGCATCCCGCGCAAGAAGTATCGCAGAAAATCTGCAGTGGCATTTAAAGGTACTTGTTTATTTAAGATGTTTCACCTATCAATGACAGCCATAATGGCCATACAGGAAACTATGCATTCATCTTTTAGGATACTCTCACCCTCGCGATTTCCGATGGCTGTGATCTTAGTTCTTTATGCCTCTGTTAAATGCCGATATTTTTACTGGCATTTAATTTTATATCCTGCGTATAAACTAATATTTTAAGGTCTTCTCTAGGGAGTAATTCTTATAATGACTTTTTTAAATTCGTGCATAACTTTTCTAGTAAAATTTTAAATGCATTGACCAGATATATATCTTTATATATCTGGAGACAGCAAAAGTAATGGAAAGACAAATTTGAAGCTACAGACGAATCAGCTAAAAGTACTGTCCTTCTTTGTCATGAATTCAGTGCTTAATACAACATTTCTTTACGTAGTACAATCTATAAGAAAAATAAGAGATAGAAATGGCTTTTAAATATATGACTTAAGTTTTTATGACAGTGGTAGTGGCAAGTTATTTTTTCTTATTTATAGCAAAAATAAAGTCTCAAACTATTTAAAATATAGTTTCCAATAACTGCTCTTAAATGCTTCTATAAGTCCACATTATTTATTTCCAATATGTATGCAATAAGAAACTTGGATTCCCGGATGCAACAATTTCCCAATTTACATGTATTCTTAAATGCGTGAAGCTAAAGTAGAATACATGAAGGTCTGTAGCTTCATGCTTAAATAATATCTAAGGGGACAAAAATGAAGGGGTACATACGTTGTGGGAGAGGTCACTGAGAATAACACTTCTACACTTCATCAGGATTATTACCTTGGTAGAAAATGGCTACCTGACTGAGACACGGGAGTTTACCTCCCACTGTGGCAGACGGTCGTAAAAGTGGCGTTAGCAGGAAAGAGCAATAATGGACCGTTATGAATAAGGCTCGGTGCACACGAGCGATGCGGCGCCGGTGCGGCACCGCAGTTGCGATTAGAAGTACATAGAGTTGAACTAACCAATTCACACGGACGTTTGTGCCGCTGCGAGCTCGCAACGACCGGTTTTTCTACCCCGGGTACTGCTTCATCGCACGAACGACAACGGCTTAGAAGTACCTTCATTTCAACTGCGCTATTCACACGGACGACATTTTGCCGCAAAAACAAAATGGCTGAAAGTGTAGACACAGAACTTTTAATAGAGGAAGTTAAAAAGTTTCGTGAATTGTGGGATATTAAATGTGAAAAGTACAATATATTTACAATATATTAAATATATTAAATTGTACACAAATTAACTACACAAATTAAATACACAATTTAATATATTTACAATATATTAAATTTTGTACAATATATTTACATTATTCTAATTTTTTGAACCATGTTATGAAGTATTCTAATATTTTGAATTTTTTTTCACTTGCTGTTTTAAATATATTTTCTATTTCATTGTAATATGTTCATATTTTTATAATCTACAAAATATGCAGATTTGTATTATGATAATTTATATTTGATATCATTGATTATTTATTTGATAAATTAGATTTGCAATTCCCTTGACCATATTTTCTTTCATTATTCTAATTTTTTGAATCGGAGCTGTAGTCTGAAAACAGACTCAATCCTACCTTTGGAAAATTCAGTGCAGATGTGACTTTTTGTTAAAGGAATCTAGCAGACCATTAAATACGTAATGGTGGGCCACTTCCCTAAGTGGAAAAAGGGGTCAATTTTTAAGAAAAGACCACAAAGAGACAATTCAAGGCCCGGGGTGTCAGGCTGACAAAAAGGAACGCATGCCTGGAGGTGCCAGGTGACATTTATTTAACGGATCACGACGATCAGGATTAAAATATTTCAGATAAATTTACATTACTCATATTTCAGTCTCGTATTAATTTTTGATGTTTCCTCAAATGTAATTAGATAAAAACAGCAGTGCATAGCAGTATATAACTTAATTAAAAATTAAACACAAATCTAAACAATATGCTAGAAAGTAAAAATTAAACATATTTTTTGATTTATTAAACTTTTATTAATTTCCATCTATTAAATTTTTAAATATTTATTGTTATTTTTAAATATCGCATTTTCCATTCACATTTATTGTTAAATGCAGTCATTTTGCCATGGCAGTTTTCCGACATCACTAATGAAATAGTCCGCCCATGTATTTCTGATCTGATTTAAATTGATCTCTCCTTGATTTTGATGGGATCCTTGATTTTGGCCGCTGTCATAAAATCCTTCGATACATAATGTATCTTCAAATTTATATCCATCTCTTTTGAGAACATAATTATGAAGGGCACAACACGTTTTGATGATGCTTATAGCAAAACCAGGTTTCACGTTTAGAGGCCTATGTAGTATTCGCCATTTGTTGTTCAAAATTCCAAACGAACATTCGACATATCTTCGAGCTCGAGATAGTCGGTAGTTAATTAATTTTTTTTTTATTTATTTTTTTTTTTGGAACAAAAATTTACCGCTGTACGGTCTCAAAACATTTCTTAACAAGGAAAATGCTTCATCTCCAACAAACAAACACGTAGGGCAGGACTGGGTGATCCATCCCAGACAGGGGTTTACCTGTTAGTATTTTCACGCCTCCGCTTTCTAATTTTTTATTGAAAAAGCTATTTTGGAAAATTAAACTATCCGAATCTTTGCCATAGGAGCCAATATCTACATACAAAAAGTTATATTGTGAATCAGCAACTGCTAATAACACCACAGAAAAATAATGTTTGTAGTTGAAGTATAATGAACCACTTCTTCAAAAGAGTGTTTGCTCATTCGGAAGTAATTAAAAAACTTTGCTTCGTCATGACACAAGTCTTCATATAATAAGGAAGATGTCCCTTTTAACATCCTCTAACTCACCAGTGGGTGGACCCAATAATTTCTTTTTCTGTATTTTAAATACTTATAAATAAAGTACGAAAACACAACTCTTTTTCTTGAGTACGCTTCCAACTCTCGTGTCCTCAATGTTACACCTCGCGTTCTCTAATTGTTCGCTCATGTACACCATCTGTCTGTCACGTGAATTTCACAGAACAGCCAAAACCGCAACGAGATCGCCTCTCGTGTGAATTGAAGCCTGCGGCACCGATGCGATTTCACACCGGCACCGGATCGCTCGTGTGCACCGAGACTAAGGGTACGTAAATTTCGCAGAAAAAAATTACAATATATAAAATTTCGCATTTATTCGCAAAAAATATGTATGTACATAAATTCAAAAATTTCGCATTTATTAAAAAAATCACAATTTTACTTACTTGGTAAGTATTAAAATTCTTAGTTAAAAGCTAACATTGTAGTACTCTCCACATTCTCTTCCTTAAGTCTTTAGCAATAAGTAATAAGCAAATTTCGAGAGAGAGATCTCAGTTAAAGACCGTGGATCGTCTTAAATAAGCAATTATGCTAATAAATTTGTACTATTGTTACCTAATTTCGCTTAAAAGCCGTTTATCACCGAGTTTTCGCCGAAAAGTAGTAAAAAAATAATTTTCGCGTTTATTCGCTCATATCGGCAAATTTCGCAGTTATTCGCATCTATTTCGTAAATACGAAAATTACGTATCCTTAGTTATGAAACATAAAACGAAAATTCCTCGTATAAAAATGTTCATCGAATGATTAAGAAAAATTTAAATGAAAATGGACATGCAAGAATCATGTGTTATAGGCCTTAAAAAGAAAAAGCAGATAATGAGGCCAGTTAAAAAAAAATGGAAGCTCTTGAAAATAGCACCTCATCACGTCGCCATATTAGTTCAGTAATACTAGAGACTCGCAACTCTTGGTCCGAAATTAGGAAACCCGAATTCGATCGTACGTTTCAGCGGTTGTAATAATATGTTTGGTAACATGGTTGTCTGCGTGAATTTTTTATTGAATAAAATACCCTGAGCAATCTGGTGGTTTGCACATCGGGATTCGGCACTGGGAGAGCTCGGTTTGAATTCCAGGTATGGGGACGTTAAATCTGTAGGTTGGAAAGTCATTCCAAGAGGAAAGTTTTAAGATCAGATGATTGTAAATAAACGACTATAATAGAATTTTAAAATATTTACAATGATTATTTGAAACTTATAAATAATTTTTCCCTAGCCATAAACTATTGAACTAATTTCATACAAGTGATAGTATAGACCTCATCACTTCACTGGCTGTTTTATTTAAAACCAATACACTTTGAAAGACACTTGCAACCTTGAAATGCAAAAATTACTGGTGAATTTAAATGTCATATTTAAATAATTTTATCTTGACTCATAGACGTATTTTATCAGCCCTTTTGATTTCTAAAGCTGAATTTATCTGAATTTCAATAAATTTTGCGATATGAAAGCATCATAAGGATATCATAAATAGTTTTTATACGCATATCAGGAAATTGAAATATTTGCATCTTACATGTATACTTTAAAAGGTATTTGTCACACAGTCAAATTTAAATTTCAACATCAAGAAGGGGAAGTGGATTTGACTGAAACTATAGGGAAGATAAGTTCGGTAGTAAATTTGCATCTTGCGTATATACTTTAAAAGGTATTTACCACGCTGACTAGAATTTAAATTTCAACACCAAGAAGGGGAAGTGAGATTTGACTGAAACTATGGGGAAGGCAAGTTCGGTAGTAAATAAGATAATAAAATATCTAGAACGAAATAACTCATTTACAGCTCACAGAGTTGCTTACATAACCATACTAATAAGGAACATCTCCTTCTTTGTTCTTTATCCATTTAAGTACCCGTCTGAGCATTATTCGTGCAGGTGTCGTATAAAGTCATGGGGCTGAAAACAGTCATATAAAGCTAGTTGTAAACTTAATCGTCGTGATCCTATGTATAAGCCACTCGTAATATTACTAATACATGTCTATTTACATCTTGTTTATTATAAAATCAATATCTAGACTAATATCAATATATACACATTTGTTCCGAAAAACCATCATACATCGATCTACGGGCGTGGAGTTCATACATCAGTTCACTCGACACCCTGTCTCTCTCTCTATTCTCTCCGCTCACCCGCCTCGTTTCGGCAAAGTCTAAGTCTAGTCTGTTCTTTTTCTCGCGGTCACCTCTATTTATCCCCTTTTCTGTCTTTCTAGAACAATCTATATTTTTCCACACCTCGTACCCCCATCTTCCAGTTCCATTCTACGTAGACCACCTATGGCGAATTTCACCGCCGTCAGCTTTCGCTTTGTTGAATGCCGCTAACGGCCTTCACAAATCATTCTAAATGAGGTGTCCATGGTCCCAATTATGAATGTCGGACGTGAGTCTGACACTAGTTATACTTACTCAACCCGTTGAAGAATTTTTTCTCTTGTCTAATATCCCAGGCATTTGACTGGGAGTAAATCATGGTAACTCGGAAGCTTTATTAATATGCTGACAACTCAAAAACTTTTCTATCAAATGCATGTCGTATTTGTGCGAGTATTAACATGCTGAGAAAATAAGTCGTTGTTGACACCAGTTATGAATTAAGAGAGTACTACGTGCGCCGAGATATCAAAAGCAAACAGGTGACTAATTAAATACCAGCAGTACGAAACAAACTGGTCCGGCTATTAAGGATGATAAGTCCTCGGACTGTAACGCCTCTTCATGGAGTTGTGTGCTATCCCATACAATTTGCTGGGTTGTCCCGTTGACTCTATCACAGTTGTACACCACGTTGACTCCCTATATGATTGTGACCACAGTCAGAGTCTAAGGAAATAAATAATACCACAGAAATAGCATCATGTGTGAATCCATCAAGAATCTTCCAACTTCCTTGCATGGCATGTAAGTCTCCGGTCGAAAAACACAGCTTTATACGGTGATGTGATTAAAATATTTAAACTGCCAAAAATAACTCATATTTATTTAGTACATTAGGTACTAGATTTCCAAACATTTTTTGTGCCCTTTTAGTTATTTTAACTAGCTTAACTTACATTAAAAAATACGTTTAATCTGATCTTTGAAGTATAACGCAGACTTTCTTTAAACACTTTTCTTTAGTAAAATGAAGTAAAGAAAAAAAATAATGAAGTTTCGCTTTAAAATGTTGTTATATTATTATTATTTTTTTTTTGTCAATACAGGTAGGATGTTTCTTAAGACCTTTTTCTGAAAGTGATACAGCGCACTATATTACTTATAAAAATTTATAGGTATAACATGTGTAAGACATAAAATACCTAAAAATAAATAATATAGTAATATTTTCTCAAAAAGGTATTAAAAAATTTTGTTTCATTATTTTTTGAACAAATAAATATAGGCGTGTAATTGAAAAATAATTAAAATACTCTTCTTTGGCCAATTATACTGTTTTTGTCTATTTTTTGTGGTTACATCCCCATTCTTTTGGTTCTTATTTCGAAATTTATGTTCGATACCTTAAAACCAAATTTCTGGGGACTGAGAAAACTTTATCCTAAGTGCAGAAACAACTTACATAGTCTGCGCGAGAAAAAACATTGAGCAGCTCTACTTCCATCCCCCCTCCCCTCCACCTCTGAAAAAGAGCTTACTTTATTCGACTTCTATATCTTTAGCTTTTCTCCATTTGAATAAGCGTTTAATCACAATTCCTTTTCATTTTTAAATATCCTACAGTCTCTCACTCAGGACAAACTTAATTTATTTGAAATCCTCTCCCCTCTACATTCTTTATCATCCATAACGAAGTCTGAGTTATTGGGAATATGAGGAAAACTAGCTGAAAACCCGCACTTCGCTACGGAGTACATTCAAAGAAAAAACATCGGTGAATGTATGCAATTAATGCCAATATATATATAATAAATACGACGATCAATGTATATAATTGATGTAAAATATATATATATTTATAAAAAAATCGTAAGGGATATTTTTATAGACAAAATAATGTAGAAGAAGATATTCAAATTAAATCTAATATAAAGAATACTAAAGAATATAGTACAGTTAATATAGTACAGTTTCTAGAAAATTTCTTTTACTGTATTTTAATATTTTTTTGGATAATGTCCAATCGTCTGCCGCATTAGCAAGAAAAAAAAATTATTTTTTGTCTATTTAGTTTTTATGCACGTGACGATAAATTTATTTAAAGTACCAGAAAAAGAAGTCACGTGATCAGCATTTAATAAATTAAATTCTAAAAATTAATCTTTAAAAATTCACCAAAAATCAGGAAATGAAGGTAAAGATTCGAAAAAGATTTCATTTTAAAGGAATTTTTATGATCTTTCTCGTGATATAAATTTTATAACCCTCAAATTATTATTTTAAATGCAAACTTAAAAAAAGGAAAAAAAACAGCTTAAAAATTTAATTTAAAAAAATCTAAGAAGAATTTTTTCAAAATCTCTCTTAGTGCACCCCTACACTATAAGAAGAATCGTCATGCAAAATTTCAGCCCTTTAGGTCCAGCGGTTTGGTCTGTGCGTTGTATGTCAGTCAGTCAGTGAATGAATGAATGAATGAATGAATGAATGAGTCAGTTACGGAACTGTTTTATATATATAGATTATACACTACTTTCCTCTATCTGTATTATTCGACAGTTTTAAAATATTTTAAAAGCGGGTTACAAACATCCAAAATATTCCAATTCATTGGAAAATTCTAGGAACAGACGAAACTTTGCTTAAATCTAGATACTTTCTTCTACTGCTGATGTCAAATGCATGCATTAAGTTTTCGCTTTCGCTGATTTATTATTCTAGAGTTCCATTGCGCTTATGTCCGTACAATAAGATTTATTTAAACACATGAAGAATGCTACGTGCATCATTCGCTATAAATGTTGCAAGAGTGTAGGATTTTTACGATAGTATTTTAAAAAGACTTAAAAGCTTACGTCTTATAGATAGTTAGAATAAAAGGGCTAGGGAGCAGTTACGAAACAACAGCGATAATTTCTGATAAAAGGTACTTTGTATTCAACAAATCTTATCTCATTTATTACCCTCTCTTATTTATTTAATCACGTTTAAAGATTTTTCATCTGAACCTGGAGGCGAGTAAAAAAAGGTTTAAATCCTGCTAAAATAGCCGTATAAACTCTCATAAATATATGCATAGCAGTGTTTAAAAGATACCAGATTATTAACTGAAACATCTCTAATATAAATTAAAAACTCTGAAAATCCTTTTATGATCAGTGGTGTCAAATGAGGTGATTAATTTTTCCTTTTAAGTTGTTGACGAGTTGAAAACGATGACCTTTACTTTTTACGAAAGCTGGGCTTTATTCTTAGACGTGTTCTATCCATCGATATTTTAATTTTTTATTTATTTATTTTTGTCTATAAAATTTGGTAGTGTTCAGTTGTTATATTTGAGTGATAGTTCTGAAACTTAATGGACTTGTAGGCGAGTTTTCTGGGCATTTAAACGAAGAAAGGGATGATTTTGCCGAATTCGTCATATAACAGAGAAGTAGTACTTGAGTGACAACGGAAAAGACCAGGACTACGAATTTCAACAGTCGGAGCCAGAGAAAAAATGAGAGAATAATTCCTTTAGCTGGATTAGAACTGGACGATAGGATTCAGGAATATGAATATTGCTTTATACTGGATATTGGCGTCATAATGAATACTTCATTTTGTTGCGTGTACCATGAATAATAATTAAGATATTGATTAAGATATTAATTATCACATTAAGGACTGTTCTTTAAAAAGAAACCTCAGATTCTAACAGACTTTTTTGACTGCGAGGTAATTCGATCAGAATCTGGTTACTTAGATTTAATTTGCTCTAATGCAGTAACTTAGTGTTGCATTCTTGGTAAAACATTTTGTATTGTTTTGTGGAATAAGTTAGAAGGGTTAGTTTCACCCCAGTCAATTCATGGTACTCATTTATTCTCTTTCTTTTTCCTGGATCATCTACGAATCATTTTGTTGAGATTTTGTGTGTATTTTAAAGTATAATAATTTTAATCGTGATGTTTTTTTTTTAAATAATTTCGATTTTTTAGGGAAATGAAAAATGCTTCGTTGGAATGCACAAAATAGGATAATATCAGCAAAATAGGATAATATCAGCAGGTCAGTTTAATTTTATTTTGTAAATAGTAAAAACTGAATTTTTGCTTCAGAAAAAAAATCTTTTTAAAAGTATGTAGTTAAACTTTATAGTTTTGTATTTCAAAGATTCCAATTTATTTATTTATTATTTATTTTATTTTATTTTATTTATTTATTTATTATTTATTTATTTTTTTGTTAAGGCTTCCACATCTTTGTACTTGCAGTTTAGTTTGCTTTTGGCTCTTTTAAAATAAGCGCGATAAAAGTGCACCAAACCGGATTATATTCCAAATTCTTACATTAAAACACAGTGCTGTGTATAAAACACAGTGCCTTGTACAGAATCTGAAATAAATGAATATGCACTATTATACACAAGAAAATACACCAACAAAGATATCTATAATTATAGTTTCTAATTTGATTATTTGATATTTCTCTCAGTACTTTGATCCACCACCAAAATTGTATTTAAAACTACACTCTGATGCCCTAATAATGTTTTCCCTTTGCTGTTGTAATATGCATATCGAGTTAAAACGCTGTGGTCTTATTTTTAATACGAAGCTACAAGGACAGAAGACTTTTATGCAAAAATGCCTTCGAAAGACCTTTTAACAAAAACTTTAAATTTTTCTTTTCTTGTTTCAAATAATAAATCAAATATAAATACAAATAAAGGGTGTTATATATATACCATAAATAATTTGTTATTGTGGCAATTAATGCGGATGAAGTAACATAATTTAACGGACCATAAATAACTACGAAATACTACAAAAGTTTTTTTAATGTATCTCAAAAATAAAACTTTCAATAAATACAGGAAAAGAGGGGATTTTTTTTCTGAAAGGAAAACATCTACTTTTTTCCCGGTTCCCTTACCCAAGGCCATAATGCCTGATAAAACAACTTAAAAATACAAATGAAAAAGAAATAACCCAGTTTTAAAATAAAAAAGTACGGCTAACAGAAGAAATTATGAAGAAAAAGCTAAAGAAAACAATTAAAGAACCTAATGAACGCATAAAAAATATTTCCTAGCAACTAAAAAATAAGATGCTGCTAATGAACTGATAAAATAGCCCGAAATAATCATTTGAGACTAGGATAGAGGAGTTTAAAGACCAAGTGTTCCCTAGAGTTACTGCTTAATTACACAGTTCAGTTCTGTTATTTTTCAATTCAGGGCAGTGTTCAAACGTTTACTCTAAGGGAATTTCGCCTGTACGAAAATATCGACGAGTTAAATTTTAAAGAAACTTGTGATTTAATCTGGTATTGTCAGCAAGAAAATGTGTCAATTTATGTGAGTATTTAACAATTCTTTCTTTGCATTCTTTCAGACGAGGTTCAGCGGGCTCCTTTAGACTAACTGGAGGTATGTGCACCCTGAATCTGAGGACAATCGTTTTTCCCGTTAAGGGTTAGTTAGGGAAAAGACTTGGGGCCAAGTAGTTCACAAGAGAAAAAATGGAGTATTGTTCATTATCTACTCTTATCGATATAAGCATGGACATTCTAATCCGAATGAAAAAAAAGTTATTGAAGAGGGATTACCTTTACTTTCCCAAGAAAATAAAGCAGAGACAGTTTTTTTGCATGCTCTCAATCATTAGGGGGTTAGGAAAAAATCCAAATTATATAAAAAGTCCTGTTTCATCTATATGTTGTTAATTTCTTGTAAATTTAGACTAGTAGGAAATAACCATGATTCTGTGAACGAGAACGATTATTTTCCATGTCCACGGATTTCACTCAGCCAACGCAGTAAGTAATTTTCTTCTTCAACAACAGGACCCGAGCTCATTTATGACGTAGGAATATTAGGCGTGTCCCAACGTCCTTGAACTTTTTACTGATACTACAGTCAAAATGACCCCTTCAAAAACATGTGCGGAGATGGTATTAAGATAATCACACTTCTGTTACTATGTTATACAAACATAATAATGCGCAATACAGACCAACACATATATGTGCACGTATGTACTCATGCACTATACAGTATAGATCAGGGGTGGGCATTAAATCGATCGCGATCGACTGGTAGACCACCAAGACATTTTGGGTGGTGACGCCTTTACTAAGACCTAAGACGCGCATACTAAAGAAACATATTTATGGAACATCGACGCCAGTTAGACTGGACAAGATTGGCGGACAGTATGCCGACTAAGTCTTCTACTAACTATAACTACGAGAACTAACTTTAGATGAAAAATGATTTTTATTTTTTAATGTATTTGAATTGTTTTATACTAAATGCATCATCTGATATTATTATATTTGTGGCTATTATTATTATGTTTGCATCTTGTGTTTTTCCTTTAAACGTGGTTTTAAAAGAGTAAGTCTTTTTATTGTAGTTATGTAGGTAAGTACATATTCCGTATTATTATGCCACTTTAAACGTGGTTGTGAGGGGGTTCTCATTCTGTACAGTTGTATGTAGATTACTATCTGTGATGTAGAAGATTATGGGCTCTTGATGCTTATGGGATGAAAACAGTCTCCTCAGCAAAGGGAAATGAAGGACGGAAACAGTCTAAGTGGAAGTCCGGAAGATAACTTGGAGGAGATGGTGGTGAGGAAAAAAGAGTTGCTATTTGTAAGTCTTAATGATATCAGTACTGTTGAATGTTGATGAGGGATTAAATCCAAGTTGTAGGATCTTGAAGTGTCGTCCCATGGGATCAGGAGATGTACATGCTACAAATTAAGTTCTTTTTAAGGACGAGAGACTACGGCTCTTCAAACGTTCTACCTACGGTAGCAGGAGTCCCCTAGTTCGGGTGGCTGGAGAGAGGTGTAGATTACCGGATCGTTATGACACTGGCTGTCCGCTACAAACACCAGGTATTCACTGTCAACGTTAGCATGAAAAATAGAAGCTGGTAAGCAAGTAATCTTACAAGGCATTTAAATTTAAAAAATGTTTATTTTCTGTGCTGAATCTTGGGTAACATGAAAAGATATTTACAAGGCTGCGGCGAATAACAAAAATGACCGCCATGGTCTAAAGACTGAAGATGATCTCTAACATTTTACATATAAAAAATAGCTCCCGATGCAGAATTGGCAGAGCCAAAACTGTTGGGGTGCTTAAACCTAAAATATATAAGAGACAACTCTCTCACTAAAAAAAAATGGCTCTCTGCTATTTCTTCTCATCACTGGACAGGCCTGCAAAAACGCGGAAAAACGAGGGTTACCATAGCGAGAAAAGCGCCAATTAAAAACTCTACGGACCACGTGCACGGCGTATGCAATATTATCGTAGGAACACCGCGAGCGCTTAATCGCCAACAAAAGAAAACCCGGCCCTGCCGAAACCTCGCCAAGAGGAGAGTACGGAGCGCGCCGCCGAAATGGAGGACCGTGAATGGTTTAGCCCTGATACAACGAAATTCGCGCCTCTGCATGATTGGTCGAACGAGGGGAGAAAGAACATCTCGGAGAGTGCCTTCACGCCAAGCTGATGCCAAGTTCACTCGTGGGAAAACTTCCTCTCGGACAAAGGAATAGAAAAGAACACACATATATTTCTAACTAAAACTGATTTTATGGTCCAATTTAGTGAGCAAACTTAACACGGCATGCGTGGACAAAAGCTAGTTGGATGTTCACATGACACACCCTGAAATTACCAGCCATAAAAGTGCATTTTTAGTGAAACTTACAAGGGAATCCTGAGACTAACACTGGCTAAGGAAATTATTGTTGAAGCTTTAACGGTTTCAGAGAAATGGGCAAACGGTTAACTTTTCCAGAACACACACGTTTGAGGGAACGGTATAGAAATTACACTATTTTATTTTAAGGGACAACTATTTAGAATTAGAGATTTTACATTAATTTAACGTGCGTTATGAGCCCAACCAAATTAATTATTTCTGGAACGAATTCCTCGTTACAGTGGTTTTAAAAGAGTAATTCTTTTTATTGTAGTTATGTAGGTAAGTACATATTCCGTATTTATTATGCCGCTGGGTGGACCGCAACACCTTGAAAAATTAGAGGTAGCCCGTACCCTGGAAAAGTCTGCCCACCCCTGGTATCGATGGAGTAAGCCGTTTACTCCTCGGCTCCCTCCGTTTTCGCGTATCAGCCCATGATTCACCTAACACCGGTTCGCTACTCTGCAATTCCTGTATACGCAGACGAAGGTAATTTCCCAAGTTCGGTGAATGTCATTGTTGTGAGCCTGGGCGCCGGACGGACAATACAGATCTGCCGACCAATTGGGGCAACCCGGGGCCCTAGTATAGATGGAGAAAAATCAAATAAAGTTTAAATTTCAAGTCACTGAAACGATATGGAAGTAAAAACTGGAAAAAAAACTGGTACCATTGGTTAGTTAGCAATAGTACCGAAAATGTACTAGGTCTGAGTGTACTTCTGGATAGCTTTAGAACTTATATCTTTATTGCCTCAGTTTCTTTGGAATGAAATTTGGTAATCTCATATTATGCTAATCAGAAAGAAAAATTTATCCTTTAGCCTAGTCTAGTTGGCGTATTTTGAAGTACAAAATGTAATTAATTTATTCCTTTGTCCAGGTGTAATGCAGTTTAATCTAACACGGTTTCCAGCAAATGCTTTAACGCGTTTTCAAATATAATTTTACCGTATGCATATGACTGACACAAACTTACACACACACTAAATAATAAATAATAAATTCTAAACTCTACGGCCCCCTCCGCTTTCGCGTATCGGCCAAGTTTTAACTGGGAAACCAACCTCGCCACAGAAATCCCGCCGGCCCGATAGGACCCGCAGGACAAGGACACAAGGAAACAAAAGTAGAAAAATCCTCTAAGACGGAATACAAATTCAAGTATGAAATAAACATGGGAGAGTGACAACGCGTGCAAAAGAAAAACCGCTCCAGGTTCCATTATGACCTAGCCAGATTTTTTTTTTTTTTTTTTTTTTTTTTTTTTTTTTTTTTTTTTTTTTTTAAATCAGACTTGTTACATAGCAAAACCTAATATAAATAACCAAACAAACGGTCCATGGTTAACTACCAGGACCCTAATTGATAAAATTAACACAAGAAATGAATTAATTAACCATGGCACTAACACCATCAGTTTCATGGCTAACAGCCTGGACCTAAACAAATATATTAGCATAAAAATTAAAATAGCTAACAATAACAAACTGCCAGTAATACCAGCAGCTATGCCTCAACAGAAGAGAAACCCATGGCCACAATAGATCCTAGCTTGAACATCATTCACAATTACATTTACACAAAATCAAATAAATAACAATAGTTACACCATATACATTTAAACATAATATAATTTACACACATATACATTGTAATAATATTCACTATTCAAAACAATAAATAACACAATATAGCACTAAATTAGAATATAAAATATATAAAGAAAGAATTGCGTTATTATTTATACAAACTACTACAACAAACAGAAAACCCTAAGAAATAGTAAAGTGCCACAAACAAGCAAAGTCAATAGCTTCCAAACTAAGCAAAAGGAAGATGTTGATCCATTAAATCAGCTACCACCTTTGGAAATAAATTTTTTGCAATAGAAATCACCGAAGAATTTCTCCTTCGACCAGTTCTCGTAGCCCATAGGTAAGTTAACCCTATATTTTGTAAAAATTGGACAATCGAATAAACAATGATCAGGGGTTTGAATAGCCTGGCAAGGACAAATATTAGTTTTATTATGAAATTTATTCTGATAGCTCCCGAAAGCGCTGGACCAGGTTATAGCTTGATTCAAATAGAAGTCAGCGCTATTCTATGTATTTAACTTCTCTAAATATTCCTGTACCCTTCTGCCTTTGGTACTCGTGTTCCAGATATGCTGCCATTCACTAATCTCTTCTTTATGGAGTAACTTTCTAATTTTATCTTTGTCACTTTATATGAGAAGTTTTATTGTATGTAATTCTGTAGCCTCCTTCGCAGTTCTGTCCGCTTCTTCGTTTTTCCATAATACCAATGTGAGCATTGACCCAGTGGAAGACCACTCAATGTTATTGTCTTTAATTTATGTTTAATATCATCGATTATTCACCTTTAAAATTTAGTGCTTTTCAAAGCTTCAGGGCACTGCGTGAATCAGTGTATATATCACAATGTTTTATATTTTTACTAATCATACAATTGATTGCCACTGTATCGCCCTGAGTTCGGCAGTATAAGAATTTGCTCTCTCTAATTTTTCCCTGATTTCTCAATTCTTTACCATCCTCATAAATAACTACCCAGCCCCGGTTCTTTCATCCTTTTAGAGCCGTCCGTAAAAATTTTTATATTTGTTTGGGGTCTAAATCATAAGTCCCAATCATAACTTATTAAGTCATCCAAGGTTCTAATTTTCCATTCCCTGGTAATGCTGTTGTTTCCATTATATTTATTTCCATTTATTTCAATTTCTTCCCTATATCGTATAGCCTGTATAATTGTTTCGCCGATTGGCCTTCAGGTGTAAAGGAACGCATCCCGCCAAAATGTTAAGTGCGTCAGTCGAAGTAGTTCTATAACATTTCGTCATGAAAGCATATATGGTCTTTGAATCTGCAAGAGCTTCTTTAATAATTTCTAATCATTTATACCAAACCTCGGCAGCATAGAGAATTATTTTTTCAACAACCAATTTTGTACAATTCTTTAGTAATTTCCGGCTTTATGCCCCAGGTTTTTTTTAGAAATTCCATTCAGTTTATAGACTAATTTTAATGCTTTCTCATTAACTTTCTCCAGGTGACCTATGCAATTAAGTTTTAGTATCGATGTAACCTCCAAGATATTTTATTCATTTTGATATTTAACATTTTCCTCACCAATTTTAATCGATGGTTTTGTACTAATTTGCCCTTTACAAGGCACAATCGTATAATACATTTGTCTATACTTATTCTTAGACCATTCTTATGAATCCAATCGCTACAATAGTTTAGTATCTCTTTAGCATAGGCGGTAAATTTGTAAGAAAACTGGAGATTTTATAATCTTATACTATCGTCTGCGAATGCTTGAAGTTTGATTTTTTCATTGTAACAGTATGAAGTCAGTAAATCATTATCCGATCAGCCCCTAGAATGGGCCCAAAGAAGAGCCCTGCGGGACACCAGTATTATAATCTATTAGTCCTTTATTTGTCTTATTTGCCTATCGGTGATATAGATAATTAGAATACCCAATAAATAACTTTTCCAGGTTAAGTTGTTTAAGTTTATGATGAGAATATTTTTCTTGATGGAGTTGAAAGCATTTGAATATCAATGGATACTATACATGTGTGTTCTTATTACTCTTGTTTTCTCTGATGAATTATAATATTATTCAAAGCCTGGAGAGTTCCTAAACCCCTTCTAAAACCATATTGGTTATTAGATAGTAGCCTCTTAGACTCCAAAAAGATCCTTAGTCTGTTTGTATTAACTTATCCAATACTTTGCCCAAAACCGGCGCAGGCAGATGGTCTATAGGATCCTAATAATTTCAGATCTTTATTTTCTTAGGAAAGACTATTACAACAGCCTTTTTCCATGCACTGGGGAAATATTTTTCTTTTAAGCATCTATTAAATAAACCTTTGATTAGTTGTTTATTACTGTTATAAATTTATAAAATAATACTCAATGTAAAACCGTCATAACCAGGCGCTTTATCATTTGCTATTGTACGGATAATATAATCGATTTCCGTAAAAGTAATTTCTTGAAACTCATCCACCGTAATATTTATGTTTTCATTTTCCATTGCCGGATCAATTTAAAGTGGTAATTTACAAGGGCTTCTTCAATATCATCGATATTTCCCAGAATCGTGCCATCATCAATTTGTAAACCTTCCAAAGCCATTATTTTTCTCTCACTAACCATACCCTTCACTTTTCCAAAAGTGTCTTTTATCGTAAGTTTTTCAATGAATTTTTAAATGAGTTTCTTCTGGCTAATTTAATAGCTCTCCTATAAATGCTTTTTCCCTCTTTGAACTCCAGTTTAAATTTATTTCTGCTTTGAAAATCTTCTTCTCTCTGGAATCTCTTACGCAGAGCTCTCAATTTTTTCCTTCTAATTTGTAGTTCTTTACTCCACCCAAGGGGCGTTGTGATTCTTCTGCCTTAATCTCTTTTTTACTATATTTTTTGCACAAATGTGTTGTGACTCTGTTAATCTCTTCTACACTGTCATCGATTTTCAAACTATTCATTTTATCAAAATCATTTTTGTTCTCTTCCCCAGTGCAGTTCTAAATTCTAGCCCAGTAAAGTTGATTAATATTCCATCTGATATTTCTATTAATATTCTATTCTTCTCTTTAACGTAATTTCAAAAAAACTATGCGTTATGGTCCGTATTTATATATTATCATCCACCTTCCAGTCTGTATCTTTCCTCTTCAAGCCAATAGTATTGTCAAATCTGGCCATCCCTTCACCAAATGGCCCGTTATACGTAGGCAAGCTCATTGGGTCATTACTTATATGTGCATTGTATTGGATATATATTTAATTATTCCTCTGCTCTTTTATCTGTAGGCCTACGGCCCCACAAGGTAGATCTAGCATTAAATCGCCAAATCTGATTATCTTATTGCTTTGATACTGCTCGGTTATATTGTAAGAGGGTCCATTGGCGGATCCATACGTTCAGTAGTACCGCCGCTGGAGGGATATATTGTAATAAAAACATAATCTTCCTCGCCTGCATTTATTTTAATGGCAATAATATGGTCTGACACTAGCAATTAATGAATTTAATATGCTTTTAAGTATGAAGGCAACTTTTGGATTATTATTCAAGTATATCTTCTGATCAGCCGAATGAAATCCAATAATTCGTGTTTGTCTCCCCCCTTCTATAAATGGTTCGTTCAAAAGAGATAATATCAGAATCAAGATCGGAAGCAAGTTCATACAGTGGCAATTCTAGAATTATTCAAATTAAGTGAAGACAAGAAAACAAAACCGACAAGAGGAGAAGACGACAAACCCGCACCAATGGGCTCAGGAACGTTCAGTCCCACCATAATCAGTCTGTTCTAAGTTTTTCTATAGCTTTTATATAATTAGTACACTTGTTCTCATACGGTAAGTGATTTGTCTCGTAATTGGTGTTAAAAGTTTCGTTAGTAAACTTACAATTATAACAGCAAACTTCTCTATTACAGTCTCCGTGTTCTTTCTGACCACAATTTCTGCAAACCTTCTCCCTATTGCAATATTTAGCAATATGACCCGTTCTGTAACAATTATAACAGATTTTGGCTTGATGAATTCCTTTATATTATATTTTTGCCAACCAATCTTTATTTATTATTTCGTATTATATTATTGAATGAGTTTTCCGTCAGTGCTAATAACCCAATTAAAGCCGAATCTACCTTTAAATTTAAAAATTACTTTCGTTTGCTCTTTATTTAGCTCTTCGTTTGAAATATTATTTTCTTCTCGATTTCCTCTTTGTCTAAGGTCCTCCTCTACACTACTAAATTATAATATGGGGATTCCTTTTTTTTGGTTTGTTAACAATATATTTATCTTGTAAGTTTTCTGCCTGTTGTATTTCAGTAATTAATTTGTCTATATCCTCCTCTTTATCAACACTGACTATCAATCCACCTTTACTTATTTCCTTATTGTATTAATTCCTACACTTATATCCTCTGGCCTGATATTTTCCTGTAATTCCTTTCTAGTAATATCCGGATTTTGGTCTATTTTAGGGACTATTGTCAGTGAATGTAAAGTATTCTCTCTTCTCCCCTTAGATCTAGATCTAGCTCTAATCGCCGGGAACTTAGCTGCCCTCGGCGTATGTACTCTTTATCTTTATCTCTTCCACTCTAGCCTCGTTAACGAGGTTTTTTACTTGTCTTTCTAAAGCCTTACTTGACCCTTTTAGATACGTTATAAACGATCTTTGTAAAATTTATGACAAATAAATTTTTGGTCTATTTCAGTTGTGTAATATATTTTGTCTCCCCTGGCTAATTCTAGTGGTATACTAATTTTTTTATTTAGTTCGCTACCTCTTTCCTTAAGTTCATTTTCAAACCCAATCAACTTTCATCAGTACATGGATTATCCACGTCAAATACCATATCCTCAATGTCATCCAAGCTGTATTTCGACATTGTATTAATATACTTCAAATTTGACTCTATGCCCACCACAATAAACCATTAACCACAATAGTACCATAGGTTAGTTATTGTGACCAAATCAATTAATTGTTCAAATGAAATCAATCACATCACTATTACCAGAGCAATGAATCAATTACCGCAAATAAGCACTTCAAAAATTAGAATATGCGAACTATATGAATTATCTATGCACTACACAGCAAAATAACCTTAAACATGCAGTGCGCTAACATGCAGTACTAAATAGAGATTAAAACACTCACTCATTAAACAATGCAGAAGGCATATATTAACCACAGCAAACACACTTGATATTATCGAACAATTCGACTAGTCCTACCTTGGTTGTTAAATATCATATATCCAAACTGTATCAGACTTACAAGTTTCTTCACAAAGTTGAATCAAATTGAGTAAGTTTTACCCAATTCAAATGGGACACTTCTGTGTCAATCAGTTCAACTGACTCAGCCTTCTTTCCAACCATTAAGTAGTCAGAATAGAAATAAATCCATCAAAAAACAGTTTTCAATCCATTCCAAGATGTCAAAGGCACCCAGTAATTTCAACGGTAATCCACTTCTGACTACGGGGAAAGCCACTTCTGACCACCGGGAAGTCCACGGAGCCTCCGTACAGTTGACGGCCAACGCCCGATTAGGCCTCGTCGTTGAATTAACGAAGTTCACATTAAGCAAAATAAATACCTTTTTGCTATAAATTTTATATCACAATATATTCCATAGCTTATATATTACGACTATTGAAAATAATATATATATTAAGCATATAAACTATCAAAAACACAAATCTCACAAGAGCTCAAAAAAGCAAACCGTCGCCATTGATAACAGCGTTGCCACCTAATAAATAATAAATAAATAAATAAATAATAAATAAATAAATAAATAATAAATAAATAAATAAAAAAATAAAAATAAATAATGTAATAAATAATAATGTAATAAATATAAATAAATAAATTAAATTAAATAAAAATACGCAGCATATTTTTCGGAATCTCTTACGGTATAACAGTTAACTACTGCCATCTATTGCACGATTTCTTTCTCACTAAGAACATTTCACTATTTGGAAACCTATGAATGTATAATGTATCATTTGGTAATTCGAAATAGACAACTGAAGCTATTTTTTTTAATGTACACTTTTTTTCTTGTAATTGAGCTGCGATACAAGGTACCTCGACCTAAAAATAATTTTTCGGACGAATATTGTAAATATGTTAGATTTGAAATAGATTATAAATGTTGAAATAAAGACAATTTGCTGTAAATAAAGCATGTGGTTATAACACTATCTACCAATAAGTATTTGGACACCTGTGATAGAAAAGAAAAACAAAATTTATTCATATTCAATCGATGGTAGACCGTCCACGAGAGGCAATTACAGCCTCAACCTTCGGGGCATGCTTTCCACAAGTCTTTGTATGACGGCTAGTGGTATTTTCTTCCACTCGGTTTGGAGAAGACATGTAAGTTCCTTCACCGATTTTGGATGGTTGTTGCACCCCTTAATTCGGCGATCCAACTCGTCCAAGAGGTTCTCGATAAGATTCAGGTCTGGGCTCTGGGCAGGCCAGTCTATTCGGTTAACCCCATTGTCACCTTACCACTCCATGGTGGACCTCGCAACATGACAGCTGGCGTTGTCGCCCTGGAAGTAACATAGGTCCCACCCGTAAAACTGCCACAACGTAGGAAGCACACTGTCATCTAAAATAATGCAGTAGGCGTCGGCGTTGAGCTTACCATGATTTGAGACTAAGGGTCCCAATCCATACCAGGAGAAACACCCCCAGACCATAATTCCACCTCCGCCGAACTTTACTGTGGGCGCAATGCATTGTGGAAGGAGGCGTTCTACAGGCAGGCGCCAAACCCATACCCTGCCATCCGAACGGTAGAGGGTGAACCTTGATTCGTCGCTCCAGAGAACCGGTATCCTCTGATCTACGGTCCATTTCGACGTACTTTGCACCACATTAACCGAGCAGCACGGTTGGACTTTGTGATCAAAGGCTGATGGCCGGTGGGACCATGAAAATCAAGCAGATGTGATTCCTTACGGATGGTATTCATAGAAACGACACTCCCGGATACCTGTTGAATCTCCTGGAGTATGTGGGCATCGGTTGGGCGTGGTTCTTCCAAATTTCGCTGGACGGCAACCGTCGGTCTCAATCTCCAGTTTTGTGGCGTCTGCTAACTCGGGACACATTCCGACAATCACCGCTCACCTTCACTTCTAAATCACATGGGCCGCTGTCGATCTTTGGGTAATTCAGCTCGCTAAATGTGTCCCTTAAGGATCGGCCATTTCTGTGATATCCGACGATTTTACCTTTCTCGAAATCAGATAACTCTGCACTAGTGCCACTGTTGTTTCTCCACGATATTAACTGGCGGAGGGCATGACGTACTATCAGGACCACAGATATCGTCATTTGCATGGGTTGGTCCAAATACTTATTTGGTAGATAGTGTATAAATACATATATATACAGAGGCTGTTCACACATTTTTTTAGACGATGATATTGTATTCACAAAACTAAATTGCATAAAATTCTTGTATTTTAAATGTTCTATTGACATCCTCTATTCTGACTATCTTCGACACCGCAATTTCCAGGATAATAATGCTCTTTTGCAGTGTCAGAAGAGGTATTCTATCCCATTCCTCCTGAATAGCTTTCCAGAGTCCTGTAAGGGTTTTGGGACGACGTTTTGGATAATGCAGATTTTAAAAGTCCCGGAAAGCACAAAAATCCATAGGTGATACATCGGGAGATTAGTAGGGATATCAGTGAAGGGTCTGGCCTTGATACCGTTTTTTGTCCATTTCTTTAGGAAATTTACAGTGGATTTTGATTGTGTGGTGCTAGCTTTGGTCCTGATGGAGTCCTCACAGATGATGGCCCCTGTTGGTAACAGCGATGGTATTTCATTCAGAAAAAATTGCCGATAAAATATGTTCCTGATCAGTATTTGGAGTTAATCTTGACATTTTTATCCACTCTCTTATTTTTTACTTACCATTATAAGAAAAACCAGCAACAATCATGAATCCCTTAGAAAAACTTCTTTCGATTCTTTTGAACCATTGTACTTAAATTTTTTTTCTCCCCTTTTATGATAATAAATGGCTCTTCCTCCCCCACCTTTTTTTGGTTTGCAATCATTTAAATACACCATGATCCTCTATTGTGACAATGTTTTCCATTTTTCTTTGGATAAGTATTTCTCATATAGAATTCTGCAGCTTGCCCTGCGTTCAGCGATATGATTTGGAAGAAGACGATGCACCTTGCGTTTTTTCGCTTTCTTAAGATTGTAAATCAACGTTTTCATTTTGTTTACAGTGGACACCGAGCATTTTAATGATTTTGCAACTGTCTTCTGACTAGGGGGATTTTCATTTAACATTAATACAACGTACCTTTGCAATAGTCGAAGATGTCCGTTTTTTTCCTGGATACTTGTTTGGAATTTTTGTCCCACTTGAGGCTCCAATTTGACGTTTTTTTTCCTTTCTTGTTGACTATATTACCTATCGACGCTTTAGATATCACAAAACCCATGACTCCTCACATCGTTTTTGGAAACGGAGTATGCATATTTCTCTTCGGAAAGAGCATAAATGTAGCTTCGAACCACTGCTTTGTTTAAAAACGCCATTTTTGAATAAAACAAAACTTTCAAAACGTAGACGATAATTTTGACTTTTAAAACATAGTACAATTGCAATTATTTCTTTTGCAGCAAACGAATTTTTATTACCGCTTACCAAAATCGTCTAAAACTGTGGGAACAGCCTCTGTAGTTCCAAATTTTATTACAGAACACACATCTTAGATTCCACGGTAAAAAATAAGAAAGCATCTACTAGTTTCTGACTAATTATAGAATTCTTTATCAGGCGGAGGAACATAGGTGTGATTGTCTAAACGAACAATTCACCAATCAGAAGAGTCATTAAACTCTGATGTACGTATGGGGAACAATAACATTTCGATAAGAATGTTGTGGGAGTCGGTGGCAAGAAAGCGGAAAATATTTGCACACGCTTCCTATATTTCCACTAATGTGTCTTTTACTATTCTACTTTTCTCATCTTAATCCTATATTCTTGGCATTATTTCATAAGTTCAGTCTTCGTTCGATTTTCCAGCCTTTTCTCTCCATCCTACTTGCTTGTTTTATTGGTAAGAACATAACCCTTTGCGACGTGGTTGTGGTCTAAAATGTATTACCCCTGTTATGATAGGGGAACCCCCTTTTGTTGGTCCTACCGCAGACTCTCAAAATAGTTTTCAAAAATACCTATTCTTCTTATTTTATATCGAAACTCACTTTGGACTATGACAATGGTGTCTCTACGGAAAATTCCCAACTGCGTGTCAAAATCTAGCATTTGTAATAGTCAATGGAATCACTCCACCGGTTACTCCCCGGCATATGCAGAACTTCATTAATTAGCTCGAAAATGGTGGCATTCTAATTTTTCTATATAGATTTTCTCGGTGTCCCCATAATGTGTAATCAGCAAGTTCATATAATCAATATTCAATTATATTTCCCTTTATATGAGGAAACATTTCGACATATTAGCTAAAAGGATACGCATTAGTTTTCTGCATCGTGCAGTGTAAAATAAATGAACCATAATATTATGATAAATTTTTCTTTCAGAGACTTACAAATTGAGAAGATTTCCGAATATTTGAGTTTTTACGATCTTCTTTTACAAAAAGAATAATTAATTTCCACAGGTTTATTTTAATTTAGAATAATAAGTGTGGCCAGTAATATTAATACATAACGCAAGCATAAAACAGATAGGCTCTAGAAACTGACAACAGCACGAATAAATAATAATAATTACACTTCTTAAGTAGTGGTTTTCAAGATTTATCTTTTCATTGCATATATTGTAGAGAGTCAATTACTGTAAGAGTTTCGACAATTTAAGTGTTTGGATTTATGCAAGACATTTCTTATAGTCCTAGTTAAAGAAGTATTAATGATGCTTATACTTTGCTCCTGAGAAATAAATTGAGGTCAAATCCTAGAAGTAAAATAAATTTTCTGAAACTCAAATAATTATTAAATATTAATTGATAAATTACACACTGAAAAGAAATTAAAATAACTTGTTTGTTCGTCAGAATTAAATTAAAGTTTACTCTGAATATTATAAATTTTTGGCTTCATACTAAAAATAACATTATAAAAATGTATTCAATTTTTTTTAATGTAAGTATAGGAGAATTGTCAGTATTTACATTTATATTCAGACGTTTCAAAATATAGGAGTCAGCCATGTACTCCTATATTTTGATTTATACGATTATTCAGATTTATACGAAGAACATTTTTAGAATCTCTCTCTGATAAAAACTCATATCATAAAAGATACAACTCCAGTGCCACCTACCACCCCCCAATTTATCCTCCAGATATTGCTAGAATAGAGCCCCCTTTAAAATATTATAATAATAACACTAATGACCCGTCTACTGAAAATCACACGCACTTTTACTAATATTTTTAAACACCTTATAAATTTTCTCCATTTTTCGTAGTTTGAATTGTGAATAATTTCGTCAAAACTTCTGTTCATCCTTTGTTACATATCGTCTCATCACCTGGTTTTGTTAGATTCTTAGATTAGATTTTGTTAGATATACTTTATTTTTTGCTAATTTAAAAGTTTAATTAAAACCAGAAACATGTTTTGTTTGCCAACTTCAGATTTATAATCTAGAAACTAAACTAATAACTCAACATTTTACAATATTTTAAAATTATAGAGCAAATTACCGCTCAATAAAATTCAGTTGACATGCAGTTGAAAATTTCCTTGAATTATTAGCAGCAGTGTGTAGCTCTCTGCATTTTGTCTTATGCCTACTGCCTCTTCTTAGGCTAACCCATATCACTCATCGTCAGAAAAAGACACCTGTTGTCTGAGCATTGGACAGCTCTTCTCTGGGGCAAGTGTCGCGTTTGATGAAGAGTGGGGGAAGACTGGTGACAATCTCCTCCTCCTGAGTCTGTCCAGGGAAGGGGATGACAATTCCCATTGACCATCACTTTTGTCACTTTTCCCCTCTCATGAAAAAGAACCCTTTTCGAGTGACTGCTCGGTGAGGATTATATCCCCAGAGGGACCTATACTAATACTTATGGTAAATATACTTTTTTACATTGAAATTTAAATTGTTACATGCATAAGTACTTTCTTCCTGCTAAATCTGACACTTTTTCTAGTCCACACTTTGATGAGATGGTTTATAAACTCACATTTGAGGGTATACGATCAAAACCTACAGAATTTCCATTTTTTTTTTTTATTTTAAATGAGTTAAGGATACTCTTATAGTATTTTAATCAATAAAAACACAAATCTTTGGAAGTGGTCTTTAAACGAAGATTGATGTGGGAATTTTTTAAAGGTCATTTTCAAATTTATATTGTAGCAGCGGCAACCTTTGTTGACAATACCTCCACTCCTTCCTTGCTATTCTGTAAAATGGGCAGAAAGGTTTAAGCGGTGTGTGTGATGTAGTCTACACATTCTTCGTGCGGGAGACGTAATTGCCTCCATTCCTCATGTGTTGTTCGGAGAACAATATGGAAAAGGCAAACTGGCCGAGGGGTTCAGCTGTCTTGGCGGCAGATGATCTCCATAGAAAGACCTGTTAATAATGTTTTCTGTTCCAGAGAAACGTACATTTTTCAGGCTAACAAAGACCGGGTGATGGGCCTATGCAACCTTTCAGCTCCAATTACGGTAAGGTAACTTGGAAAAACATCGTTAACGAGACCGTCCATCAAGAGGCAGGGTAGATGTCCCGTTGAAAGAGGACCGCGGCCGACAAAGAGTACCGACTCTGGGATGTCGTTTCAGCCGGAGGGAACAAGCCGGTCAGGAGCGAGATGACGTCAGCGGGCTAGCGGATTGTCACCAGGAGCGCGAGGCTTTTATAGAGAGGGGATCGCCGACTCGCCGGGGGGGGAGAACGCAGAGACGCCAGGGGAGAGAGACCAGGAACCGGAGAGGTCTTTCGAGTCGTTTTTGACTGGAGGCTCGGGAGCTGAGATTTAGCTATGAGCTTAGCGAGTTCTTTTTGCACGTGTAAGGTGCCCATCTACTACTTGTAAATAACACTGTATATAATTTTATTAGTCCAATAAAGGACGTAAGTTAAACAAGAATCTCTGGTGTCTTGTATCTCTAAAGTATGTCAATACTTTTGCAAGGCGCTGTGGCCACGTTATCACAGCTATTGTCTGCTAGTGTAAAATAGCAGGCGAACACACGGCGGACCAACGACGAGGAGGGAGAAAGCGGTGCTGGAAGGATATCCAGTTGAAGAACCGACAAATGCAGAAGTCAACGGAAGCCTACGGAATTTGCGGGCAGACGAGGAAAAGCCAGACGGATTAGAAGGAGGATAAGGGAAGCAGAGCGGAAGTCAGACACCAGCCTGATCAACTGATGAAATGATAACCGAAGGTGAGCCTATTTTGAAATCTTCCAAGAGGTCTGCGCGAAATATCGTCAAGGGGCAGTAAATTGTGGGGTTGACTAGTTGGAATTAGCCTGATAATTCAGAGAATTTAGATAGTTAATTTCAGCTCTTCGTCGAGGGGTCCGAAATTTAAGCCTGTGAAGGTTTAGGAAAATTAATTAAGTAATACAAGTGATTTGGAGGAATCACAAAGGAATTAATTGTTTATGGATTTAAACAGGAAAGGGATTTCTCGTGGGGTGATTTTGAGTTAAATCTCCCAAGGTTAAATTTTGAGAAAATCTCTGTTTATGGATTTAAACAGGAAAGGGATTTCTCGTGGGGTGATTTTGAGTTAAATCTCCCAAGGTAAATTTTGAGAAAATCTCTGTTTATGGATTTAAACAGGAAAGGGATTTCTCGTGGGGTGATTTTGAGTTAAATCTCCCAAGTTTAAGTTTTAAGAAAATCTCTGTTTAAGGATTTAAACAGGAAAGGGATTTCTTTTGGGGTGATTTTGAGATAAATCTCCCAAGGTTAGGTTTTAAAAGAAAACCTCTGTTTAGGGATTAAACAGGAAAGTTTTGTGAGAATTCATAGGAAATCTCACAGTGCCTTTGGTGCACAGGAAGCGCTCAGTGTGGGACACATATCACCGGCGATACTATAAATAAATGAAAATTTTGTGTATGTATGTGTTTTCTGGAATTGTGTGATATTGTGCATGTTTTATATATTTGTTGTGTCAGCGGCATAACGGTAGATTAAGAGCGTTTATTCTTGTATATGTTGTTATGCTAAGTACAAGTTCTAGCGATTTAAATATCATAGTGTATAACTGTTGTAGTATATGTGACAGGCATTTTGGAAATTGTAGTTATGATATTTATGATTATGTAATACAGGTTTTAAGGTTTTATTACAATAATTGTGTAATGGTATGTGTTAAATGTTTGAAGGTTACACAGGAATATTAGGGATTTATGTGTTAGAAATTCCTGACAGCAATTATTTGGTATTCGGAAATAGTATATAGAACCTTATAGTGTTATTATTGAAAAATTTGGGAAATTATGGCAGAATTTACCGAAATGGAGCTATTTCTAGCTAGATATACTAAAAGTGTCCTGCTGACATTGGCAGCAAAATTCGATTCTAATGTGTCGATGTCAGACATAAAGCTAAGAATTATAAGGCAAATTGTAGGAGCGTCAGATTTTGACGAACAATTCGCGAAAAATTGTCTAGAATCAATTTTGTTGGATATAAAAAGAGAAAGGGAAAGAGAAAAACAAGCTTGGGAATTAGAAAAGCGAAAACGACATAGAGCGTTGGAACTGGCGAGAATCAGAGGGACCTCGGGAACTTCGTTAGACCCTGATGTTAAAACTTTAGTCGCGGGAATGTCAGAGAAATTCGAATTTGACAAAGAATCATTTGTGCGAGACCATAAAGAGACTATAGAAAATCTAAAACAATTAAACTTTGATCTTGAGAGTGAAGTAGAATTCGGCATTCGAGATGAACTTAAGTTACGTCATAGTGAAGAGTTGTTAATTTTAAGAGAATTTTTGCAATCAATAAAATTTTACGAAGAAATTGCGATTAAACCAGTTGAAGCGGATAGCTTTAGCACAGAGGACACAGGTCCAGAAAATTCGCCTAGTATGGCTATTCGGGAAAATAAAACGGATAGGTTGTGTACAGGGGACACAGGTCCAGGAATTTCGCCTCTTGTAGCTATTCAGAAAAAAGGAACGGATAGTGGGGTTAGCGCTGAAACTAATTTAGGTAAAAGCAGTAACTCTAAGCTGGTGAGTCCTGAGGAGTTTGGGAAAGCCGGAGTTTTAATCCAACCAACTGAAGTACCCGGAAAATCGGAGGGGAAGGAAAACAAGTTTCCGTTAGAAAAAACGAGTCATCCCGTTTGTATCACGAAGGAAAGTATTGAACTAAATAACCCCGCGGGTGAAATTCTGGGAAGTAAAAGCCTAGAGGAGTTTCAAGAAGGTAGAAACCGGGAGAAATTAGAATATAATAGATCGGAAACAGGATTTTCGAATAGCGCAAAGGAAAATCCCCTTGCGTTGACCGATTGCAGTAGACGGGGCGAAAACCAGTTGAGGGCGAGTTCAGAATTTGAGCCTCGCTTACCGATTCCAGGAAAACAGGAGTCGAGGGACGGCTGTATTGAACCTGAAAGGTTTTTGTTCGTACGAGGCGTTTTGTACGGGTTTCAGGGGAAAACAGAGAGTAGTATTCGCGTGGCGAAAAGGGAAAGTTCCCCCATACGGTTTTTGGGAGAACAAGAGAACCCACCGGAAAGATTAAGGGTTAATGAAGGGAAACCCTGTAATGGGAAGGTTTTGGTCAATAAGTTAAATGGCGAGACTAACTATGGGAAGGGTAAATCACGATGTTATCCTGTTAGTTGGCGAGAGCCGCGTTTAGTGAACCCCGAAGTGGTCAAACTGTGGAATTATAAGTCACGGAAAAAGGTCAGATACAGAATAGGTTTTTTCGGCAAGATGGATACCCTTCTCCCTATTGTAGCAGAAATGGTTGTAATTGTAGCGACGCATTATGAAACAATTATGGCAGTTATCGCAAGGAAAGCTATTGTATACATTTGCACCTTACTTGAGAATAGTGAGGAAAATTTAAGTTATGAGGATGGTTATGAGGATCTTAAGGTATAAATTGTAAAATTGTGTTGCTGAAATGTATTAAATTGAGTGTGAATACATAATTTAAGAAATAATGATATAATTATAATTGTGATGAATTGTACGACTTTAAATATGTTGGTAATTTTATAGCCTAAGAATTGAATGTATAGTGATTATTGTGATTATTGGATTTATTGTGATGAATTTTTGTAATTAAGTTTAATTTATTTGTGCATCCATGAGTAAGATGGCCAATTAATATTGATTATTGATGTATGGAAATTATTTAACGATTTGCATTGTGTTCAACGGTGAAAAGTATTTAAGGTTTTTTTGTTGTATTATGTCCAATTGTGTGAATGTTCTGTATCGTAAATGGAAACTTAGACGGTTTTGTCTATTGTTAGGTTTTTAGTTCAGGATGAACTGATAGGTGAAAATCCAAATAAATCGTGTAGATTCTATGTTATATGAATCTTAATTTACCTATTGTGGGTCAAGTAATTTTATGTAATTAGCGAAATTGGAATATCAAGTGTAATGGAAGTAAATTGTTTAAATATGTACTGGAACGAGATTTCTGTTCTAGGTGTGGTTAAAGTAGCAAAAGTAATAAGAAACTTCCATATGAAAACAGGGTTGTGTTCGAAAGAAAGGCCCGCTCTCATGATGAGTGAATTTCTTTTTGTCTGGATCCTTTAGTTCTTTGATGGAATTAATCAGAGAAGGATGTTGGGGTTGGAACCCTTATTTATGCTAAACAATTTAAAATGTGAAGAATTTTGTTTGGATCCATGTTTTCATGATGAAAGTAAATTTTTTGTTTGTTTGATATTCAATTCAAGGTTAGGGATTTGATTTAGGCCATGAATAATATAAGTTGATCCATTTTGTTGAAAGAAAAATTAAAGATGAAAATCTTGGTAAAACTAATCTAGACTATAGTAGTCTGAGGTTTCTAGTTGTTGAGTCAGTTTTGTGGACCAACGCCTAAATGGAAAAATTTTAAACATTGTTTGATAAAATGGAAAAAAATTCAAATGTCCTGTAGTTAGAAAAGAAAACTGTGAGTCTTTGGACGAGCAGGTTGTAAGTTTAACATCGTGTTGAATTTGTTAGGTATATTGTGTTGCATTTCTTTTGTTGTTGAAGTTTTATGTAATAGTGTTTCATGTCCTGCGTAAAGGCAGTGTCATGTGTAATGTGTGTACTATTTTAAATGGACCTATCAGGAATTAAGCATCACCTGCTAGAGTTTTGAGTCAAACATGCTGTATTTAAAGGTGTCAAATTTTGTGTAAACTGAGTAATTTTAAAATTGTATTGAAAATCTATGTGTTAGTCATCGGTTTTGTTTGGGTGGGCCAGTGTTGCCGAAACCCTGTAGTCAGGTGCTGTATACCTGGAGGTGACACATAGTTATTTGAGTGTTTATTTTATTAAAATGAATGGTATTTTTGGTAAAGGTTCATTTTAAGTTCAGTGACAATGACTGATAATTTTAGCATGTAATTAAGATGTTAAGTAACTAAATGATTTTATAAGTGTATATAAGTTTGATATCTGTGTTGTAATCTCATGTGCAATAGTGTCATGTATTTAGTGAGGACAGGGTCTGTCTGTTGAGTAATATTTGTTCCATGTGTTACAATGTAGTTAAAATATGTCCGATTAATTAATTGGGGTAGAAATCTTAAAAATGATTGTTAAGTAAGTTAAGATTGAGGAATGTATTGTAATGATAACTGTGAAAATACCTTAAAATGATAATGCTTTATGTGTGTTGTGTTTTTAACCATGTATGAATTTATTATGTGTAAAGGAGTTGTAATATTGTGTCTCAGACTGAGGGCAGTTAGGGTTTTTAGTGAAGTCTAAAATAGGCGGTTGTGACTCTTTTGAGTTAGGGCTGAAGGAAGCCAAAGGGTAATGACCTCTTGGAAATGGTTTCTTGTGGGCTTTCCTAAATGGACCTACTGAACTTGCCTTTAGCCTTTTTAATGTTTAAAAAGACTTTTAGGGGAGAGGAGTTGTAGCAGCGGCAACCTTTGTTGACACATACCTCCACTCCTTCCTTGCTATTCTGTAAAATGGGCAGAAAGGTTAAGCGGGTGGTGTGTGTGATGTAGTCTACACATTCTTCGTGCGGGAGACGTAATTGCCTCCATTCCTCATGTGTTGTTCGGAGAACAATATGGAAAAGGCAAACTGGCCGAGGGGTTCAGCTGTCTTGGCGGCAGATGATCTCCATAGAAAGACCTGTTAATAATGTTTTCTGTTCCAGAGAAACGTACATTTTTCAGGCTAACAAAGACCGGGTGATGGGCCTATGCAACCTTTCAGCTCCAATTACGGTAAGGTAACTTGGAAAAACATCGTTAACGAGACCGTCCATCAAGAGGCAGGGTAGATGTCCCGCTGAAAGAGGACCGCGGCCGACAAAGAGTACCGACTCTGGGATGTCGTTTCAGCCGGAGGGAACAAGCCGGTCAGGAGCGAGATGACGTCAGCGGGCTAGCGGATTGTCACCAGGAGCGCGAGGCTTTTATAGAGAGGGGATCGCCGACTCGCCGGGGGGGGGAGAACGCAGAGACGCCAGGGGAGAGAGACCAGGAACCGGAGAGGTCTTTCGAGTCGTTTTTGACTGGAGGCTCGGGAGCTGAGATTTAGCTATGAGCTTAGCGAGTTCTTTTTGCACGTGTAAGGTGCCCATCTACTACTTGTAAATAACACTGTATATAATTTTATTAGTCCAATAAAGGACGTAAGTTAAACAAGAATCTCTGGTGTCTTGTATCTCTAAAGTATGTCAATACTTTTGCAAGGCGCTGTGGCCACGTTATCACAATATCTTTGAAAATGCGTAACATAAAGTAATTTGCCTTCTAACGAAATCTTTTTAAGAAAAAGGTCTGATGGAGATTGCTAGTTTTGATCCTACACCCCCCCCCCATTTAAATTTAAAAAGTTTCCACCACTCAAAACTACAAATACTTAGAAACTTTATTTATAAATAGATAGTTTTCTGTTTACCCAAACCTAGGTACAATTTTGTATCGTTACAATATCAAAATTTACAAATAATTTTTTTGGAAATAAGAAGTAATATTCTATGAACTACAATAGTGAATTAATTTTAATGATATTATTAATCTGCTGATGTAAATATTTATTATAGTGCTAATAATCTGAGGAACAGTTCAGAAAATAAACAATTAAGATGTTTACAATAGTTTTCTCTCGGCTGCAGAATATGGATGTTTATTCACCTGAAAATATAAAATATACTTCATAAATTTTATACATTTCAGAATCAAAATTTATTTTAATCTATATGCAGATAAACTTTTGAAGTACCCACTTACAGCTGTTACATTAATGGATATTATTTTGTCCAAATTTTGCTGCACTGTTTGAGAAATTAAGCTTTTAGGGTTTTAGTTTTTGGTAAAACAGCCAACAACAAATGATACACAAGAGGAAGCAATATTTTTCCAAATTAAGCTTCTATATTTCTTGAGAAAGGGTGGATATATCTATACATTACCTTTCCATCAGAAAATTTTAGCTTCATTTCCGTTATGGTGCCTTGATCTTGCATGCATGTATGCAATTATTGTTATACATATAGAGATTTCTTTAATCTAAATATTTGCACCCTATTTTTTTATTACCCCCACACAGGTGCCATTAATACAGTCATTTCAAAATGTATATCATACAAACTTTTGAATTCCTGAAGTTGTTAAAGAAAAACCTGTTTTTTTTATTAAATCTTTATTTCAATACATTAATTATATATAAAACGTAAGTCCAGAATATGCATGAACGAATAAATAAAATGCATTCAAAAACTTCTAAAAGTTATGCACACATAGTATATATACATAACTTTTCAAAATAAAATCTTGAAATTTTGCAAGATTGTTGGTAAAATTTTTCGTTTACTCCGTAAATATTTCATAAATATATTTAAAAAAAATAATAGAAGGAAAATTAAATTATCTTCGTCGTGAGGTTTAAATCTTACATTTATATTTTCTTTTTGCTATTTTAAAACACTTAAATTATTAAGATATTTGATAAATAACACCTTACGAAAAATAAGTGTACAAAAAATATGAGACAATAAATATTAACAAGTGCTTAAAGTTTAACAAGGTAATAAAAATTAAAATAAAATTCTAGATTGTTTTTTTTTAAATGTTAAGGATAATTAAGCAAAATTCATAAAATAAATATAATAGTAGCCCTTGTTTGGGTTATATGTATGAAAATACATAACTTTTTTTCGGTAGCTGTAAATAATTTTTTAATCGCACTATTCTACTTGATTCTTAACATATAGTGTTCCATATTCAGTATGCATCCTTTCTCCTTATTTCTCGCATTAGAATTTATTATGATCAGCGGGAATTGTAAGTAAGCAAGTACGCTAAAGCGTTATATGAAAACACACAACCCGTGAACCCCAGCCTTTTATCATCCGACCACTAAACGTTTGTACTGTAGATCGAGGCGAAAACCTTTAGTAACATACACATGATAAAATAGTAGCATCTTTTCTTGGAAAATTGTTTATCTTTGTTACAAAAATTATTGAGAATTAGTGCATATTTTATACATTTATTACTTTTAACAATTTTTTTTTAATTTAATACTTTGGATTTAAAATTTTATCTTTTAAATGACAAATGTTATGCAAAGGAAAAATCTATGATGAATATAATTTATCAGTTGGAAAGCAATAATTATGAACATAAAATTAACTTGGAATACAACAGAAGAATACATCATTCTTGTCCAAACATGTACATTAGTAGCATGCCAAGATATAAATTATTTTCCCAATGGATATAATGGATAAAAATTTCGCATTATTCAGCTAAGGAGTGGAATTACAGATCCGTTTATGGTTAGTTTGATTGTGGAAATAAATGACAGACCTCAATATCGGTGGGGAGATACCTCATGGCTCCCCCACCACCACCACCACCACCTTTGCTTGCAGCTCTTCTGTAACTAATTTCCTGCAGTCGTACTAAATTCCAAATAAACTCCATTTCGATCTTTCAAATTACATGTCGTTTGTGTTCTAACATTTAAAGTAGATTCTGAACCAGTATACCCACATCATGTGTCATGCGACTCGGTTTTTTCAATAACTTGCCGACCGATATTTTAATTCAATTAAATAAATTTCACAAACGCATTAATGGGTAGCTTAACGCACGTGTAACAATATAAATATGCTAGGTGGGTTCCATGATCCACCCATTCCAGGGCATGACCCACGTATTTTTCTCTGTGTAGCTATTACTATTTGTTCTCTAGGTACGCAGATTTTAATGCTAATGCATTGGGAAGCTAATGCCCTTTATTTTTATCATTATCTTTCTAATTAACAACATAATTGAAAGAGAATGCCTCTAGCAATAATGTTCTTAAAAGATAATTGAGAATTGGTTTGTTCTATTTCCACAGGGAAACGGCATTTTATTCTTTTTTTTAATGAAGGAATAAAGGCATAATAAAAAGGCAAGGAACAATAAATTTCTCCGAAAACTAACATTATGTTGACATTAAAGGAAAGAAATTTGTGTATTGCTATGTGCTGTGTTACCGAAAAATTGTCCCTTAAAGCCGATAGCTGAATAAAATCCTTCCTACACAAAAATAGAAATAGTTTTCATTTCTTAAACTATGTTTTTTCAGCAAGTTCCAAATCTTTTAAATTTGCTATTTTTACTCATTTAGCGGGAGTGGAATTGTTTCAGGCTTTAAGTCTTCGTATAGTGTTTTTCATAACTGTTTGATAAACACTTTTAAAAAAATCAAGAAACTATTGAAGCAACTAGAGGCAAAATAACACTAATTTACACATGTCCTCTACAAATAGTATTTGATTTGTTTAGAATTATTTAAGACTGTTATCTGTTAAGAAAACGAACAGCAAAATTTTAACTTTATTTTGTTACCGAGCCACAACACTTCAACTAGCAGAGGTGGTACATTCTTAGTGATCTCTAGTGGGTGCGGTGGTCCAGTTGGCAAGAGCAGCGGGTCAGTGATCTGAACGTCCCTGGTTCACTGCTCGTTGCTGCAAATCCACTGCCGCGTTCACAAAAGGTGGCAAGGACACGTAAAATAGGTCGTGGCTGCAATGTCCTCCAAGTTCTCAAATTTACCTCTGGAGGTACGGGGTCAAGTGTTCCGGTCTCGTCACTTGACTCGGTTCAAAATTACAGGACCGGTCATTTAGCCAAGTCGGACTCCGACCCTTGTGCTAAATCAAAACAGGAGCCGCTTCTTTTAGCCCAGTAGCCTATTAGGACCTGGTGATTGGAACCTCCAATCACGGGGCATTAGCAACAACAACACCTTGATCTCTACTAGCTCGGTCAGTTGTGAGAGGGTAAGTTTTTCAGAAGAAAGTACAAAGAGGTCAACGTGCTGTTGAATAAAAAGCAGAATGCAACTGTAAAAGAAGGAAATGTAGAGTTTACCATCTTTACTAGGGCCACCTATTTCTAGGTAACATTATAATGCACGAGTATCACATATACATAGGAGTCTAGAATCATAATACTAGTCATGTGGCATAATGCATGGCAATTCGACTTACCAATAAATTTATTTTGTTTCAAGTTTGATGTCTATAATATAATGATGAAAATGACTCAAAGTGGCATCCCGCTGAAAATCGAGTGTGAACAAATTACTGCTTTTACAGTGCAAAACAACTCCACTGATCTACGAAGAAATGAAAGCTATGTATAGTGAAAAAGTCCCTCCTACAGTTTGAAAATCTAGAAAAGAAATTTCAGGAGGGATGTAAATAACGCTACTAGTAGAATTACCCTTTTTAAGGCTGAATTTTTCACTAGCGCGTCTTTCTCGACGGGGCACCCAATGCGTGGAAAAGTCCATTTGAATTTAGAGGTGGGATAGGTTTTTCCCGACGGGGCACCCAGTGCGTGGCACCCAATGACGGGGCACCCAATTTCTCTATATCTTCACAAGTACCTTGCAGCATTTTTGAGATTTTATTAAAAGTTTCAAGTATTTTACTTTGTACAATTATTAAAACAATTGTTGTAAATTGTTCAAAATACTTGTAATTAATCAAATTTTTAGCTTCATGTTGATTATTACAATTTTTTCTATTCAATAAAAAATATGTCAATATTTTAATTACAAAGTGCCTATATTTTTAAGATCTATAAGGCGGGGATGTTCTAATGGTTCAGAATCCCCTTTAAACCATAGGTCTCAGTCTAAATAGCACTCATGAGCATATTTGACCATACAGTTACAAATCAACCGACCCAATAGTCCAAATTTAATATTGTCTGTGTCATTTTTGTTAATTTCTAATAAAAAAAAAACCTTCTAAATAAGGGTTAGCAGATTTGAGATAAAAAATATCTTGCTCTTTAAAAATTATTTAATCATTATCAACCTGAATTAAAATTAAGGTATAAACTGAAGCTACTAAATGAATTCAACGGTTGAAGATTATAAAGGTACTAATTATGGCTACTAGGTTATCTAGTGTAATATGTACTCAACTTTTCTTAGAATTAGATCTCATGGAATCCCAAGAAACATAAAATATTTATCTCCATTACCCAAAAAAGTTACAGAATTTACAGTGTTTTATTTTGCTCTCTTTGGTAATTGTAAAAATGCACTTAGCATTCTTCAATTTATAGCCACAGCTTCGAAAGGTACTGGCTTTTCAGGTTATTGAATATTAGAAGTTCATTAGTATTGTTATATACAATACAAATGATAAATGCAATCTCTTCAGGTAAGTAATTTTTTAGTAATTTTTATAAAATAAAATTACTAAATAAATAAAAAAAAAGCAATGTGCAGTAGTATCACCCAAGTGCAGTAGTATATGCCCAAAGACTTGTATGATCATAACATAAGAAATAAAAATGTTGAATACAGAACTTTAAAGTTATGTTTCAAAATGCTCTAAATCTTTAAACAACAAAATAAAAACCTATTAAATTAATTTCTACACTTAATGAGCAGTATAATAAATAAAAAAAAGCGTTCAAACATTAATAACTGCAACAGCATACGTATTTAAAAAATATTTTTTTAAAACAATTTCACAAGAATTGTTTGGCCCTGATAAGGGCCGTTTTGTTGAAAGAACTTCAGAAGAATTATTTGGCCCTGATTGTTGAAAGAACTTCAGACATTTTGTCACAGAACTAACTTGAAACAGACAAGAAAAGCGAACCTAAATTGATACACACAAGAGAAGCGAATAACTTGTAACAGGCAAGTGAATCGTAGAATAGCGAATAGATGGCGCCACCCTTCAACCTAACCTATCCTACCTCTAAATTCAATTGGACTGTTCCACTTATCGGGTGCCCCGTCGGGAAAGACGCGCTACAGTAAACCTCTGGAGAGAAGAGACCTGGGACCGGTTTTAAGGTTGCTGCCTCCGGGAGGTCGATTCTCAAAATGAGGGGTCGGGGATAATCAACACCCCAGTACTATTTCCGCGGAAAGTATTTATCGCTCTTTGGGTATTATGAAAATTATGAAGATTTTAACTATTTAGGCTTTAAGAAAACCATCGCATGTTTTGATTTCCATTTTCATGTAATCAACGTATTTTGGGACTTTTTACCCTGCATCGTATTGCTTACTATTTCCCGAAGTAATGTAGGGAGTTTCAGAAAACCTCAATAAAATTTAGAGTCATGTTTATTTTTATAAATACTGGATCATACAAAAATTTATTATTATAGATACAGATTTCAGGGTATTTGGGTTTTGCAACTGTTATTTTTTCTTTCGCCAAAGGAGACGCGATCTTTTTCGTAATTTTGTTTTTATTTAAGGGGTCTCAGGTGTCTTAGGTTCAGTTTTTTACTGAAGGTGCAATTTAGCATCATGTCACATTTAGTTTTATTTCTCATTCCCTATAAAACATAAATACGTGAAATTTTTTCCACTGAAAGCTTTATATATGTTCTATGTAGAATAATTATTTCAATGTTCTACAACTGGTATTTTAATTGATTTTAATTTTTAATTTTGATGAAAATTGTGTTTTGGCTGGCATCCATTGCGCGCAAGACTGTAGCAAAACTATTGGTTCTAGAGTCCCAAAAAATATTGATAATGATGTAAAACTAATGTAGTATATTTAACGTATACTCCATTTTTCTCCAACTTCTTTCCTCCAATCAAAGAATGATGGTCACTTATGGGATTACGTATAGGAGGTGCCAATTGCTTTCCCACGTTCCAAGGATATACATGATACAGGTATTTTGTTTACCGTAGTCTCCTGACATATGGAGTTTATTGTTAACAAACTACAGATGTGAAAAGGAGCTGATTCATTTTTAATGACAAGACTTAGTATTTAAAAAGTTTTTTAATGATGTTTATATTTTACTCCTGGAAAAAAATTGAGGATAATAGCTAAAAGAAAAATAAATTTCCTGAAAATGAAATGATTTTTTAGACATTGTGCGTTCATTCTAATACTTAACGACCCATATTTTGTGAATTGATTTTCCCGAAAATTACGACGACTGAAAAGCTGAAATTCGGCATGCATGCTCTAAATTTAATGTAGATTTTCAGAACTTAATAGAGTGTTTCTAACTTTTGTCTTTAAAAAGATATTTTTAGGGTAACTTTTCGCGAGACAGTTACGAGAATGTAGAATATAACGTTTTTTTTAACGTCAAAACAAAATCGTTATAAAAACGGCTTTACTTGAAAACGAATAGCAAAATCCCAAATAATTCGTGTTAAATAAGGACAATAATTTTTAGTATATCTCCCTACGTAAAAAATGATTGCAAAAAAGACACAACTCTAGTATAATTTTGCCCCAATTTCCCCCTCCAAATGTCGGAGGAATAGAACTGCCCTTTAAAAGCGCCGGTCTTAGTTATTGCGGGGCCCAACTGAAGAAATTGGGATAAAAATATAATGTACAGGTATTTTGATAAAAATATAATAACACACTGGCATGTGGCGGCCTTGTGGTACAGCGCGCAGGCTTTCGGTTCTGAGGGTGCTTGGATCGAATCCCGGCGTTGAGCCACTGAAAATGCCTCCGTTTATGTCGCCCCTTCATAGGGGGTAATGCTGGTCCGCCTATAAGGTGCCCTCATAATAAAATGGCCAGCAATATCTGCGGTGTATTATAGGCGAATGTCTTCAACGACAAGTGTCTCCGCATTGGTGGTTTAGAAAAAAAAATAATTACCACACTTTGTGTGTCGTTATTTTTACATATGAGCTGTTATATTTGAAGTGGTGTAAGTCCACTTTAAAAAAAATAGTTACGGTAATTTTAGTAAGATATAGACACCTTCTCTTCATATTTATAATCAGACTTTCAATGGAGTACGATTTTTTCATAAAGGTAAGGACAAGAATTTTGGCTATAAAATGCTATCGCAAAAAAAAAAAAAAAGTCGAATAAGTCCATTCCTAATAATTATAATTGAAGCAACTTGCTTATTGCAATTATTATTGATTATTACAACTTCAGTGTACACTACGCTTTAGCATATATTACTTAGCTTTTGTATTAAAAACCACATCGTTAACAAGCTAAAGTATTATGTTCTGATTAAGTGGTCAGAAGTAATTTCACTGATTTTGTTTGTTTTCTTTCGCAAGTCCTAAAGTGTTTCTTATACTAATAGATTCAGCTTGAGTATTATTTAAATCTAATTGTTATAAAGCAGAAAATCAAAATTTTAGATAAATAATATTTCATACAGTTGTTACAATGAGTTCACATACCTATAAAAAAGAACGATAATATGTCAATTTGGTCTGATAGTGATGTTGGTAAGTAAGAGTTTACATTAAAAATTCCCATTTCAGTAAATCTAATGTATATAAAAGTCCATTTGGAGCTAAAAAAAGCGTTTATTTTTTTAAATTCATTATTATCAAATATTCATTATTATCAAATATTTTTAAATTCAATCCAAATACAAACCTTTAAATATCTCGATACATGAAAAAATGGACTTAATACCAATTTAAAAAATAACAGCTTCATATGTAAAGCCATTTCTGTTAGCCTATTTTTAATTGTCAAGATCAAATAGGTTCAACTGGCAAGGTCGGCCCAGCCCTTTAAGTGTGCTACCCTAATGACCTCTTCTAATGAAAATTCACAATTAACTTTATCAACACTATAAAATTTTTCTCCTTTTTTCGCAATTTGAATTAGGAAAATTTCTTCAAAACTTTAATTTCCCCCTCTTTGAAATATTTTCTCATAACTTGGTTTTTGTTAGCCATATTTTTGGCCAGTTTAAAAGTTAATAAAAACGGGAAAGATGTTTTGCTTGGTTGCAAATTTATACCTGGAAAATAGACTTTCAGAAATGAGCATTTAAACATTTCAGGATTATACAGCACATCACGGCAGTTAATATTCCAAAAGGTATAATAGTTCCAATAGGTAATATAGTGTTTAAAATTTCCTTTCAATTGTAATGCAGATGTGTATTTCTCCCCATCTGTTTCTTGTAAACACTGCCTTTTCTTAGAAACCATTGCCAATCGGCAGAAAAAACACCTGTTCGACTCTTCCTTGGGACAAATGCCGATATTTGGCCGAAAAGTGGGGGATGTTTGGTGACAATTTCTTCCTCTCTCGGTCACCTTCGCTTTAACGTTCCACCCCTCATCAAAAAAGAACTCTCCCCAAGTGACCAGTTTCTCGGGGATCTTCTCTCCAGAGGTGGACTTGTAGTGAATTTTTCAGCTTCTGGGAAAGGGGTGGAGCTAGACCCCTTCCCCGTCTGCGCTTCTGTTTGGAAACTGGGTATGACTTACTTTACGACTTTACTACAAGCTAGAAGACATTAGAGGGAGACTGGTGTGTAATTATTCTATAGCCCGTGGAGAAAGCGGAACATTCTCCACAGGCATGGCATTTGTTGCAGTAAAAGTTATCTACACTGAAGTGCCACTGAATTAGGGATACCTACCTAGTAACGAGTTGGGCCTCCTCTGGCCTTGATAACGGCTGCCACACGACGAGGCATAGATTCAACAAGTTTCCGGAAACGTTCCACGGGAATGGCTTGCCAAATATTGGCTAAAGCCGTCCATAATTCAGTAAGGTTCTTTGGTGCTGTGTGATGGCCTTTCACGCCTTGTTCCAAAACATCCCATAGATGCTCAATAGGATTTAAGTCTGGGCTTCTAGGTGGCCAATTCATGACAGATAAGTCAGAGGAATGCTCATCCAACCAGCCAGTAGCCAACCGGGACTTGTGAGAGGTACAGTTATCTTTCTGGAAAACTCCATTACCGTGCGGATAACAGAACAGCATAACCGGATGGAGGTGATCACCCAGCAACTCTACGTACCGAATTGCATTGAGGGAGGTTGGTACACGCACCAAAGATCCCAAACTGTGCCACGAAAAAACAACCCCAGACCATGATTGAGCCACCATGCCCTTGTACAGTTCCAGCCAGGCATGCAGGATCCATGGCTTTCATGAACCTGACGCCATAGTCTCAGCCTCCTGTCGGCGTTAAGTAGTCGGAATCGAGACTCATCACTCCATGCTACTCGTTTCCAGTCCTCTACACTCCAGTCTCTGTGCTCTCTTGCCCAGGCAAGACGTGCAGCCCGATGGCGAGTATAGAGCAATGGTACTCTCGTAGGGTCGACGGCTCCCGAAACCCATACGGTGAAGCGAGCGTTGCACAGTCCGTTTACTGACTGTACGACTGGCACCGTCATTAAACTGGGTGGTAATTTGACCTAAGGTTTGGCTTCGCTGGCTACGTACAATACGCCTGAGCCGTCTCTCACCACGCACTGTCAAGGCTAATTGTCCTTTGAAGTTGCCCGATCGCTAGTTTTTTTTTCCACCATCCATGTATTCTTGGTATACTCTTGACACTGTCGACCTTGAAAATCCTAGCTGCCTGACGATTTCGGAAACTGAATGGCCCATGCGTCGCGCACCTACGATTTGTCCGCGATCGAAGGCGTCTAAATCAGGCAGTTTACCCATACTGGCAATTCCAACAACTAATTCAGAACAACCACAGTACGCGCTATATATGCAGTTACCACAGCGCCCTCACTTGCGCATACATGATGCGCAACGCTACACAATTTGCATAGGCTTTGCTATCCCTAATTCAGTGGCACTTCAGTGTATATATTCAAGTTGCTAAGCCGATTCTTTGGGCAGTTCGTGAGAGAAAACTACTGCATCAATTTACTTCATTTTGGTCTTTAAACGAAAAATTTTATTCTTTAGATGTGTGATACATTTGGTTTTTGTAATCGCAATTTCTATTCATTAGCGATAATTTACAATTAAAAATTTCTTTCTGTGCATGCTCAGTGAGATGTTTAAATCTGGCTATAGATTCTTACTAAGCACGAGGCCACATAGCACGTAATTTGTTTATTTCCGAGGAATCTCACTAGCTCTATCCCTGCCATTATATTTTTAATTATGGTAGTTTAGATATAGATTTAAACCTGGCGGAAATTGTTTATTCGCCCCGTTTAGTAACCCTATTTCCTTTTATAGAGTTCAATAGTAATTTTTTAAAGTGTATTCCTTCATTCTTAATACAGTTGGCTCTCTGTTTAACGACTCTCAAGGGACAATGAAAAATCGTCCTTAATTGAGAAAAAGTAATAGTAATATTTCCCATAACGTCGGAGGGGCCGGGACTGGGAAATATCGTCTTTAAATAGACATCGTCGTTAAGTAGAGCGTCGTTAAACAGAGAGCCAAGTGTATTATGATTTTCAACATTTGGCAATGATGTGTTGAGTATAATTTGTGTATTAGTACATTTATTTACTATCCAGCCGTCATTTTTGACGGGTACTAACTAGTATTACTAAAGTGGCCTAAAGAATGATGAAATAAAAAAGGAAACTAACACCCTTTATCAATTGCTTTTGTACACCTAAAAAAATTCATACGTACCAATTTTCATTCACGACTTCTAGCTATTTCTAACTTATTTATCAAACACAATTATGTATAGTTCCCCAAACTAGATAGTTAAAAATTTGTCCTCTGATTATGCTATTAAAGATGTAAACTTGCTAAAGCAATATTTTATAAAGTAAAGTAAATATGTTTAAGGTGCGCATGTATATACATTATTAAAAACAGATTAGATTTATCATGTCTAATAAATTCCTCTGTCGTTAAAAATTAACCTGCATTGTTATATCATAAACTATATATCAGATGACATTGTGCAGGTGTGAATAATTACAACCATTTCGGAAAGTACTTTTTTATTAATTGAAAGAATAATTGTGAAACATATTATCAGATAATGTACAACTAATCAGATATATCTGACAAATGAGTGACAGCGTAATTGCTCTTGGGTTTCATTTATACTCAAAATAAATCGTTTATTTAAAAAGCTGATAGTTCACCCTCAATCTCATATTTTCTGAAAAATATGATACTTCGATAAAGACTTTAAAAAAAAATAATACTTTACAGAAAGAATACTTACACATAAAATTATACAGATTCCTCTTTTCCTTCACGTGCTAAGAAATTTAACAAAATAATACTAGTTTCTAAAATTTTCCAGGCCTTAAAACCTTTAAAGTAAAAGACCGCATAGTGATTAGCACTCATTTTGTAATTAAAGTTGGAAAGTGAAAAAAATGAAAAGTGCCTATTAAGTAAAAATTGCTGCCGCTATTCATATTTCCTCACAAAGGTTTTATAACTGACAGAGAATTTTATAAAGAAAACTAATGGAGCTCTAGTAGTTTGCTTTAGGGCAGAATCAAAAATCCGTCTCGGAAAGACCTACCCCAAAGAGAGAAAAATCAAGGGCAAACAGCTTTATCTAGAAAGATTAAGGGCTAAAAAAAAGTTCTAACAATCTCTTTAAAATTTACTGAGACGTATTAATCGAAGAATTACGCACTAAAAACCAAATTTATAACAGAATTATGCCTAAATTATTTTACAACTTTAAAAATGATGGGCCCAACGGAAAAAGAATGAAAACTGAAAAATTAATGACTATAACAAATTTTTCTACAACCGGTAAGATAATTTAGACATTCTGACTAAACTTTTTATACATTTTTAATGCAAAATTATATTTACTGTAAAAGTTTGCCATACATCATTAACAGAATGTGTGTCAGGTATATCAAGATTCTTTTTTGAAATTGGAAAATTTTCAGCCATCTCTTCTTTATAAATGTCTTCTGGTTTTCGTTTAAAATTTTGAAGTAAAAATGTTTTGAACCTTTTATATCCTTTTTTAACAGGATCAATATTTAGAGAGTGAAACGTTAATGTGTTGATAGATCATTAGAAAAATACAAAATCAGATGAAAAAGGTTAGAGACCATTTCAAAGGTAGTAAAGATTAAAATAGTCAAAGTAAACAATCTTCACTTTTCCCATATACGTGTATAAACACCATACGTGTATAAAAGAATATTTTACTTTATGAAACACAATATCATACCGAATAACATAATCAGTACGGCCTGTATCTCTAGTTTCCATTTATAGAGCGTACAGAAACCAACAAACGAAGGAGTCACCCTGAAAGTAAAAAAATACGCAATAAAGACAGTAAATAATCAGATTTCTTCTTTCACTTTATTAAAAAGGCGAAATAATGCAAACTCTTCTTCTATAATATATCTTCTATAATATCTCTAAGATACAAAAGAACTAGTGCAAACTGTGAAGTAACAAGGCTGGAGCTATATGCTATATAGATAGCCTTGGAAGAGATCGATCTAAGTGCTACAATTAAGGGAAAGATATATTGAGTCTAGTTTCATAAAAGAAATCAAGTGATGTCAAAGTGTTTCGATATTCGTGGACATCTTGCACGGACTTTAGAGACTAGAATTGCTGAAATCACGAATACAATACTAGGAACTATGTTTAAACTTAAAACCGCAAGTCAAAGACCCATGCATTGTAGGCCTGTGCGATGCATCGGTAAAACCGGTTAAATCGTGAAAAACCGGTGTAAAGCCGACATCGTCACACCGGTTTCATAATTTTCAAATCGGTGATATATCGTAACATCGCGATTTCCCGGTGTCACGAATCTAGCCAACACCGACTCAAACACTGTGTTTGAGTCGGTGTTGATCTAGCAGTGTACGCAAACGCGAGTTCCCGATGTCACACAAACGGTTCCGATGTTTCTGTGTGCGTATGCGCGATGTTGCATCGCTTGGTCGACGATTTCCCGGTGTCCGATGTTTCTGTATGCGCATGCGCGATGTTACGATGTCGCATCGCTTGGTCGACGATTTTCCGGTGTCCGATGTTTGTACACATGCGCGGTTTTACTATATCACATCGCTTAGCTGGGACGATTTTCGGTTTCACACCGCCAATACTTAGACGGACTATAATAGACTGACGACTCCTCGAATTCTTTTGTGCATAAGGGGATTTTCCACCACGTGACTTTCTCTTCGATGTTGTGATTGAGTGTCTTGTAGTGATAAAAAAGACGAAGCGATAAATCGCAAAGGTCCGGACCAGCACAAGAGTCCTGCTTTCTGCACATGCGTGTGAACTTGGGATTTGTTTCGATTGCCAGTGTGTTTATTATTAGATTCTTTGATCGTACTTGTTTTTAGAGTATTCAGCACGGAGTGTTATTACAAGACAAAGATCTGCATTGCTTCCAAAAAATGCAGAAATGCAGATATTCTTGGCTCAAAATAAAAGATATTTGAATGTTTAATTAGTTTAGTCTATTGCAGGACAACAACCTGGTCTCTTTTTTATGTATGAATCTATGTTACTTTTTTAGGGAGGCACGTTGCCACCTGCTGGCTACGTTCATAGTTAACATCGCGATACATCGTCACATCGCGATGTTGGACTAACGATGTATCGCGATGTCAAAAATGTAACATCGCCCAGGTCTCATGCATTGAATTTAAATATAGAAACTGTAGATGGAAAACACATTTCAGATAGTATATGGTAAGCAATGATAAGAGTCATTCGCTAAAAGCTGTAAACTATTTCAGCAACTTCAAATATAGGACTAGAAAATCCAACATTTCAATAACAGCAGTTTGTTTTCAATAAACTTAAACTAACCCAGTGATGCAAAACAAGAGGTCCGTAAAATTATCAATCAGAGAGAGAAAATAATAAAATATATGTGCTCAAATGGTTTATTCTTCATTACGGAGAAAAGTGTGTTATTATAGTTATATTCAATACTACAAAATCAGATAAGGGACAATTCCTATTGTAATAAAAGATTTTTAACGAAGTGTGCTTCAAAAGAAAAATGACAGTTCGGCAATTCTTTCTGATTGTCAAGTTGAAAAATTCTCTTCACGTTTGGTTCTCATGTTATTTTGCTAAATATACCTTAAGAACCCATGAAAGTTATGACTTACCACAGGGGTGTTGCGCTGTTTGGGGAAAAAGCTAAGAAGAAAGAAAAATCATCCGAAAATTTCAATATTCAGCAGACATCCAGTTTTTTCCTCGTATTTTATCCGATTGTCTAGTGTCAAGGTGTGTGCATTTTAAAAATCAAATATGTTTCATAGAGAGAATCTTTCGTCGAATATGAAGTCAGCCCTGTTAAGAGAGAAACGTTATCACTGCACTTAATTTCAGTAGGTTTTATTAAATTTGGTTATCCCTGTTTTGGATTTCAGTTTCAAGTTTTTCATGTATCAAAATATACAGATAGTATGCAATATATATCTACACTCAAGAGCCAAAACATTATGACCACCTGTCAATAACGAGTTGGCCCACCTTTGGCGCGCAACACAGCTTCAACCCGCCTTGGCATGGATGCCACAAGTCCTTCGTAGATGGCCGGAGACAGATTGTACCAGATGTTTAAGCAACGGTCACGCAAATCCGAGATATTGCGAATTGGTGGTCTTTGAACTCTGAGCTGCCGTCCCAGGACATCCCAAATGTGTTCTATCGGATTGAGATCCGGTGAGTTAGGCGACCAGGACATGAACTGGAATTCAGCATCATGTTCCTGGAACCACTCCAACACAATTTTAGCCTTGTGACACGGGGCGTTGTCCTGTTGGAACATTCCATTTCCAGCTGGAAAAACAGAGGCCATGTAAGGGTGCAACTGGTACGCAATGATGTTCAGATACCCTGTAGCATTCATGGTCTGCTCTACCACAACCACGGGGTCCCAGAGACGCCCAAGAGAACGTCCCCCAAAGCATAATACCGCCATCACCGGCCTGTGTATGACCTACTGTACATTGAGGGAGCAACACTTCGCCTGGAAGACGGCGTATCCTGACACGGCCATCGGCGTGATGAATGACAAACCGTGATTCATCTGACCAGGCAACTCTCTCCCACTGATCCATGGACCAGTCGCGATGTTCCCGGGCCCAGCGCAGGCGCAGGTGGCGATGACGCTTGGTCAGCAAAGGCACACGAGTGGGGCGTTTGCTGCGTAGCCCCATATCCAACAGTGTCCGCTGAACAGTGTGCTGCGATACTATTCTACTTGGCCCTGCATTGTATTGGGCTGTCAGCTGAGCCACTGTCTGGCTCCGGTTTACTTCACCATGCAAGACAGTCTCCGACGACCTTTTTCTTTGATAGCGTGTGGACGTCCAACACCATGTCGTCTACTGCTGGTTTCACCGTCATTCATCCACTTTGCATAAGTAATAACAACTGTAGGTCACGAACAACCCACGAGTCGTGCAGTTTCGGAAATACTTGTTCCGAGCCTTCGGGCCATTACAATCTGCCCTCTATCAAAGTCGCTTAGATCCGCAGCCTTTCCCATCACACACAGAAGTAAGTGAAAGAATGATTCTTCAGACTCTCCAGCAGCAGTTAAATACCACTTCCACCTGATCACGTGCCTTCCACGTCATCCAGGCGAATTCATTGCAAAATGTAGGGGTGGTCATAATGTTTGGCTCTTGAGTGTATATATATATATATATATATATATATATATATATATATATATATATATATATATATATGTATGAATTCATATATATGAATTCATATAAGTATGTAGTTCATATAGTTCAGTAGAATCTTGCTTGTATGTTTCTCGGTCATATGTTTTCACTGTTATATGCAAATTTCCAAATCCCTGGAACACTTCAGTTGAATATAACGATGAATATATTTGATTACATGTTCATGATCTTAGTTTAAATTTCATTAATCTGCATTTTTCTAAGATAATAAAAGGAAAAAGATTTAATTATCCTTGTGAATAAGCCATATTGCAAGAGGTTTCATTGGTCTTATGAAATGCAAACATTTTTTGCACTGACGACGCATGATACATTTGGAGATTATATCCAGCGCCAGAGGTTGCGTATCGGTAGCGCGTCAACTTTCTGTACTGAAGGTGCTCGGATCGGATCTCGACAAAGCGCCGTTAAATATCTTTGTGTCTAGGCCGGATATGGGCAAGTTAAATCCGTAGACCGGAAAGTCCTTCTTTGAGGTCGGTGGGTGGGGAATATCGTCCCTGGGGGTGCTTGGTAAAAATTGGGGTGGCACCTAGCCAAGTCGGACTCCGACCCTTGTAGTGCTATTATAAACCGGAGCCGCAATACTCAGCCCGAAGCCTAGATGGACCTGGTCTGGAACCTCCGGCCACGTGGCATAAGGGACAACAACAACTGAATATATCAAATGCAATTGCAAAGTAATCGGTAGTAGTTGTAGAGAAAGTGCTTGGAAAAAATAAAGGAATAAAACAAAATAGTGAGAAATTGAAGCATAAATTCTACCCTTGCGCGAAACTAGTTACAGAGATATCGATGCCTCTTTTAACATTATAAGATATTATTTAAACTATTTTAGTTTAATGAATGTTTTTAGGCCGGATATGGGCAAGTTAAATCCGTAGACCGGAAAGTCCTTCTTTGAGGTCGGTGGGTGGGGAATATCGTCCCTGGGGGTGCTTGGTAAAAATTGGGGTGGCACCTAGCCAAGTCGGACTCCGACCCTTGTAGTGCTATTATAAACCGGAGCCGCAATACTCAGCCCGAAGCCTAGATGGACCTGGTCTGGAACCTCCGGCCACGTGGCATAAGGGACAACAACAACTGAATATATCAAATGCAATTGCAAAGTAATCGGTAGTAGTTGTAGAGAAAGTGCTTTGAAAAAATAAAGGAATAAATCAAAAATAGTGATGAAATTGAAGCATAAATTCTACCCTTGCGCGAAACTAGTTACAGAGATATCGATGCCTCTTTTAACATTATAAGATATTATTTAACTATTTTAGTTTAATGAGAATACAAGAAAACAGTGCTTATAACAATGATCAAGAAAATTTTCGCTGAGCACTCCGCAAAAATCCCTGCAAACAAAGATAACACGTTATATTAAAGGAGTAAAAGGAGCGAACATTTTCATTTATTAAATATAAATTTAATTAAGATGTTAAAAATATCCACATTGCATTTCCAATGGCCGAATACGTAAGACAACTGTGGGCGGAACAAAATAACAAGGTAAAATTCAACAGTGTTGTCTATAACTCCATTCAATAAATCGCTTCCCAGTACCTTTCCCAAAGCGATACTTGATTGAGAGCAGGACAGAGCGCAAGGTGTACCATGAACTTCGAAACCCGTGATTTCGAAGGTCACGGGTGTACCGCTTCCATCTCCAGCCGAAGATCGCATAGCTTGAAGAAAGGGATAATACTGAGGTTAATACAGTAAATATGACCAAGAAAGACAGTCATTTCGTCCTACTGAAATGGGGTGATATAACGTCACACTCTTCCGTCTCAGCGACATCGGGACCGAAGAGTTATTGTTCCACCATAATTTGGACTATATCTCTCAAGGTGATCCTATTCCTATTATATTTCAATCCTAATTAGTATGGGAATTTATTGTGTTGATATCCCAGATAAATTGATACATGGTACGAAAGCCAGAAAATTGATAAGTTGGAAAGACTAGAGAGTTAAAGTCGAGTGCTTCATCAAAAATATGTGGCTCTTTCAATTATTTATTTCCATATGCTTTTAAACATAGCTTTTTACATGATTTTTTCCACCTGTTCAATATATATATATATATATATATATATATATATATATATATATATATATATATATATATATATATATATATATGTATGTATGTATATATGTATGTGTGTGTGTGTATACAGATTTTCTAAATACAGAGGCTGTTCACACATTTTTTAGACGATGTATATTGTATTCACAAAACTAAATTACATAAAATTCTTGTGTTTTAAATGTTCTATTTGACATCCCTTATTCTGAACTATCTTTCGACACCCCAATTTCCAGGATAATAATGCCTTTTGAAGTGTCAGAAGAGGTATTCTATCCCATTCCTCCTGAACAGCTTTCCAGAGTCCTGTAAGGATTTTGGGACGACGTTTGGATAATGCAGATTTTAAAAGTCCGAAAGCACAAAAATCCATAGGTGACACATCGGGAGATTTAGTAGGGATACCAGTGAAGGGTATGGCCTTGATACCAGTTTTTTGTTCCATTTCTTTTAGGAAATTTACAGTGGATTTTGATGTGTGACTGCTAGCTTTGTCCTGATGGAGTCTCACAGATTGATGGCACTGTGGGTAAAGCGATGGTATTTCATTCAGAAAAATTGCCGATAAAATATGTTCCTGATAGTATTTGGAGTTAATCTTGACATTTTTTTCCACTCTCTTTATTATTAACTTGCCATTATAAGAAAAACCAGCAACAATCATGAATCCCTTAGAAAAATTTTCTTTCGATTCTTTGAACCATGTACTTAAATTTTTTCTCCCCTTTTATGATAATAAATGGCTCTTTTTTTGTTGCAATCATTTAAATACACCCATGATTCATCTATTGTGACAATTGTTTTACATTTTTGTTTGGATGAGTGTTTCTCATATAGAATTCTGCAGCGTGTCCTGCGTTCAGCGATATGATTTGGAAGAAGACGATGCACATTGCGTTTTTTCGCTTTCTTAAGATTTAAATCAACGTTTATCATTTTGTTTACAGTGGACACCGAGTATTTTAATGATTTTGCAACTGTACTTTTACTAGGGGGATTTTCTTTTAACATTAAACAGAGTACCTTTGCAACAGTCGATGATGTCCGTTTTTTCCTTGGATACTTGTTTGGAATTTTTGTCCCACTTGAGGCTCCAATTTGACGTCTTTTTCCTTTCTTGTTGACGATATTACCTATCGACGCTTTAGATATCACAAAACCATGACTCTCACATCGTTTTTGGATAACGGAGTATGCATATTTCTCTTCGGAAAGAGCATAAATGTAGCCTTCGAACCACTACTTTGTTAAAAACGCCATTTTGAATAAAAACAAAACTTTCAAGCCGCAGACGATAATTTTGACTTTTAAAAACATAGTACAATTGCAATTATTTCTTTTGCAGCAAACGATTTTTTATTACCGCTTACTAAAATCGTCTAAAAAATGTGCGAACAGCCTCTGTATATTAATAAACTTCCAGCTGTATTTTAAGTTTAATTAGTAACTTTTAAAATGGAAACTAATCATTGGAACCACTCATTGAATCTGCAGTTGCACGCTAAAAAAAAAAAAAATGCAATTTGAGCTTCAGCTTCTATTTTTCTTTTTTTTTAATCTAAAAATTTTTTATTCGTTTCCATATTCCAATATATTTTTTAAAAATGTACAATATTCAATTAAAAAGCAATAATTTAATGTAACTCAATGAAAAGCAACGATTTTGGCGAGAATTAATTTTGAATACTTTACGAAAACAACCTGCAAGACCTCGATGACTGCAGTTCTTTTCCTAGAGACCATACAAACGGAAAGATTAACGAGGGAGACAATTTCGCTACGACACACGCCTCAGACTCCGAGAGAGAACTAAACATTTTCTTTCGGAGTTTAAAAGAGTCTTTTGACTGCGTATATCTAGGGAGATCTTCTGTAGAGAGGCTGTTAAATTTTCTAAATAGTATTAACTCTGAGTCGTTGGTAGTTGTTTGGTGGTAAAAGGCCCTGCTAGAATTTTTTTGTTCGTTGGCGAGTTTTAAGATTTAGGGTAAAAGAGAAAGCCGAAAAGAGGATTCGAAATTCAATGACCCCGTACATTTGTTCACTCACTAATGGAATTGAGCAATTAGGAAATTGATTTTTAGAGAGCAGTCTAATGTGGGTGCAACACAGTTAGTTTAAAACGTAAGAAATGAAGTGCTGTAAACGCAGTATTTAAGAAATTGATGTATTTCGTTTATTTTCTTTATAATGAGCAATATACATAAATATATTAAACACGTGTGTTATTAATACATCGGAAATATATAATGAATTAATTATTTGAAATCCATCCAGTTTTTCGAACCCCTTTAACAGGTAAGGTGCCCAAAATTCTTAATTTGATGACGCTAGAGGCCTTTAACACTAGAAAGACGACTGCCGTTATTTTGACGGTTTCGGACATACTATTGAGCGGTATGTCTGTATTTATGTCTTCAGGCTTCTGAAAATTTATGGCTTTTTCTAATTTTACGCGAAATATGCACACATATTTACAAAATTATATTCGATTGTAAAGAGTTGGAGAAAATGTGTTGTATACCTACTAAGCCGTCAATTTGACGGCGAAGAAAACAGGCAGAAATCTTAAAAAATAATACCGGAAAAATATTAGTTACTTTTCGACTCTTCCCCCTTTTGCAAGTAACAGAAATATTGGCTCTTCGGAAATATTGGTGTTGAAAAATATGGACGGCACAAACCATGCGTATATTTTTACGGATAAACCGTACCAGGTTGTCAGCTCGGCATACCTGCATAAAAATATATCTAAATATATCCTAATTTATTATATACTAGCTGAGTGACAACCCGATGTGTTGGATTTTCGATTTAAAATGAAATGGTTCAATTTCTTAAAGATTGAAAACTATTTAATCCCTTTTAAAAATATATTAGAATTTTTAAAAAACGAAATAATTATTTAAAATTCTCTTTTTCAAATTTTGATTTTTGGCTTTTGAAATTATTCTTTCAAATTTTCGTTTTCAATTTTGCTTTTTAAACAAAAAAGAAGTTCATTCAATTAGAAACAATTCTAAAGGTTTTAACTTCTCATTTCCTAAAACTAAAATTATTTCTAGTACTTTAAAATTGTTGCTGGATTTCGGTTATTAAATGACTCGTTCTCAGCTAATAATTTTTTTCTTTTGGCAACATGGCCGAATGTAAATATTAAATCTCATGGGAGAAAAAGTGCTTAAAAAATAGAAAGACAACTCTGATGAATTCAAATTTGGGGGCGGAAGAATCCTCATCAGTTGCTCATTAATTAGAAACAAATTTCCCGAACTTGCTGGAATTATTAGTGAGTAAAATAATAAGTCGAAAAATCACGAACTCGGCATTCAGTTACATTAAGATACTATGGCGATCAGCGAGGGAAATTTCAAAAGTGAGTTTTGTAAGTACGCTTTTTTAGAATGATAACATTTTTTTATTAAATATATTTGGTATATTTTGGAAGCTGAACATCTAGCAAATGCCGATAAATCGTAAAATTGACATTAATAAGTGCAGAACACCGAAATATTTGCCCATCAAAATTGTCAATTTCGTGAAATTCGGAAAACTGGTTTGGGGGAAAAGCTTCGTTTGCAATGAAAAACATTTTTAACTTTATAAAAATGTATATATTCTTAAAGATGAAGAGTTGTAGAACACATGGAAATAAAAAATTTGCCGATTGGTGGAAAGAAAAGTTGAATTTTGCATGCATTAAAATAGAGGAAATTTGCGAAACGGAAAGGAGCTGGCCCACCCGGAATGTCAGCTGTTTCTGTTGTCCGCTTCTTTTGAATTCGGTGGTTTTAATTTAATAATTAAAAAAGTTTAAAGTTTTGAAAGTTGAAGATAGCATCAGTGCACGCTTCTCGTTCTTCCGCGTCCATCGGTACCAGGCGCGATATCCTGCTACGGTCGGTTCGCGAGATTAGCCCGTCCACGTGTCTGCTCACGTGGCTGAAATAGTTCAAAATTTAAAGTATATAACAATTTAAAAAAAGAACCATTAAATATTTTAAATTCTTGATTTTATTTTTAACCGTCAAAATGACGACGTTCAGTCTTTTTAATAAGAAAAGAATTTCCGTCTTTCTAGTGTTAAATACACTGGTTATCAAAAATTAAGGAAAAGTCACACACACACAAAAAAAAAAAGATTACTCAAAAAGTTACGCGTAGAATTTAATGAAACTTATACACATTATACAACACATAGGTACGTATAAAATACCATAAAAAAAAATCGGCAGACAATTATGATGTTATAGAAACTAGCATATGTATACAGTGAACAAATCAGATGTGTCAGTTCGTTATAGGAAAAGTACCTTTAATATGGCGTATGATCCCCCCGAGAAGCAATTGAGCACATACAGCGATGTGTGATGCTGTCAGTTATGCGTTCTATGAGTTCGGAAGGAAGTGAGAACCATTGATCTTGCAAAGCAGTTGAAAACGTGGCTAGGGTCCTAGGAGGAGGATTGAGAGCAGCTATACGTCGTCCTAAAGCGTCCAAAACATGCTCGATAGGATTCAGGTCCGGTGATCGAGCTGACCACTCCATGCGCTGAATTGTTTCCTGCTCAAGATAAGCATCCCCGATGCGAGCCCTGTGCGGTCTCGCGTTATCGTCCTGTAGCACGAAAGCATCACCTATTGCCCCGGCATAAGGGCGCACATAAGCATCAAGGATGTCATCTTTATAGGCGTGAGCATTCACATTTACACGAGGAAAGACATGGAGGTCTGTGCGTCCACCCAAAGAGATACTACCCCAAACACAGACACTGCCTGATCCGTATGCATCTCTTTCACGGATGTGTGATGGATGAAACCGAGTTCGAGGTTCTCTCCAAATCAAAATACGCTTACTATTGCTTTGGAGGCTAAACCTGGACACATCCGTAAAGAGAACAGCCCTCCATTGTTCACGCGTCCAGTGGACATGTTGACGTGCCCACTGCAAACGTTCCCGCCTATGGCGTGACGTGAGTGGGACGCAAATGGCTGGTCGCCTCGCAAAAAGACCACCTTCGTGAAGCCTTCTACACACGGTTGACGTTGATACCAACCTCCCAGAGCTTGCATCGAGGGAGGATCTGCAGACGAAGCTTGCAGACGGAGTTGCGGTTCTATTCCTTTGTGCGCATGACAAATATCGGTCATCAGCACTCGTCGTAGCGTATGGCCGTCCTTGGCTGATCCTCCTGGATGCCGAATCCGTGGTTAGAAATCGTTGCCAAAGTCTATGAACCACAGACGGACTCACATTTAGCCATCTGACCACTTCTATCTGACTTTGTCCTGCCTCTAGTCTCCTAATAGCTCGCCATAGCAGTTCTTCGGTCAAATGATGCCTGGAGGTCATTGTTACAATTTGACTATGCCAGATGGCTAATCTCAGCCTCGCAGATACAATTGCCGCCTTGCTCTGAGACATGCACTTTTATACTCCTCGCAAATGACGTATTCCGACTGCAGCGCTACTATTTTGCATAATGTAGTATTGTTCAGCACCTTTTACTTAATAACATATTCAAATTTTAAACGGATTGGACTAGTTTTGAACGCGTTATCCCTCTTTTTGTAATTTTTCCTTAATTTTTGATAACTAGTGTAGTCTGAGAAATGTCTGGTTAAACGCCTAAACACATACTCAGATATTTCAAATCGTTCACAAGGTATTCAGATGCATTCCACTATTCAACTAATAATGTAGTAAGTAATAAGAACATACTTCAATGTTCTGTTTTGACCTAGTAAAAATTATAAAAAGCAAACAAAGACATGAGGATGCGGTGAAACGTGATACTAAACGAGGGACCAATACAAGTTCTACTGACATGGTAAAAGCGACCAAGAAATATCCGATATAAGCAAAGTGATCTAGCAAACAAGCCACTTTGCATCTGCATCCACCTAATACCCGGAAACGGAAAGAAGCTAGATTTTGGGATCTGGGTAATTTCTCTGACCGGCCTCTGCCCAGCCATCTAAAAGTGATCATTCTTAATCATTACTTCTCTCAGCCTACAAAAGGAATGTTTGTAATTTTTAGTTCGTTTACTGCCTAACAGCGATCCTCTTACAAAGTTAGTCCCTCAAATCGTTGAAAAGCGTACGATTGTAATCTGTCAGAGAGGTTTTTTAAGTTTTCTGTAAATAATAATAGATACCTGAGGAAAATAGGTTCAAATAAATTTCCGGTGTGTCATAAACAGTTTAACATAAGGAAGCTCCACGCAAACATGGTGGTTTTATCAGTGACTATCCCAACTACGAGTAGCGAACCCAGACCTGACTGTAGTTGATCTGGAAAGTCCAGTGACCTTATAAATAAGTAATCAATGGCCCTTAAAAATTACGGGTGATGGTATAAACAAAAACCCAAATGAATCAAGCTATTTTTTCCTCCAAAATTCCACTCAGTTTGAGAATAGGATATGCTTAAAAATATATTGATACCAACTAAGATATTTCAACGAATATTGATTAATGTAAGAAAATTAATATTCTTAATAATTGTAGACGGACTTTAAAAAAAAACATTATAAGTCTCGGCTTAACTAGGACGTTATAATAACGAAACAAAAAATGTAGGGTTTGAAATCAGATCACATGAAAATGAAAGTATCTAAAATATATAAAGCACTCGTCCGTCATCAGAATTATAACGGGTAGAGTTAGTAGTGGATGAAAAAAAAATATGTAGTTAAAAAAATTAATTTTTAAGATTCGTTAAAAATTAACTTAAGCTGAATAAAAATTTCCCATTTGGTGTAATTACTATCTCATTCCGATCAATTCCTAGAGAAATTCATTCTTCTCGGCACACGCTAAATTTGCAACCTTTATAGATGGCATCGGTGGCTCTGCAGTTTGTTTGACGAGTTCTGCTCCTTTGTTTTTTTCGCATAATTGTGTCGTTTGATATGACGTTTAAATACTCTAAATTTTCCATTAAAATATATTTTTTTTTTAAAGAAACGAGTGTTTTAATGAGTATGTTATTTTTTTGTCTCGAATGTGAAAAGACCGCGCAAATGCATTGGAGAAAAAATATTTCTCAATTGAGAAAACATGTTTAGTTAATTTGACAAATTTTTAATCGAGTCTTTACTTTTAACTAACAACACTAGAGAACGATTAGAGAAAATGTGACACATCAGGGTCAGCCATTTTATAAAAAAAAATTTTTTTTAAATAGATCATTCTCCCAATATCTGATGTAGAGTTACAAATATCCTTTTATTACTTTTGGGAATGACCTTTACTACTTTAGTAAAATTATCAGAACAAAACATTGTGAAATCACTAATTACGAGAGATTGAAAACCTTTATTGGAATAGATAACATTTTTATCGTCAATTAATCAAAAGTTTTAGGTTGAAATCATCACGCGTCTAAGAACTTTAATTTTGCAAACAACAAAAAAAAAATTAAGAAATTTTCTAGTTATTTCCACGAGTTTAGTTTAGATTTCATGACCCTTCATAGATGGCGCCACTAGACAGAAACTTTTATTTCTTACCATTTTCTTCTATAACCCCCGACAGATGGAACCACCATACTAGCTCTTTGATTTAAGATTTTACGTTACTTTCTGGCCTCTTTACACATTTTGAGTATTATACAATTAGGTATATTACTACAAAGTACATAATTAAACTGGTACTTCATGAATGCTATATTAATGTTTTCGTGTAGTTATTGCCGACATCCCATTATTAATTTCCCCTCTAATTTTTCTTGTAGCTGTAGAGCAGCTATAGATGCTAGTAAAAATATTTTTAGACACAATAAAAATAAATAATTTTAAAAACTATTTAAATTATTCATCGGAATATTCATAATAAAGGTATGCTAATAATAAATTTATTCTCTACAGCTAGAAGTTTTTGTTTCTAGCTCTATGTAGACATCTACTACATTTATTGTTGCATTGCTAGATAAAAGCAATTTGATTCGGAGAAATATTGATTGACACACATAGAAATGGCAATTCTTTTCCAAGATTGATCATTAATAGGAATTAAAGCAACAACGGTTAAAATTTTTTTATCTCATTACACTTTTTCGAATTTACTCGTGACCTTCCAAGTCTTGTGCCTTTACAAGATTGCATGTGTATGAAGGCTTACAATCTGTGTCTTTCATAAAAAAAAATATTAAAAAAATAATAATAAAAAAAAGCACCTGGTTTTCAATTTTCTTTGAAATAATTTCAGGTATATCTTTGTAGAACTATTTCATAGTAAACATTCGTAACCTCTTATGGCCAAATAGTTTAATAACACTCTCAGTAGTTTTTAAAAGTAATCATAAAGATAATCATATAACAGTGAGTAATATACATAAATTAAAGAAAATATATATAGCTCAACCTAAGTTTTAATGTTTTATTTCTTTGTTAACAATAATCTCACCTTATCTTGCCTAAAATTATGAACTCAAAATTATCTGAAGAAATCTATTTGTCTTTTCGTATACTAGCATCCTGTTTTAGGACCCATTTCCCTTACACAGAGAATATACAAAAGTAAACTCCCAAGATGCCCATGTAAATTTTTCTAAATGCTTTTTGTTTTGGATAGCTATTCATTTTTCAACATTTGTGTTCTCTAAAGTGTATTTAATATGAATGCAAATAAATTATGTATACATATTTGTTCTTACATACACAAATAATTTTCTTACATTGACTTTTACATTCCCGTTCTATTACTTTGAACTTTTAAAGATGTTTACATCATGGCCTAGCTTGTATTTTACATAAAATAGTATTTGACTAAATGTTTCAATGGGGATCTCAGAGCCTTGGGATGTCTTTTGGTTATACCTGCATCCCATGCAGAAAGTTCCCCCTTGAGGTAACCGATTTGGTTAGGCTCCCTGATGACGAGACCAGTCGGTTACCTTGATTTCTAGTTCAGTTCCGGCACTACTACAGAATCTTGCCTCTGGTACGTGGAGACCCGAGTGCTTGATTTCTGTTTGTTTTTTGTCTGCATTCTTATAATTATCTAGCTCTGTTGGATTATTTTTTTAGTTATATTTGTCCATTTTCAATATAAGGATATGAAGCAACTGTGCAATCGTTTATTGAAAAGTTTTATGTTTTCATTGCTAGGGTAGGTTTTAAGTTAACTTGTTTGGCAGTCTATGCTAGCTTTTAAATTTTGTTAGTTTGATTTGTTTATTTTATTTTTATAAAGCATAAAAATTAACAAAGATGTTCAAGAAATTTAAAGTATCACTTAGCAAGTCAAAGTGAGAAGTAGCAACAAAATGCAGGAAATCTTGACAAAATTTGTTTTAGGCAACTCATTTTATTACTGAAAATTATTTC